>ONZH01019494.1:0-151298 GCA_900303285.1 Rhinella marina | reverse complement strand
TGTAGTATATACACACAGTATACTATCCTCTGTAGTATATACACACAGATATACATCCTATGTAGTATATACACCACAGTATTAACTATCCTCTAGTATATATACACACAAGTATACACTATCCTCTGTGTATATAGTTATACACACAGTATACTATCCTCTGTAGTATATACACAGTATACTGTCCTCTGTAGTATATACACAGTATACTGTCTCTGAGTATATACACAGTATACTGTCCTCTGTAGTATATACACAGTATACTGTCCCTGTTAGTATATACACAGTATATGTCCTCTGTAGTATATACACGTATACTGTCTTGTATATACACACAGTATACTATCCTCTGTAGTATATACACACAGTATACTATCCTCTGTAGTATATACACACAGTATACTATCCTCTGTAGTATATACACAGTAACTGCCTTGTAGTATATACACACAGTATCTCCTCTGTAGATATACACACAGTATACTATCCTCTGTAGTATATACACACAGTATACTATCCTCTGTAGTATATACACAGTATACTATCCTCTGTAGTATATACACAGTATACTGTCCTCTGTAGTATATACACAGTATACTGTCCTCTGTAGTATATACACAGTATACTGTCCTCTGTAGTTAAACAGTATACTGTCTCTGTAGTATATACACAGTATACTGTCCTCAAGTATATACACAGTATACTGTCCTCTGTAGTATATACACAGTATACTGTCCTCTGTAGTATATACACAGTATACTGTCCTCTGTAGTATATACACACAGTATACTATCCTCTGTAGTATATACACACAGTATACTATCCTCTGTAGTATATAAACAGTCGTCTGACCTGTTAATTACTGTACACAGTTTGTGAGTCTCATCAGAGTTTCTAGCCGCTCATCTTGATGATGCAGACTGAAGGCTGATGGCAGCACATAGCGCCCATTGCCATTTCCCACAGACCTAGGGTCAGGGGTGAGGGCTCCTCCTCAGGAGACTATTATAAGTGAGCCTGTGAGGAGATCCAGGGTTCACAGGAGATCCTGCTTTTGGGCTGGTAGGAAGTGACCCACATGCCGGCTTCTGATGTGTCTGGAGAAGTCACCCTCCTTGCTCATCTGCTTTGTTATGCAGCTTTCATGCCCAGCTTGGGCGTTAACACCCAGCCCCGCTCCACCCAGCCCATTGTTTTTGTGTTGCCTAATAAATCCAGAGATTGAACTCCATTATTGTGTCTGTTTTGGTTTTCTAATGATTCACGGTCCCTACGTTTACACAGTGGTGTGGTGGTGGAGTGGGACCTCTCTACAATCTAGCCTATAGTCTGTATATACGTATGGATGGACATTATATAGTAGGTATAGCCACAGGCAGCATATGGAGAGTGCACCGCAAAATATTGTCACTCACGTGTTTAATCAGTCACAACCATTTTCTGCAGACACCATATGTGGTGTGCAGACAGATGATGCATACATTCATTGTATACATCTGCCTCCTAACAGCAGAACTGGGTTGGGTGAGACAGTATATAGGGGCACCAGATCTATCCTGCAGCCCCTGTAAACAGATAAACCTGTCCCGTCATGTGCCAGCCCACTGAGTTGTATGCTTTCTGTAGGAGGCTAGTTAGCCTACGCACAGCACATTGGACGGTATGTATTTTATATGTGGCTGGGAAGCTCCATACTCCATACATGTGTAGGAGCATATATGTGTGTATATACTCTATATACAGGTCTCTATGTAATCTGTAGGTACACTTTGACAATTCTACTACCCCCAGTAGTGGAGTACATAGGTCTCCAAGTATGTAATCTAGGGTGAGCATGGACACTATACATTCTATAGATCAGACAGGTTTTAATCTTTATGTAACAGTGAATACATATTTCTGTATGTGGAACTGAGCTTAATATTACCTCCATAAGTTCACAGGCCTGTATGGACACTGTATAGATGGCTACTGAGCTTTACAATCCTGTGACAGCACATATGTAGGTCTATAGGTGGGCAGTGAGATTTATACTCCTTAGGTAAGAGTACATAAGGCAGTAAGTATTCTATAGGTGGACAATGATATTTATACTCCTTAGGTGAGAGTACATAAGGCAGTAAGTATTCTATAGGTGGACGGTGAGATTTATACTCCTTAGGTAAGAGTACATAAGGCAGTAAGTATTCTATAGGTGGACAATGAGATTTATACTCCTTAGGTAAGAGTACATAAGGCAGTAAGTATTCGATAGGTGGACAATGATATTTATACTCCTTAGGTGAGAGTACATAAGGCAGTAAGTATTCTATAGGTGGACAATGAGATTTATACTCCTTAGGTGAGAGTAACATAAGGCAGTAAGTATTCTATAGGTGGCGTGAGATTTATACTCTTAGGTAAGAGTAATAAGGCAGTAAGTATTTCTATAGGTGGCAGTGAGATTTATACTCCTTAGTAACATAAGGCATAGTATTCTATAGTGGACAATGATAGGTTATACTCTAGGTAGTGAGAGTACATAAGGCAGTAAGTATTCTATAGGGACAATGATTTATACTCCTTAGGTGAGAGACATAGGCAGTAAGTATTCTATAGGTGGACAATGATATTTATACCCTTAGGTGAGAGTACATAAGGCAGTAAGTATTCGATAGTGGACAATATTTATACTTAGGTGAGAGTACATAAGGCATAAAGTATTCTATAGGTGGACAATGATATTTATACTCCTTAGGTGAGAGTACATAAGCAGTAAGTATTCTATAGGTGGACAAGATTTATACTCTTATAAGAGTACATAAGGCAGTAAGTATTCTATAGGTGGGCAATGTACTACATAAGGCAGTAAGATAGGTGGACAATGATATTTATACTCCTTAGGTGAGAGTACATAAGGCAGTAAGTATTCTATAGGTGGGCAGTGAGATTTATACTCCTTAGGTAAGAGTACATAAGGCAGTAAGTATTCTATAGGTGGGCAGTGAGATTTATACTCCTTAGGTAAGAGTACATAAGGCAGTAAGTATTCTATAGGTGGACAAGGAGATTTATACTCCTTAGGTAAGAGACAATAAGGCAGTAAGTATCTATAGGTGGACGGTGAGATTTATACTCCTTAGTAAGAGTTAAGGCAGTAAGTTTCTATAGAGATTTATACTCCTAGGTAAGAGTACATAAGGCAGTAAGTATTCTATAGGTGGACGGGATTTATACTCCTTAGGTGAGAGTACATAAGGCAGTAAGTATTCTATAGGTGGACAATGATATTTATACTCCTTAGGTGAGAGTAGAGAGGACAGTAATTATTCTATAGGTGGACGATTTATACTCGAGTGAGAGTGCATAAGGTTGTAAGTATTCTATAGGCAAACAATTTATACTCTTATGTGACAGTGCATAAGGCAGTAAGTATTCTATAGGCGGATGGTGAGATTTATACTCCTTAGGTGAGAGTGAGAGGTCAGTAAGTATTCTATAGGTGGATGGTAAGATTTATACTGTTATGTGAGAGTACATAAGGTTATGAGTATTCTATAGGTGGATGGTGAGATTTACACTTCTTAGGTGAGAGTACATAAGGTTGTAAGTATTCTATAGGTGGACAATGAGATTTATACTACTGAGAACGCATAGGACCATATGGAGTGGGTGGACAGTAAGATTTATACTTTTATGTGACAGTGCATAAGGCAGTAAGTATTCTATAGGTGGACGATGAGATTTATACTCCTTAGGTGAGAGTAGATATGAAAGTATTCTTTAGATGGATGGTGGTATTTATATCTATAAGTAGGCCACAAGTTTTATAATTCTTATTTTATGCGAGACTGCACAATCTGCATGTATTCTTTAGGTGGATGTTGAGATTTATATTCCTTCTGTGCGAGTACATAGGTATGTATGTATTCTGTGAGTGACAAATGAGTGCTTCGATCCTTCCAGAAGAATATATGGGTCTCTCTGCAGACTATAGGTGGAAATTGTGCTCCATCATCCTAAGATACTATATATGTGTCTGAATGTCTTCTATAAATGCACATTGAGTTTTCCACTTCTTCTGTAAGAGCATCTGGGTCTATATTCTATAGGTATAGGCATTGAGCTTTATACCGCTTCTATGATCTTACATAGGACTGTATGTATCCTATAGGTGGACAATGAGCTTTATATGTCTTCTGTACATCATCTCTGAGTATTCTGTTGGTGGATGATGACTTTTTATGTACATGGGACTATATGTAGGACTGTATGTCTTCTAGGTGACCATGGAGCATTCTATAAGATCACATAGGTCCAGACACTAGAGTTCTTTGTGTTTGGACTGTATGCCCATGGCCTTCACTGCCGTAGTGAGGTTCTATACACTCTATACAGTCCTGTCTGGGGGGGCATGATGGATTCTGTTGGGGTGTTCCCTGCTCGGACTTGTTTTTACACTAAGCAGAATCAAAACATTTCTTAATGGTGACTGATAATGAAAACGCTTGTGAATACAAAACTGAGAAGAGATGGCCGATAAACAAGAATGTGGTGAGGCGGCCATGAGCACGGTCACCTCCCTGTCTGTGTATATACAGCACTAAGTACACAAGCCACTGCCTTCTGCCTCAGATTCTGCACCATGTGAGATCTGTGCTGGTGGTGCACCCCATATACTGACAGTCACCCACACACGTCTCCACTGTTCAGCCTGACGTGTCAGCCATTGTCTGCACCTAAGGAGCCTCATCATTCATTTATGGACGAGGCCTGCAGGAACAGCTGTCGCCTGCCCGATGGACACACACTCTGCTCCTCTCAGGGGGTAGTAGAACACTGATGCACACCATGCACATTGTTCACCAGTACCACCAACTCCACACATCACTAGGAAATTGATGCCCTCAGCATGCGCAGAGAAATGTGTGGCCATGATGTAAACCACAGCCTATTAGGATGTAAACTACAGCAGTATTCAGAATGTTTACAGTGGTGGCCATGATGTAAAACTACAGAATGCAGCATGGTCAGAAACTGTTCAGAATGTTTACAGTGTGGTCATGATGTAAACTACAGCAGTATTCAGAATGTTTACAGTGTGGCCATGATGTAAACTACAGCAGTATTCAGAATGTTTACAGTGTGGCCATGATGTAAACTACAGCAGTATTCAGAATGTTTACAGTGTGGCCATGATGTAAACTGTCAGAATGTTACAGTGTCATGATGTAACTACAGCAGTATTCAGAATGTACAGTGTGCCATGATGTAAATATAGCATTATTCAAATGATTACAGTGTGGTCCATGATGTAACTACATGCAGTATTCAGAAGTTTACAGTGTGGCCATGATGTAAACTACAGCATTATTCAGAATGATTACAGTGTGTCATGATGTAAACTACAGCAGATTCAGAATGTTTACAGCCATGATGTAACTTTATTCAGAATGTTTCAGTGTGCCATGATGTAAACTACAGCAGTATTCAGAATGATTACAGTGTGGTCATGATGTAAACTACAGCAGTATTCAGAATGTTCACTGGTCATGATGTAAACTACAGCAGTATTCAGAATAAAACTCAGTATTCAGAATGTTACAGTGTGGCCATGATGTAAACTAGCAATTCAGAATTGTTTACAGTGTGGCCATGATGTAAATTACAGCAGTATTCAGAATGTTTACAGTGTGGTGTGGCCATGATGTAAACTACAGCAGTATTCAGAATGTTTACAGTGTGGCCATGATGTAAACTACAGCATTATTCAGAATGTTTACAGTGTGGCCATGATGTAAACTACAGCAGTATTCAGAATGTTCACTGCATGGTCATGATGTAAACTACAGCAGTATTCAGAATGTTTACAGTGTGTCATGATGTAAACTACAGCAGTATTCAGAATGTTTACAGTGTGGCCATGATGTAAACTACAGCAGTATTCAGAATGTTCACTGCATGGTCATGATGTAAACTACAGCAGTATTCAGAATGTTTACAGTGTGGTCATGATGTAAACTACAGCAGTATTCAGAATGTTTACAGTGTGGCATGATGTAAACTACAGCAGTATTCAGAATGTTTACAGTGTGGCCATGATGTAAACTACAGCAGTATTCAGAATGATTACAGTGTGGTCATGATGTAAACTACAGCAGTATTCAGAATGTTCACTGCATGGTCATGATGTAAACTACAGCAGTATTCAGAATGTTTACAGTGTGGCCATGATGTAAACTAGAGCAGTATTCAGAATGTTTACAGTGTGGCCATGATGTAAACTACAGCAGTATTCAGAATGTTCAGTGTGGCCCATATGTCAGAATGGTTTACAGTGTGGCATTGTATTTCAGAATGTTTACAGTGTGGCCATGATGTAAACTACAGCAGTATTCAGAATGTTTTTACAGGGTGGCCATGATGTAAACTGCAGCAGTATCAGAATGTTACAGTGTGGCCATGATGTAACCGCAGCAGTATTCAGAATGTTTACAGTGGGTCATGCTGTAAACTGCAGCAGTATTCAGAATGTTTACAGTGTGGCATGATGTAACTGCAGCAGTATTCAGAATGTTTACAGTGTGACCATGATGATAAACTGCAGCAGTATCAGAATGTTACAGCACGGTCATGATGTAACTACGCAGTATTCAGAATGTTACAGTGTGGCCATTGATGCTAAACTGCAGAGTATTCAGAGATTTTCACTGCATGGTCATGATGTAACTCGCAGTTCAGAATGTTACAGTGTGGCCAGATGTAAACTACGCAGTATCAAAGTTTACCAGTGTGGTCATGGATGAAAACTACAGCAGTATCAGAATGTTCACGTATGGTCATGATGTAAACTACAGCAGTATTCAGATGTTTACAGTGTTTACACATTATATTTGTTTTACTTCTCAGCTACTTCTGCTCCTGGAAATGAAATGTGTTGCCCACTTTAGATGTAACAGGGGAGTGCAGCATAGAACTCCATCTACAAGCTGAAGATGTGATGGCATGTGCTGTGACTTAGACCTAAACATGTCACTAATCAGACCCCACACGTCAGCAGAAGGCAGATCCAGGGAAATCATTCTTATCCAAGCAAAGGGAACGTATAAATACTCGGGGCAAGTGCTCACTAATCAGTGAAGTCTGGTGGATCTAAGCAGACATCTGCAAGGTACGTGCCTCCTCCTACTGTACACCTTACCTTCATTTTATTGACTTGTCCAGTTATTTCTCACAACCTTTTTGGAATGTATATATATATATATAATAATAATATATATATATATATATATAGATTATATATAGATATATATAAAAAATATATTCAAAAAAATAAATATATATATATATAGATGTAGCAGTGCTGAATGTGTTATCAGACTTATCCCTTTGTGTACTGTGATATCCTATCCTCCTACCCTTACCCTCTATAAAAACCTAGTGTAATACCAACATGTGCTGTGCTTATGGACAGCGACATGAAGTCAATACTACTCAGCTCTGCTACATCTTAGATATATAGATAGGGCAGGGCTAAACATATCTTTTAACTGTATCTTCTATGCCTCATGATAACAGTTAGTTTTCTTTCTGTCTTAAGGAAAGCGATACCATATCATCAAACATATAATGTGATACGTGCCAAAGACAAACTCAGCTCTGCTACATAACACTTAACATATACAGTCATTGCAATGCTGTATATGTAATCCGACTACTTCTTTTGTGCTTTCATAACTCTTGCAATTAAGGATAATGTTTCCGGTTCTTCTCCAGTCCTGTGCGTTGCGATGGCAAATTTAGCTCTACTACATTGGTGGAGTCACTCACCACTGCTACATATTTGCATATTTTGTGGAAGGGTTGACGTTGAGCTGTTTATTTTTGTACATCATGACTCTCCATTCATTTCTCTGCAGTTCGATGGAAAGGCTAAACACAAACTCATCTCTGCTGCGTCTTTGCCTATACAGATGTGAATATGTTTTTGAGTAGTTTTCTTTGTGCAGTGTTAGGGCTCATGCACACGGCCGTAACCATACGGATATCGGCCAAGTGCTTTGGGGGAACATCCTGCCATCTATAGAACTGTCCTAGCCTTGTTTTTTGTTTTTTTTGCGGGGCCGTGGAATAGACGTACGGACACCTTTTGCGGCCCCATTTATTGTGGATTGGATGCAGAGTCATGTGCATGAGCCCTTATAGAAAGACTGATGATAACCTACTATGATATGCCTATGAGCCAACGACAAACTCAGCTCTACTACATCATTTGAGCTACAGATATAGCAGTGCAAACAATATCACTGAACTGTTGTACATTATGATAACTCTTCCACTTAACAGGATATACCATAAATGTCTGATAGATACACGTCCCACCTCTAGGACCCCCCACCCAGGTGGAGAATGGGCGTCCCCCATCCTACCTGGGAAGAAGGTGGGTGCATCCAGGCAGAGGGTAAATGGAGAGGTGGCCAGTACTGTGCCTGGTGCTGATGGCTATAGATGGGTCTCTGATTTGGCTGCTAAAGGGGATTTAAAGGGGGAGTTAAAGGGGATGTTAAAGGGGACTTATCATCTTAGACATCAGTGGCATATCGCTAGGACAGGGACCAGCAACCTCTGGCGCTCCAGCTGTTCAGAAACTACAACTCCCAGAATCCTCCTTTCACTTCTATGGGAATTACAAGAACAGCCGAGTAAATGTGCATGCTGGGAGTTGTAGTTTCACAGCAGCTGGAGTAGTGGAAGTTGCTGAACCCTTCGCTAGGATATGCCACCAATGTAAGATATGTGGGGGTCCCACCTCTGAGACCTGCACCTATCTCAACAACGGGACCCCTGAAGTGAGCGGAGAGCAGCCGAGCATGCACGGCCGCCCTTGGGCGGTGCACTCTACTTATAATAAAACACTTTGTGCCAAATGACCTACTCAGCTCTGCTACATCTTTGCCTATATGGATACGGCATGGCTGAGTATGTAACGCAACTATTTCTTTTGTGTATTGCAATGACTCCCTAGATAACAGTTTGATATTGGCATCAACAGTACCAAATGACCAACTCAGCTCTGCTACATCTTTCCATGTATAGATATAACAGGACTAAATAGGTCATAGTGATAACTTACTAGATATTAGTACATATTATGGCAAATGACAAACCACACTATCCTACACTGCCCATCTGTCTGTATTATATAGGGGTGGATATATCTGCCGGATACAGTTTGGGGTTCGGTAGGGGGCCGGCTCTCTTGCCCCTAACCTTGGACCAGGCAATCTATATAACAGATCTTTTTAGAGCAGGGGACAGCAACCTCCTGTGAAACTACAACTCCCAGCATGCACACTTGTTCAGCTGTTCTTGAAAATCTCATAGAAGTGAGTGGAGGATTCTGGGAGTTGTAGTTTCAGAACAGCTGGAGTGTCGGAGCTTCCATTCATTTCAGTGGCGGGCACATAAGAGCCCTATAAACTATCGCCAGGCGCCTCCTGCTTCCATCTCTTTCCTCCTCCATGAATACTATTTAAAGGGACACGTCTGGGTAATGTGGCCCCTCGGGGAGGAGGATTACGATGCCTCTTGTGACCAGGATGACAAGACCTGCAAACACTCAAACCACATATAAATTGAAATCATAGATGGCAAATATTTAGGCAGCTCCTTCATCGATCGGCCCAATGTAATCACCAGCTGCTCACTCTATGATATTTCTATTCATTTATTCTGGAGGGAGAGGGGTCTGCTGCTGCAGGACCGAAAATACCAATACCAACATGTAATTCTACAGAACCCCGACTTAAATTAAGGGGCATCAGTATCCACCAAGGGTCATGCCCCCTCCATTTGAAAGGATATATAATATATACCTCCACCATGGGCTGTTTAAAGAGCACTTCCCCTTTAAATCGAAATGTAAACTAGTCACCCAGCTTTCCCTGATACCTGACGAGCAAATATAGTCTAGTAATACATCCCCCCCCATTCTGTAACTAAAAGAGAGTCTCTTGCTCTGGAGGATCCCGCGTATTACTTCATTTCCCCTGTGGAGGCGCTGTAGGGAAACAAAATGCTTGGTTCCACCTAGTAGCATAACCTGAAGCTCCTGGGCCCCTATGTATATGTTACAGACCCTCATCTACCATGTAACACTGATGTCTTCTTATGTAGCTGAGTGGTCTCTGTACCCCCAAGAGTCAGCATGGTTCTAATATGACTGCTACTTTTGCACCCCCTTATTCAAAAAAAGATTACTTGGGAGAAGAAGAGGTGGTGGTGGAGGGTCACCTTCATAGGTTATACTGGGGGCATAGAACCCAATGGCTGGGTGCAGGTGAATATATTTTACCTGCACTAATACATTGTAACAAACTCTCAGGACACAAGAAAGATTTATTCCGCTGCTGTTTCCCTCTCAGAGGATACTGGTACTCTGTAGCAAACTCTCAGCTGTGAAAAGCGGTAGGCCAGTATGAACGGATGTAAACAGGGAATGCTTCTATTCAATGCCAGCAAACAGAGGTCTTGAAATGGTGCTACCAGCCACTTATCTCCCCCCTCTACATAGACATAACATATCTGTTCTGCCAAACCAAATAAATGCGTTAATGGACGCCATTCTCTTATCTATGCCCAACTTAAAGGGGTTGTCTGGGATTAGGAAAAAAAAATTTCCCCAACAAACAGCGCCACATCTGTTCACAGGTTGTGTGTGGCATTGCACCTCCGCCCTGTTCACATCTATGGGGAAGACCCATGGACAGATGTGGTGTTTCTCTAAGAAGGTAGCCATGTTGGTTTTTTAATCCTTGACATCCCCTTTAAGTTAGACCCTAACCTCCCTATACATCCTATCATTACTTCATATAGATATCTGCTGACTAGCCTTAGTGACTTACCTGCTGTCTAGCCTTAGTGACTTACCTGTTGTCTAGCCTTAGTGACTTACCTGTTGTCTAACCTTAGTGACTTACCTGTTGTCTAACCTTAGTGACTTACCTGCTGTCTAGCCTTAGTGACTTACCCGCTATCTAGCCTTAGTGACTTACCTGCTGTCTAGCCTTAGTGACTTACCTGCTGTCTAGCCTTAGTGACTTATCTTAACCCACTATAACATACCTGGACGTCATCAGCGTTAAGAGGAAGTATGGAGCAGGCTCACCCAGTGGGTGCCAGCTGTGTAATCAGCTCTGCTACATCCCCATGGCTTTTTTATGTGTTTTTTGTAGGCACTGGAGACGGAGCAATGAGCTTGTGGGGTGAACTGTGACTACAGCCAGGAGACCTTCAAATCACTGTTCACACTTTATCACACTGTCGCTTTTAGATCCGAAATTTTGAGCTGACTAATTTCATAAAATATCTTTATAGTGGTCGCAGACCAATTTTTTCTGATACTGAGACCTTTGTAAAGCCATAGAGTTAAATGATAAAATTTTAGCTACCTGCAGTCACCACCGGAGGGAGCTCAGGAGCTTACGGCACAGTAATAAAGACTGTATGCTGTAAGCTCCCCCTAGTGGTGACTGTCAGGATTCAGAATTTTATCACAGCCATAGTAAGAAACTAATCGCCACATAACAGTGCACCTAAAAATAATATGGCGCTAAAGGTGGACATTCCCTTTAAGGCTATTCGATATTTTGCATTTGTAGCCCTTTAAATATTAGATCTTATTTTGGGATAATATTGAGTCAGTGAGTTAATGATGTATTGCCCACCAGGGTGATGTCGGCTCAGTCCTGGATGTCATGAGGAGATGTTTAGGCGCCAGACATTTTAGGGAAGGAGTGATAAATTTCGTTTGTCAGCGGAGTGACACATGCAGGGGGGTCGGAGGTTCCCTTGTCTCATAAAGGCCACAATTACATCACTGACAGGAACAACATATCATTAATCAGTGATATCTGAAGGCATCAATACCGCAGGCTCCCCCACGACTGGAAAACTACAACTCCCAGTATACTCTGGCAGCTATCGGCTGCCTTGACAACCACATGGTATGCTGGGGGTTGTCACTTATTTTCTCTGTATACATAGATAATGCACTATGATGTAGTAGGTTTACCGGCAGCAGTAAAACCTCATGAGAAAGCCAGCTCTGCTACACTGACAACCTCAGCTCTACTACATATGTTGTGTTATATTTCATGTGGTGAGATGGATCCATTAAGCCTCTGGTCTGGTTAGCAGGTCTTACACAGCACAGACAGGCGGCGCTGGTGCAGCAGGATGGGAATAATGCAGTGATAAGGCAGAGTTGAAGAACACTTGGTGTAGCAGAGTTGTAATAGTACTGTGGATATGCAGTGATGAGGCAGAGTTGTGAACGCTAGGTGTAGTAGAACTGTACTAGTGGTGCACGGACGCTGAGCTGCTAACATCAAGAAATGATGCAGTGTTGAACATTTGGTGTAGCAGAGCTGTACTGATTCTAAGAAGGGAAGAATTGAAGAATACTGGGTGTAGGAGAGCTGTAGTAGTGCTGATGATGGAATGTAGAGAGTTGGCTGTGATGTAGAAGAGTCAATGCAGTAATGTAGCAGGGTTGATTGTTTTAGAGCTGGAGTAGCGGATGGACTATGTAGCAGAGATGGATGTGGCAGAGCTGGAGCAGTGACAGGACTGGATGTAACAGAACAGAGGGAACCAATGACTAGGCTCAGTGATAGTCTACAGGGACGTTGAACGACCTGAATAATCAGGCGGCATCCCCCTGTCAGAGGCAGGTACCGATAACCCACTGGTGTGATGACACTGCAGTGCGCAGGATTGTCATGGTAGCCAGATGCAGGAGAGGCAGGCCGAAGAGGGGAGTAGGAGAGTGCGCCTCTGGATCCTGGACAGGTGAGTAACATATAGATGCTAAAATACAGATTCTCAAATACTGCCCCAAACAGCAGTGTATGTGCAGGCAAAATCTGTAGCATTGCTTCCCCACTTGGACCCGCCCCTGCAGAGTCATCTTCTAAGGGAGGTCCTACAAACATGACCAATAAATTAATATTTATCACAGCTCAAGAAGCATGTCCATTACTAGGGGGCATGTTCTTTCTGCTGCAGCTCTCTCCCTATGATGGATAAGGCAGTGTGTCCTTTCTGCTGCAACTCCCTCTCTATCACAGCTCAGTGGGTGTGTCTTTTATGCTGCACTTCTCTCCCTATCACAGTATGTCCTTTCTCAGGGGGCATGTCCTTTCTGCTGCAGCTCTTTCCTGTAACTGTCACAGCTTATAACAGTAGATCTAGCTGGTGGCAGTTGCTGGATGGAACTGAGCATGTCTGACCGATGTTATCGAGGTGGACAGAGAAATAATGAAAAGAACAAACAGCAGGTGGCGCTCTACCCGATGGATTTTATTAAATAACTCAGTGGCTATAGTAAACTTTTAATTACATGCAAATATAAGTGTTCTGATGGTGCTTGTTTCAAACATGTAGAATTGTTTTCTTGGGACAACCCCTTTAACAGGAGAATATGTTATTTTTTTCCTCTCAGACCCAGTTCTGTGAACTGTGACCATAAACACAGCCATGGCCTGCCAAAGCCACCTGGTCCTGCTCCTCCTGGTCCTGATAGCAGTCAGCACACAGCTGTCACACGGCCAGCACTGGTCTCATGGATGGTACCCAGGAGGCAAGAGGGAGCTGGACATGCCGGCTTCTCCAGAGGTATGGCCTCCACACCCGTACCCCAAACACTGCTCAACCATTTGCTTTTGAAATGATCTTAACTAGTGTTATCTATAGCTAGTAACATCTATAACTAGTATTAGTATTATCTATAGCTAGTAATATCTATAGCTAGTAATAGCTACAGCTAGTATTATACATGTAGTATTATCGGTAACTAGCATTATCAGTATGTAGTATTAGCTATAACTAGCATTATCTATATTTAGTATTATCTATAACTAGTATTATATATGTAGTATTATCTATACCTAGTATTATATATGTAGTACTATCTATACCTAGTATTATATATGTAGTAATATCTATAACTAGCATTATCTATATGTAGTATTGACAACCCTATAAGGAGCACCTCCATTATTCAAGAACCTGCGGTGATCTATTTGCCTCTGCGGAGGCCATGTTATCTGGGGTCTTCAAACATGGCATGCGGGGCTTGGACAGGGGTTCCTGGATTTTAGAAGCAGTTAACCCTCCACACTCTGTTGTCCTCTTTCAGGAGAAAGCCTGTAAGCATCTTCTGCTCTAATAACTCCCTCCTCCAGTGCCCCCTACTGGCAGATTCTAGGATGTGCATCTTGTATGTGATAGGGCAGAGCTCATCTAAGGATGACTGTCATCTCAGTGGACTATATAGCGGTGGTGCTGACTTCCCTGATGCTACATGGCACATTTGGCCGCTGAAGCCTGTCCCTTCTCCGCAGCAGGATCTTAGTAAACCACAGGTGTCAGAAGTGGGATGACGCTCATCTCTCAGAAGCAAACTGTGTCCTACAGCCATAGATTCAACCCAGCAGAACGAGCACAAAAGTAGCAGGGAAATATATTAACATTATGGCCTTCAACACATCCCACAATTTTAATTGACTTGGTAGCAGCTGCCTGACACTGGTTTCTAAAGCTAAATTTTAAAGGGAATGCTAGCAGTAAGGGAATCGGTCGATTATTTTATTATTACAAGTCCACAGGTTTTATTATATGACAACCTCCGTTTTATCCGCAGGTCTCAGAAGAAATTAAGCTTTGTGAAGGAGAGGAATGCGCTTATCTCAGGAACCCCAGGAAAAACCTGTTAAAGAACATATTGGTAAGAATCACTTAAAGGGATTCCAACTGAAATTCTTTTAATCCGACGCCCAAGAAGTGTCGGATTATCACAAATTCTGGATTGCTGTATGAAAATTGTGTAATATTAGACAATCTTCACAAAAATGTATGAAAATCGGCTGCTATCAGTATATGTTCTAATACGGAAAATTCCTTAAAGGGTTTCTGTCACCAGTTTTTTCGGTATGAATCAGGCTGACATTAGAGATGTGCTAATGTCACCTGATTCCAAATATATATCTGTTTTATTTACTGGTGCCCCCATTTTTATATAAAATGAACTTTTATTTTATGCTAATAAGGCCTCTAGGTGCAAGGGGCGTTACCTCTGCTCCTAGAGGCTCTGTTGATTGACAGGCCCAGGCAGAGAAGAAACACTCCATTCACCATAGCTTGCAAGGACCTTCAAAGATGTCATGACCATGTGATCAGTCACATGGTTAGGATCACACAAACAGCCTGTCGCCTCCTAAACCATGTGACTGATCACATGGTCATGACATCATTGAAGGTCCTTGCAAGCTATGGTGAATGGAGTGTTTCTTCTCTGCCTGGTCCTGTCAATCAACAGAGCCTCTAGGAGCAGGGGTAACGCCCCTTGCACCTAGAGGCCTTATTAGCATAAAATAAAAGTTCATTTCATATAAAAATGGGGGCACCAGTAAATAAAACAGATATATATTTGGAATCCGGTGACATTAGCACATCTCTAATGTCAGTCTGATTCATACCGAAGAAACTGGTGACAGAAACCCTTTAAAGCAAAGATTCTGGGCCAGCACCCGTTACAAGTCCACGATGCCCAGGAAGGAGCAAACTCCACATCCAATGGTAAATAAATCCCAGCATGTTCGCCTATGGGAATAAAAAGTGTCAATACCTGCGAAATGATAAAGACTGATCCAACACCAGCAGGAGAGTTTATAGAGGATGGCGAGATCTTCAGGCAAATACCGCAGCTGAAAACCTTATTAAAATCCGGTCTATAACACCCGTCCTGTAGACTGACCCTCCACCATCTTATTCTCTTTCAGACTGACGTACTGGCGAGACATCTCCAGAAGAAGTGAAGAGTTATAACCGATTATGCTACGCGTTTCACCCCGGACTCCCATGTTGTTTTGAAGCCACGCCATGTTTAACATTCTCCTAGTCGATGCCCGGGCATCATTCACCACGCTGGGCACAGTTTTATTTATGTAGGAGACATCCCTTATACGCCAGCGGATCTGTACGGGGAGAATTTCCTGACTGTCTCCTGACTGCTAGCCAGATAGCCTTCGTTCTTATACATCGCCTTTTTCATATGTCCCATTTTGTGTTTTCCTGGGATTTTCATAAATAATTTCTATGTATTTAGCTAGATGACACTGCGGGGGGTTAAAAGGGGACATCTTGAAATAAAATCCATTGTCTGGAATGCAGTCCAGTATCTGTACGCAGAGGGGCAATTCTGTTTCATAATAGCTGGAGCCAAAAATATATATATATGTGGCCACTAGAGATGAGCGAGCACTAAAATGCTCGGGTGCTCGTTATTCGAGTCGAACTTTTCCCGATGCTCGGGTGCTCGTTTCGAATAACGAACCCCATTGAAGTCAATGGGAGACTCGAGCATTTTTGCGGGGGACCAAGGCTCTGCCTAGGGAAGGCTGGGTGAAAACCTGGAAACCTCAGAAAATGATGGAAACACCACGGAAATGGACAGGAAACAGCAGGGGCAGCATGCATGGATGCCTCTGAGGCTGCCTAATCCCACCATTACCCCAAATTCTCAGGCAACAGCCTGGTGGTTACCTCATGGCAATTGTGCTCACCCAGCCAAGAAAGGCGAGGCACATGCCCATCACATGTTAGGGAAGCACCCAACTAGGTGCAACGAAGGTCCATCACCGCCTGCAGGTGACACCACGCTCATGCTGGCACTGGCAGCTGAAAATCAAGTTTAGTATCTGTTCTTATCAGGCTGCCTGCTGGTGTTATAGGGTGAGCATAGCTGCTTCCCAAGCAGTTGATTGTGTTCGATTCCCATCTTATCGCAGAAAGGCATTCAAAATCAGTGCATAATCTAATACGTCCCCCTACCTGGAAAAATTGTTTGGAGAGGAGGGCATTAGGTGGGGGGAAGGAGGTTCGCTGGAGAGCCAGGGGAATGGGCCCCTGGCTAGCGTGTGTGGTGGTGACAAACAGCCGGGTGGTTAACCTCATGGCAATTGTGCTCACCAGACAAGAAAGCGAGGCACATGCCATCACATGTTAGGAAGCACCCTACTAGGTGCAACGAAGGTCCATCACGCCTGCAGGTGACACCATTGCTCATGCTGGCATGCAGCTGACATCAAGTTAGTATCTGTTCTTATCAGTTGCTGTGCCTGCTGGTGGTATAGTGGTGAGCATAGCTACTTCCCAAGCAGTTGATGTGGGTTCGATTCCCATCTATCGCAGGAGGCAATTCAAAATCAGTGCAATATCTAATACGTCCCCCTACCTGGGAAAATTGTTGGAGAGAGAGGCATGTTAGGGGGAGGAGGTTTCGCTGGAAGAGCCAGAGGAATGGCCCCTGGGTAGCGTGTGTCGGTTGGTGACAACAGCCAGACTGGATTTGGGAAAATGTTGCTTTAACCCATATGTATCGATTCTTCTCAGTTTAATACCGTATACGACCCTATATTTCATGGTTTTTTGGAACACGGAAAAGGAAAAAGAGCTTGCTCTGGCCAGGGGAGTGTTTTTCCCACTGCAGCTAAGGGGACGTGTCCATGCTCTGCCTATCACAGGTCAGGAGGCAGATAAAAGAAGAACAAAAACAAACATGAGTGCAACTTCTGATACGTCCCCTATCCGGCTAAATTGTTTGTTAGAGTGGGCCTGTAGGTGGGGGGGGCGCAGGCTGGGGCAAGGAGGTTTCGCTGGGAGAGCCAGAGGAGTGCCCCCTGGGCTAGCCTGTGTGGTGGTGACAACAGCCGGACTGGATTTTTGAAAACTGTTGCATCAACCGGTAAGTCGTAAATTATGGAACTGATCAAGTGTAGCATGTTTCTCGTATTCTTTCTCAGTTTAATACCGTATATTGCAGCTATCCGGAAAAATAGTTTGGAGAGAGAGAAAGATAGGAAAAAGACGTCAATTGTTTGGAGAGAGGCCTGTAGGTGGGGGCAGGCTGGGGAAGGAGGTTTCGCTGGAAGAGCAGAGGAGTCCCCTGGCTAGCGTGTGTGGTGTGACAACAGCCGGACTAGATTGGGAAAATGTTGCTTTAACCGGTACAGTCGTAAATTAGAACTTGATCAAGTGTAGCATGTGTTCTCCGTATTTCTTCTCAGTTTAATACCCGTATATGGCAGCTATCCGAAAATAGTTTGGAGAGAGAGAAAGATAGGAAAAAGACGTCAATTGTTGGGAGAGAGGGCCTATAGGTGGACCTCCTGGAAAAATTGTTGGAGAGAGGGCCTGTAGGTGGACCTCCGTTAACATTGTTTTGGACGAGGGCCTATGGTGGACTGGAAAAATGTTTGAATAGAGGGCCTGTAGGTGGCCCCTGAAAAGTTTAATTAGAGGGCCTGTAGGGGGCCCTCCTAAAATTTGGTTTTGTTTGAAGGAGGGGCCTGTAGGTGGACCTCTGGAAAAATTTTTGAATAGAGGGCCTGTAGGGGGCTCCTAAAATTGTTTGGAGAGAGGGCCTGTTGGTGGACCTCTGGAAAAATTGTATTGATAGAGGCCTTAGGTGGACCTCTGAAAAATTGTTTGAATAGAGGGCTTAGGGGCCCTCCTGAAAAAATTGTTTGAAGAGAGGGCCTGTAGGCCCTCCTTGGTGCTAAAAGAGTGCCCAGTTGGACCTCTAAAAAAAAAAATGGCGTTTTTTGGGTCAGCGTTAGGCAAAGACGATATGGAGGAAGGAGGAGTAGAGAAGAGGAATCGGATACATAAGTTATTTAAATCTTTAGCTGCTTTCCCCCGGAGGAGAATTTGAATTCCGGTGAAATCCAGGCTTTGTTCATTTTAATAAGCGTCAGCCTGTCAGTTGACAGGCGATGTACGCTTATCGGTGATGACGCCACCAGCTGCACTGAATACCCGCTCTGACAGCACGCTAGCGGCAGGGCAGGCCAGCACCTCCAAGGCGTTACAGCGCCAGTTCAGGCCACGTGTCCAGCTTTGAAACCCAGTAGTTGTATGGAGCAGAGTTGATCGCTTATGGACGTTGGTATGGTCAGCTAGGTACTCCCTCACCATCTTTCTGTACAGCTCAGCCCTACTCTGCCTAGACTGGGGACAGGTGACAGTGTCTTGCTGGGGTGACATAAAACTGGCAAAGGCCTTTGGAGAGTGTTCCCCTGCCAGTGCTGGACAAGCTGCCTGCTCGCCTCCTCTCCCCCGCTACTTGGCCCACAGAACCATGCCCTCTGCCGCTAGCGGCGTCAGATGGGAAGATATGTTTCAGCTGTGCACCAGGGCCTGTTGATACCTATTCACTCTCATACTCCTTTCCTCTACAGGGATGAGAGTGGAAAGGTTCTGCTTGTACCATGGGTCCAGGAGAGTGAACACCCAGTAATCGGTGTTGGAAAAAATTCTTCTAACGCGAGGGTCACGGGATAGGCAGCCTAACAAGTCTGCCATGGCGCCAGAGTCCCAACACGCAAGAATTCCCTCTCCTCACTGGCCTGACTCTCCATTTCCTCCTCCTCCTCCTCCAAGTCCTCCTCTTTAGCCCATACACGCTCAAGAGTTAAGGACTGAGCACTGGTACCCTCTACTGTCTCGCCGACATTCTCCTCCTCTTCCTCCTCATCCTCATTCCCCCTCCTCCGATACGCGCTTAGAGAAACAGACCGGAGGGTGCTCTGGCTATCAAGCGACGTATCTTCCTCCACCGTCTCTTGTGACAAGCGCAAAGCATCCGACTTGATGCTGAGCAGTGAGTTTTTCAACAGGCAAAGCAGCGGGATGGTGAGGCTGATAATGGCGCATCGCCGCTGACATCTGTGTTGACTCCTCAAAGTTGCTCAACACCTGGCAGATATCAGACATCCACGTCCACTCCTCATTGTAGACTGAGGAATCTGAGAGACCTGACTACCAGTTCTGGTGGAAGATGACATCTGGCAGTCTACAATCGCTCTGCGCTGCTGGTAAACTCTGGATATCATGTTTAATGTGGAATTCCATCTCTTGGGCACGTTGCCACAACAGTCGGTGGAGCGGCAGTTGTAGGCGGCGCTGCTGCTGCCCTGAGAGTGGCAGCATCTGTGGTCGACTTGCGGAAATGCGCACAGATGCGGCGCACCTTGGTGAGCAAATCAGACAGATTGGGGTATGTCTTGAGGAACCGCTGAACTATTAGATTGAACACGTGGGCCAGGCATGGCACATGTGTCAGTCTGCCAAGTTTGCAGAGCCGCCACCAGGTTACGCCCGTTGTCACACACAACCATGCCTGGCTTGAGGTTCAGCGGTGCCAGCCACAGATCGGTCTGCGCCGTGATGCCCTGTAACAGCTCTTGGGCGGGTGTGCCTTTTGTCACCTAAGCTCAGCAGTTTGAGCACCGCCTGCTGGCGCTTACCCACGGCACTGCTGCTGCGCCTAGAGCTACCGACTGAAGGCGCCGTGCCCACGGATGGTAATTTCGGTGGAGGAGGAGGGGTCGGAGGAGGAGAGGCATAGTACGTCTGAGAAACCGTGACCGAGGTAGGCCCCGCAATCCTCGGTGTGGGCAGTACATGAGCGGCCCCAGGGTCATTCTCGGTCCCAGCCTCCACCAAAGTTAACCCAATGTGCCGTCAGTGAGATATAGTGTCCCTGCCCGGCAGCACTTGTCCACGTGTCCGTGGTTAGGTGGACCTTCTCAGAAACAGCGTTGGTCAGGGCACGGATTGATGTTCTCCGACACGTGCTGGTGTAGGGTGGGACGCACATCGGGAAAAATAGTGGCGGCTGGGGACCGAATACCGAGGGGCAGCCACCGCCATGAGATTGCGAAAGGCCTCGGTCTCTACCAGCCTATAGGGCAGCATCTCCAGGCTAAGCAATTTGGAGATGTGGACGTTGAGGGCTTGGGCATTGGGTGGGTGGAACTGTATTTCCTCTTGCGCTCCAGCGTCTGCTGTAAAGACAGTCTGAACGCTGCGCTGGACACATTGGTGACACTGTGGAGGATCGTTGAGGCGAAGGGTGCGGTTTTTCCGGCGGGAGGCGGCTCGTTGCCGGGGGGTTGACTAGCAGAGGCAGCGAGTGACACAGGGGGTTGACTAGCAGAGACAGCGAGTGACACAGGGAAGGAGCAGTGGTTGTGACCCGCAGGAGGTGGTGAATGGCCTTGGTTCCATTGAGTGGGTGTTTAGCACTCATATGCCTGGCATGCTGGTGGTGGTTAGGCTAGTTAATGGTTGGCCACCCCTGCTGATCCTTGGTGTGGCACAGGTTGCACACACAGTCCGTCGGTCATCCTTCACTTTCTTTAAAGAACCTCCAGACTGCGAACTCTAGGCCTCGCCACGAGAGCTTCACTACGTGAAACAGTTGCTGCTGATGCACCAGCTCTGGCCCTGCTTCTCCCTCTGGCCACACCACTGCCTCTTACAACCTGTTCTGGTGCAGCACTCACCTCCGCCTCAGAAGCACTGGTCTTCACTCGTCATATCAACCCCAGCTTGGGTCAGTCACCTCGTCATCCTCCGATTCCTCAGTCTGCTCCCCCCTCGGAATTCCTCCCCTAACAACAACTTCACCCACTGTCTTGACAACCGTTGTCTCCTCATCGTTCTGACACCTCTTTACAAACTTCTTCACTAACTCAACATTGTCATCATCATCACCCACAGACTGCGACAGTTGGAAAACTTGCGGCATCGGGAACGAGGTTAGCAGCAACCTGAGAAGTGGTTTGTGACTCTGGGAAGGGTCCAGAAAACAGTTCCTGAGAGTATGCCGGATCGCATTCCAAATTTTCCTGGGAGGGGCAGACTGGGGGGGAAGGAGGTTGAGGTGGAGGAGCCAGAGGAGTGCTCCCTTGGGTAACGTGGGTGGACTGCGTGGAAGACTGACTGGTGGACAAATTACTTGAAGCATTGTCCGCAATCCACGAGATCAGCTGTTCGCACTGTTGTGGTTTCAACAGTCCTCTACCACGTGTCCCTGTAAGTTGAGACATGAAGCTAGGGAGTGTAACTCTGCGGCGTTCCACAGCTCCCTCATCAGCAGGTACTGTCTCACCCTGCCCAGGACCACGGCCTCTGCCCCCTGCAGTAATTGAATGCCCACGCCCACGCCCTCGTCCTCGACCCTTAGCCCTGGGGTTCAACATTGTTTGTATATAAGTGTATGATATAAAAAAAAAATTAAACGGGCCTGGTGTACTGAAACACACAAACTTGTTCAGTCTGGTAGAATTAAGTGACGTACAGAAAGTGTCACCTGGACAGTATATACGGATGGGAGCGAATGTGCTGAACTGTGACACACAGAAAGGTTACACGCAACTGAGTAAAATGGATTTGTATCACTGAGCTAAAACAACTGAAATAATATATTTTTTTTTTTTATATTTTGTTTTTTTGGGAACGTGACGTGCAGGAAATATGGTAGAACTGACTGACACCCTGTTAACACCCAGACAAATGTCACACAGAGAGTTTTCTGGATCAAGCTGTAGATGATATTGGTAGCAAATGACTTGGTTGTATTGTGTGACGTACAGAAAGTGTCACCTGGACAGTATATATGGATGGGAGCGAAAGTGCTGAACTGTGACACACAGAAAGGTTACACAAAGCTGAGTAAAATGGATTTGTATCACTGAGCTAAAACAACTGAAATAATAATTTTTTTTTTTTATATTTTGTTTTTTTGGGAACGTGACGTGCAGGAAATATGGTAGGACTGACTGACACCCTCTTAACGGTGGCTATTTAGTCTGTGACCCAGACAAATGTCACACAGAGAATTTTCTGGATCAAGCGGTAGATGATATTGGTAGCAAATGACTTGGTACAGAAAGTGTCACCTGGACAGTATATATGGATTGGAGTGAGTCAGTGCTGAACTGTGACACACAGAATGGTTCCCCACTGCTGTGTGCAATGGATTTGTATCACTGAGATAGAACAAAAAAAAAAAAACAGGGTTAGATATGGCGATAGCTGCACTACTAGTGCCAGCCAGCCAGCCAAGTGACAAAAATAAATAAATAAAATGTCTTGTAGCCCTTAGAAGGGCTGTTGGGTTCTTTGTGGGTGATTCCTGCCTAACAGACAACTAAATGCAGGCCCTAACACTCTCCCTGAAACGCAGCAGCTCTATCCCTAACGACATCCAGACGGCATCTGAGCCAAGCACCGCGGCCAGTCACTAGTATATTTCAGGGTCACCTGATCAGGCCAGCCAACCCCTGCTATCGACATGTAAGGGCCCCACGTGATGCTGGGTGTACTGTAGAGTCTCCTGGCTTGTGATTTGGCTGTGTTTTTAGGCGCCAAAAAAGCACAATGCGGAAGTTGCCATTTCCTCGAGCATGGCGAGATACTCGTCCGAGCATCGAGCAGTTACGAGTACCCTAATGCTCGAACGAGCACCAAGCTCGGACGAGCATGTTCGCTCATCTCTAGTGGCCACCACTAGAGGGAGCTAAAGAGCTTATTGAGTTCCATGTATAATTTAGTGGGGCCTTAGATACAGCCCTCGGTTCCATTACATCATATTCAATGTAGCAGCCGAAGGCCACCAAGAAACAGCATATCTCCATCCTCATAGCTTTAAGTAGATATGTACCCCCCAAAGACCACCACAGCTCCCTGCCCTCAAGAAAGAACACAGCTACACTATATGTCCCCCAAGAAACAGTACAGTTCCATGCCTACATGGAACGGCCTTCAAACTGGTACAGCGTGATGTCCAGACAAATGGTGTAGCTACATGCCCCCCATGAAATGGTGCCCCCCAAAGACCACCACAGCTCCCTGCCCCCGAGACAATGCACAGACCATCCAGATGACCAACAAGAAATGGCACAGCTCCATGGACACAAGATGGCATCTACAAAAACAATGGAGCAACCACATGCCACCAAAACAGTGTAGCCACATGCCCCCCTTGCTCCATTGATATGCCCACTATTGTCTCACTGTCAGGTCTTCTGTGTGATACTGCCCCCTGCTGGCTGCATTCATTATGTCTCCTGTGGAACATGACTGGTAATAGTGCAGTAGAGGGTAAAGAGCCAGGTGTAGCACAGAGGGCATCTCTGGGCCACCAGTTGTCCACCACAGGCACAAACAGTAGGTGGTAGGCTCCTGAGCTCCCTCTAGTGGTGACCTCCATGTTCTGTTATGTCACAGTCCTGTGCTGGGAGGTCACTGCTCTAACACCAGCACCGTAGGACCTCTGTGTTTTACAATGCTGGTGGCTGTGCACAGAGATGTCCCAGCACTGGACGGTGGCATACTAGAACATGCAGGTGATCAATACACTGCTCCCCAACTGAGCTGCTCGGCCCAGTAAACAATGGGGGCAAAAGCACCGTCAAATACATGTTTAGCGTGCCGTCATATCATGTCTGTAGATCTCCAATAAAACTTGTTTAGGAATAAAGTGAAAGATGTTCACAATCTTGTTGCATCATTTTATAGAAGGTATAACAGTCCTCTCCTGAAATACTCTGTACTGCTGGGGATTCTGTAACAAGCAAGCAGATCTAGACCATGTAGATGGAGCCCTAACAGTCCTTATCACAGGTGGCTTGTGGAAGCCTAGGGCTCTGCTCTGGTTCTGGACACTCCCCATGGAGCTGCTCTGAACTATGGTTGGCTTCTCCATCGGAGTCACAGGCAGTCTCTACCTTTCCATCATGTTGGCTGGGCACAGCCTAGAAGACAACTTGGGTAGGAGCTGAAACAACATAGACTCTGTCCACAGCAAGAGATCAGCAACCTTCTCGGTGATAGGCCACACCTCGGCAAACAACACGATCCTGAAGGTGCTTTAGTTGGGTTAGGTGGGGTTCTTCAATCTATTCATAAAAGTTTCGGCTAGCATAGGCAACTGATGACCCATCCCTGGTCATCTTGCCCTTGAGTCAGCATGGCTCCCAGACCAGTTGGTGTAGTCAGCATAGGCCAGGGTAGGTGTATACGTCAACAACTTTTTCAACTTCCTGAAAAAGTCTTGGTCCACCAACACCTGCTTCTTTAAAGCCCAGGGAATGGCCCCTTTCAGAAGTGTGTGTAGAGGTGTGGCCACCTTTGCAAAGTCTCCTTTGCAACCAGTCCTAGGAACTCTCAGAGCTCAGTCATGTTGTTGGCCATGGGCCATTTCTGCACTACCATGGAGTCCATGGATCAGAGCTCCTCCTTGGTTACCATGTGTTTCCCCTGTATTCAATGCTTTCTCTGAAAAGATGACACTTGCTGGGATTCAGCTTCAACCCGCGCACTTCCAGCTGAGTCAGTACCATATGCACCATCTGCAATGTTCAGAGAAGGTTGCTAAAAAGTTAGCAATGTTGTCTTATGACATCAATAGCCACTCAAAGTTGGCTCCCCTAGGCATAGCTCCAAGTCTCAAGAAGATTGTTGTTGTTGGTGTAATAAACGCTGTCTTCTCTTTGTCTTTTTTGGCCATGGGTACCTACCAGTCTCTACTGTCCACAATCAGGGCAAATAACTTGGTATTGCCCAGAGCTGGTACTGACTTTTCTATTCAAGGCACTGGGTGGGCATCTCACTGTCATGTAGGGTACGGATTGGTGCATCCAATAGTCTCCAACTCACTACTGTCCATGCCTACTTGGACAATCCACCCTAAACGGCATCCCCCAACTGGGCGACTGTCCCTATCCGGCACAGGAGCTAAGGGGGAAAGGGAGGTAAGACAGACAGTTCAGAACCTGAACAAGAACTGAATCAGACACCAAATGCAGGGAGAAACACAAGGCAGGGTCCAAACCAGAGAAAGAACCAGAACCAAAGCATGAGGAGGAGTCCAAATACCACACAGAGTCAGAACCAGGAGATAAAGTCAATAGAAGAAACAGAGGTCAGGCAATCTCAGGACAATCCAAAGGTCTGATATCCAGGAGTATATAGTAAGTGGAACGCCATTGAGGCAATAAACACTGATCACCGGCGACTGTAACCAGCAGTCAACTGTTTAAATAGCACCCAGTAACAAGCATGGGACACTGGTCCTCATCCTGATTGGCCTGGCGTCCCAATCAAAAGGTCATACTGCCGTGACCTCAGCACATCCAGCATCTGATCTAACATGGCTTCTCGACAGAGGGCTGGAGAGAAAGGGATGATACCAGTCCAGAGTGAGCTAGGTGAGTGAGTCCCCAGTGAGAGAGTCGTGCTCTAAAGTTTGGGTCAGACCAAGGTATGGCTGAGCTCCCAGCAGTTGGACCACTTCCCTCAGTTCCTAGTCAGCATAGCACCCTCCAAGTGCATTTCCTTAAGGAGTTGCTCTCTAGCAGGAGTCACTCATCTTGAACTCACATTACCCACTAGCTTGTCCTTATCTGTGGGCTTCATCTACTACTGTGACTTTTGGAGGACCTGGCCTCTGGTTCTGTGTACAGTTGCCTTCTCAATCTTTGCGGCTGGCCGGCAAGTCTTGTGCTCTAGAAAGAGGCACTCTCACAACCTGCATCCTGGCAGGTCCTGCAGCACCTTCTGGATCTGACATTGCTTCAAGGTTCTCTGCAGGACCAACTGTGAGGGTTTCTGACAGGACATCCTTCTAGACTTGGGTACCATGAGTCCATCACTCGTAGTCAATAATTGGTAAATTGTTAGTCGCTTTGAAGCACACCCAGGTGGCACCATCTTCACATTAGGTGGGAAAGTGGATTTCGAAGCCTGACTTTACTACTTCGGATCCAGTGTCCACTAAACAGGATAATTTAGTTCCATTAAAGGGCATCTGTCAGCAGTTTTGTACCTATGAAAGGCATCTGTGTTGGGCCATTGTTCATATGTGCCCGCATTGCTGAGAAAAATTATGTTTTAATATATGCAAATAAGCCTCTAGGAGCAACGGGGGCGTTACCATTACACCTAGAGGCTCTGCTCTCTCAGCAACTGCCGCTCCCCTTGCACTTTGATCGACAGGGCCAGACAGGGAAACCATCATCACACCTGGCCCTGTTGATCAAAGTGCAGAGGGAGCAGCAGTTGAAGAGAGAGCAGAGCTCTAATAGGCTCAGCTCAGTCCTATTCAAGTGACTGGAGAGGAACTGCAATACCAAGCACAGCCACTATGCTCTCATAACTCAGATCAGGGATCAGCAACCTCCAGCTGTTATGAAACTACAATTCCCAGAATGCTTCACTCATTTCTATGGGTGTTACAAGAACAGTTGAACTGATCAGAATGCTGGGAGTTGTAGTTTCACAGGAGCTGGAGAGCCCAAGGTTGCTGACAGTTTACTAGCAGCTCCGCCCACATCGCTTAGATTGACAGATCAGTACCGCCCTCACACTTTCCATACTGCTAGACTGACTAATAAATATTGGCTCCGCCCACGCACCTCAGGATTGAAGGATTTGAAGCTGCTAGGCCCTCCCACATTGATACCTGCCGCAAGCTCAGCCCTCAAATCGCTAGATTCAGCCATAATGGAGATAACGTCTAGCTCCGCCCACTTACTGGCAAAGCCGCTTTCACCATTCCTTCCAAACTCTCCCACTTGCTGGCAGGACGCCGGGCGATTGACATCACCCGAGAGCTGACCACGCCTCCTGGCTCGGCAGGACTGCGGCTGTGACATTGTGTGTGTCATCAGTCCGCGCCGCTGGATTGCGTCTCTTCCCAGTGCATGGACGGAAGGCGATAGAGGAGAACGGAGCGTGTAAGTCACTGTCCGATGTGTCCTCCTGTGTAGACGGGGTCACTGCGCTGTATCTAGCACATTACAAATATATATATTGTGAGGCTTTATATATCTATGCGCAGCACCGGGTTATACCCCCGCCCCCTCCCCTCACAAAGCTGCCTGTGGCGAAGGTGTATGCAGATGGGTTTGTATCATCGACCAACCAATCAGAGAGCAGCTTTCTTTTTCCCAGAACGGTTATGGAACTGTAACCTGTCCTGTGATTGGTTGCTTAGTAGAACACGGGCCCCACATGTAGGGAAGTGTTGCTTGTGGCCCCTGAAAAGTTATAGAAGCCTGTTTTTCATAGTTTATTTAAATTTTGCTTCATTTTATACGGTAATTTGGGTATGTGGCATGCTCTGGACATTGGGAGCGAGTGAGGTGCCAACCCGCAGCCAAAAGAACTGGATTAAAGTTGCATGAGGGCGCAATTTGCCTGACAACTGTGTATAATCTTTTGATGCCATCTTGGTGGGTGGTTGATGGTTAATTACGTCACGTAGACCGTTATATGTAAAGTAATACGGCTACCATATTTCTCCTGCTGCAAAGGGCCATGTTGCAGCTTTATGGCAAAATGGTTGGCATGGCAACAGGAAAATTCATCCAGGGTGATTGTTTTTTTTTGCTTGCAGCCCGCAGTGGGGGTGGGGAGAGGCAACACTGCTAAAAGCTGCCACCAGAGGGCGATCTGTTCTGACTCCCTGGGGTGAAATCTTAGGAAGCTTCTCAACAATGTATTGTGAACGTGGCCGCCATATATTCCAAACATTTCTCCAGGCTAGAAGTAATGGCAGATGCCGGCTGTGTGATATCTACATGTATACTGATCAGGCTGTGTTCACACAGGCGTCTGTACACGCTTTAAGGGTATGTTAACACAGGACGTATACGCTGCAGAATTGTGCGTGGAAAAACTGCGCTGATTTAGTTTTTAAAATTTGCATGGATTTTGCACCGAAATCCGCTAGACAACAGTGGAAATCCACATGTGGCTACCTAGCCATAAGTGGACTACCCCCATTTTAGTATATGCAAATGAGTCTCTAGGAGCACAGGGGGCGTCGCCATTACATCTAGAGGCTCCGCCCTCTCTGCAACTGATGCTCCCTCTCCACTTTGACAGGGCAGGTGTAATGATGGTTTCACTGCCTGGTCCTGTCAATCAAAATGCAGAGGGCGTGGCAGATGCAGAGAAGGCAAAGCCTCTAGGTGTAATGGTAACGCCCCCGTTGCTCCTAGAGGCTCATTTGCATATAATAAAACATAATTTTTCTCAGCAATGCGGGCACATAACATGGGACCAACACAGATGTCTTCAGCTGTCAAGTGCACATGTGACAGGTCAGCCAGTGTCATAGGTACAAAACTGCTGACAGATGCCCTTTAATGTATGAGAGCCACTGACCCCTTTAACCGCCTTACTGTTTTGCCCGAGTCCAGCTCAAGCAGTGTGAAAAGTAGCTAACTGGAGGGGGGAGGGCTGCTTTAGATGGTGATATCTCCTCAATGGTAGCAGCTAGAAACATGCAACTGGTCTTGTATGAAAGCTGACAGTCCAGGCTTTCATACAAGTCCAAGCAACAGAGGTGAAATCACTGTTAGAAATCAAGTCGGGAATAATCGCAAGTAAAATCTGTTTTTACTTTCGCGTTCAGCTGCATTCACAGCATCCTGATTTCTATCAGTGATATCTTTCTCTGTCCTGGAATTGTCTGAAAGCTTGGAACGTCTGCTTTCAAACAAGACCAGTTGCATGTTTCTAGCTGCTACCATTCAGGAGGTAGCAGCATCTAAAGCAGTCCTCCCCCTCTAATTAGCTGCTTTTCCCACTGCTGGAGCTACAATCTGGCAAAACAGGGGTTAAAGGGGTTTGCACTGTGACCAACACGGCTCCTGTCCACAGGATCGGGGATAAGTTGATGAGAACTGGAGGGTCCCCTGTGCTCTGTCTCACGTCTTACTGTTTTTTCTGTCCCCTTTATCCTGGGTATCTCTTTCTTAATTACTAAGCTTTACCTAACCTCATGAAGCGAGCTCTTCTGTATCTTCCATAGACCAATGGAACGTGTGGCGCCCGCCTGTTGGTGTTCTTCATGCCCCCTCCGGCCTCTCGCTGCCTTAGCTCTTGTGGATTTTTTTTTCCAGTCTGATTGTTTTTCTGTGCACCGTTAATTATACCGCTGGAAGACACTCATCATCATTCTTCGTCTACCCTTTTTTCAGTACTTGACGACTCCGATTCGGCGCCTCGGGACCCATGGCTACCGCACTATGTCGAGGACTGCCAGGAGGCGTTTTCCGTGCCGCCACCTTTTCATCCTTTGCTAGATGGTCGAGCACTAAAACTCCGGAAAAACTTAGGAGAATCACCGTTCAGCTTTCATCTTACTTCAAGAAAGTAGACGGCAATGCCGGAGACCTTCAAGATCCAGTCAAACCTTCAGGATTTTCCGCAACGATCGGCGATGTTAAGAAGGGCCGACCAGAACGTGACTACAAACTGCCCTATCCTAAAAAGAAGAAAAAGCTGGCATTGCCTCCACGTACTTGGGATAAGTCATCAGAGAAAATTGCAAAGACCTATAGAAAAACCAAAAACGAGAGTATATACGATGATGTAGAATCTTACGATAGCATGGCCGATCCAAGAGGCTTCCAACAAAGTAGGCCGGAGTATAAATCTCTGTGCTTCAACCCTGAACATACCTTGAACGTTTCCCTGGAGGAAAGTGAGACCCTTCTACGGGCGGTGGCTTGTAATGGTAATCTAGCTCCTGCAGAAATTTCCAATTTTTTGGAGAAACTAAGTGGTCTACCTGAAGACCGCATCGGCGGACTAAAATCAAATAAAGAATTTGAAAAACTATGTAGCAGCAGCATGGAAGCCCTCCAGCTCTACACCCACGGAGACCTAATCCGTATCCTCGGCGCCTTTGTCCGACTCAAAATTCCCACAAGCCACCCCATACTGAAAGCTTATGAAAAAGAGTTTAGCCGTCGGGTGTGGCACCTCTCCACCAACGAGCTGCTACTGGTGGCAGATATGTGGCGATGCCTGTCATTCAGCGTCCCTAAATTTTTGGACATAATGTACAGTTACATGCACTTGCGTTGTATGGACCTAAACTTGGCGCAGGCCATCCAATTAATATACATAATCGGTGAAGGAAGACGCGCCCCCGAAGAGCTCATGGAGAAACTTGAGGCGGTGGTATTGAGATATCTCCAGAGCGTCAACCTCGAAGAAATTGGTACGGTCTGTCTTGGCTTTTTTAAGACCGGTCATGGACTGTCGGAGTACCTGATGAGAAAGTTTGGTGATATGATCGTAGAAAACATAGACAACATAAGCAACTACTCTTTGGTGAACGTCCTTAAGATGTTCCGGTTCACCCGCGTTGACCATCTAGACTTTTTTAAGCAAGTCGGACAGGTGTCTGGTAAACGTATACCTAACATGGGCATTCAGGGTATCATGCACGTTACCCTTTCCTTCGCCTCGATGCATATTCTAGATGAAGACCTCATGAATACGGTGGCATCGGTTATTCCAGATCGTGTATCTTACTGCAGGAGCAAAGACATCGCCAAGCTTCTATGGTCGTTCGGCATTCTGATGTATAACCCACCAAACGCCGATGTTTTTTACTCTGCCTTAATCAACGAAATCCATAAGAATCTCCAAGAATTTTTGAACTTTCCTGAACACTTCTTGACTTGTCTGATGGCCCTCGCTTTCTGTCAGAGGTTCCCATTAGATCTCATTAAGGTGGCCTTAAGTGAAGAGTTTCTCATCCAGTCTACGAAAATAAGCATGTTTGAACTTAAGAAGGATCTCTTCACTATAGCCGGCAGCGTCGAGATCGAATGCCCCGAGTACGTCGGAGAAACCATTTCCCCCGAGCTTCGGCAAGAAGTAACAGAAATGCTCGTCAATTTCTCCAACCAAGACATCTACGTGAAGGAGGAGGCCCTCGAGGCTGCCTCCATGTTAGAAGTCTTGTTGGGAGGACCGGAGTTTGTGAAGCACCACATGATCTTGCCTCATACTAGATCAAAAGATCTGGAGGTCCACTTTGACTCTGACAACAAGCCCATCCCGATAAATGTAGAGATTCTTAAAGTGAAGCAATCTAAGAAGAAGCCCATCGGTGTTCAAGTCACCGATGATCTCATGAGTCAGTTACTCAACAGAAACTTGAACCAAACTTCTGATGGTCTCCAGAATGATCCAAAGACCGTTTCCAGACCCAAGACTGCTGAAATCACCAAAGACCTGCTGTCCCAGTTGACCGTGGGACGGAAACGTAATAAGAAACCTGAAACTGAGGTTACTAAGCTGGCCATTCAGGTTACTAACCGGAATCACTATTGTTATGGCCAGAAATGGCTCTTGGGTCTACATGCCATGAAAAGGAGGCAGCTGCAGAAGTTGGGTTATGTGGTGGTGGAGCTGCCTTACTGGGAGTGGTATCCCCTCACCAAATGTTCCCAGTCAGAAAAACTTTCCTATCTGCATTACAAAGTGTACGAGTCTCTGGACTGCGGGAGGTGATGGACCGTTGTGTTGGCTGCTGGTTACTCATCAATATGGAGTCACAACCTAGTTCACCTTCTTCACTAACATAGTCCCACTGGTGCCCCAAGCAAGTTATACCCCTATTCCCCACCCGGCTGCTATTTAAGTGAAATAAAAAGATTGCAGGATTTATTCTTGGTGTCTGGCTTGTTATTTTTCAGCATTTTACAGTTTTTTTTTATTAGGTAACTTTAAATCACACAAAAAAAATCATCTCCTGCGAGGAGGGGGTTCTCCGGTTTTGCTATATTGATAACCTGTCATCAATAACAGTCCGAGGATAGTTCAACAATCTAGCAAAAGGGGTTGTCCCATGAAGACTTTTTGCCACCCATGCACATCCGACTCTCGGCACCCTCATCGATCAGCTGTTTGAGGAGACTGCAGCCACCTGCGAGTGCCGTGGTCTCCCCGCAGCTTGCCAGGCACAGCGCCGTACATTGTATAGAGGCTATGCTTGGTATGGCAGGTCAGCCCCATTCACTTGACGGGAGCTGAGATGCACCTAGGCCACATGGCCGATGAATGTGACATCAAAGAGGCCTAAGGGTTCATGTAGCGGCGCAACCTCTTCGTAGAGTGGATCAGCAGATGTCCCAGGAGTCAGACCCTCCCCGGTCTCATATGTACATTATGGAGAACCCCTTTAAGTAGCAGACAGACCTGCAACACTAGACACCAGCAGTAAATGTGTCGTGCGTAGGTTACACAAATCCTGGCCTGTCACTTTGTGGTCATCCATATCTGGTAAAACCTGTGTACCAAGTTAAGAAAGCATAGTAAAGATTTTTTCTTCGGTAACTATGCCACCCTTGCTGCCACGTCCCCGTGTCATCCTTGTCCTGCCGCAGTCCACTGCTGACTTAAGTAACCAGACGTCATAAGAAAGTAAACCTGGGGACTGATGAGTGTTGTCCACTTTAGAAAACCATTTCACAAATATCTTTAGGACAGGGCATATCTTTAGACAGCCTGCAGCAGGGCATGGTGGGAGTTGTAGTTTTACTGGAGAGCCGCAGGTTGGGCATCCCTGCTTTAGGGCATTCTGAATTATTGGCGAGTCCCTTCTGTCAGACCTTCATCAATAAGCTTGGAGAAAAGAGCAGCCACCAGTGTCTGTCTCTGGAGGACCTGCCTGATTTAGCCTGTGGGGGCGCTGTTTGTGAATGTCACACATGCTTCCAGGATCTCTTGCAGATTACAGCTGATCGCTGGGGGCGGTCTCCTCAGACTTGCCTTTTAAAATGGTTGTCCCTATGACACTGGCTGACCTGTTACATGTGCACTTGGCAGCTGAAGGCATCTCTGTTGGTCCCATGTTCATATGTGCCTGCTTTACTGAGAAAAATAATGTTTTATTATATGCAAATGAGCCTCTAGGAGCAACAGGGGCGTTACTATTACACCTAGAGGCTCAGCTCTCTTTGCAACTGCCGTGTCCTCTGCACTTTATTTAATGGGGCCAGGGAGGTGTGATGACGTGTATACTGCCTGACTGCTGAGGGTGTAGTAGTTGCGGAGCCTCTAGGTGTAATGGTAACGCCCCCGTTGCTCCTAGAGGCTCATTTGCATATAATAAAACATCATTTTTCTCAGCAATGCGGGCACATATGAGAATGGGACCAACACAGATGTCTTCAGCTGCCAAGTGCACATGTAACAGGTCAGCCAGTGTCATAGGTACAAAACTGCTGACAGATGCCCTTTAAGATTTTGGTGTAATCATGCTAAAAAAAAAAATAAGATACTATACTGAGACTCTTCATATGTCCAGTTGTGAGTTGTATAAGTGAAATTATACACTGTTCCCTATACTCAGTGTTGTGGTTTAGTGCTGTAATAATTATAGTTAAGTGTTCTTATTTCTTCTTCTTTTTTGATTATTTAGACCTTGTTGTACCGGCTACTGACCACTAGGTGGTGCCATTGCTCTTAAGACCTAATCCTTCCTCGTTAGAATTCTTTTTTCTGAACTGATCATTAGCGAGGTACCGGTGATCAGCTCTGTCTACTGGGAAAACCATAGCAGTAGTTGAGTAGAGGATGGATATGGGCAGTGGTTGGGGGCCTATATCAGTGGTAGCACACATCCATCACCGCCATATGTAGTTGCTTCTGGAACTTTTCACTTTTAGTGCCTTATTGATATTTGATTACGTGAACTGAGACTATTCATTCTCCATCACAGGGCTGGTATGGCCTCCTTGGTACAGGACCGTACAACCTCCTTACATTGGCCTCATTAGGTGACCTGTTATGGAGAGATTCTCCCTACAAGCAGTACTTCTGTATACCCCAGTATGGAGTCCGATAGAGTAGACTAATATCTTATTTTTCTGTTGGAGTTGTACAGAATCTCATATAACAACATCAGTGAGCTGAGGCATATGGAGGTACGATAGTAATACCGCCATGTGCATGGGCCCAAACACTTAGGAACTCCGAACCCTTTAAAGAGGCTCTGTCACTAGGTTGTAACCTATGTATTTAAATACATAGGTTACAAGGCCTAGTGACAACTTTCAAAATCATACCTTTCATGCAGAGTTCTGCGCAGCGGTCACGTAGAAATCTAAACTTTAAAACATATGCAAATGAGCCATCGGAGCAGCCTCTTTCCTCTGGAGCACCGCTCCTTCACCGCCCCCCGGGCCCGAGGCACGTCCCCTGTCTCTAATCACGCCCCCTCCTGTACTTGATAGACAGCGCTAGACTGGTAAGTCTAGCGCTGAACTCTCACGCATGCGCCCTAAAATTTTCCCGGCGTAGACACTGCAAGCGCTGTCTTCTCTTCTGCGCACGCGCCGTCACTCCCGGAACTAGCGAAGTGACGGTGCGTGCGCAGAGGAGAAGACAGCGCTTGCAGTGTAGACACTGCAAGCGCTACTGCGCATGCGCCGGGAAAATTTTAGGGCGCATGCGTGATAGTTCAGCGCTAGACTTACCAGTCTAGCGCTGTCTATCAAGTACAGGAGTGGGCGTGATTAGAGACGGGGCGGTGAAGGAGCGGTGCTCCAGAGGAAAGAGGCCGCCCCCCGGTGCTCCGATGGCTCATTTGCATATGTTTTAAAGTTTAGATTTCTACGCGACCGCTGCGCAGAACTCTGCATGAAAGGTATGATTTTAAAAGTTGTCACTAGGCCTTGTAACAGAGCCTCTTTAAGAAATCCATGGATCGCGGCACTTACTGGTCTGACACATACAAGTATCTGCGGAGGTTCATGCGCAGAGTCCTCTAATCTGAAGCCGATGCATTGATGATATCTTCATTTCATCTCCTAGGTGTTGCTGCGTGGAGACCTCACAGAATACTCCTCCAAGATGGTTGTAAACCTCTGCCTTCCTCAGTTCAAGCCACGGGTCGTTTGCAGCAAGGTGATTTTTTTAAAATTTTTTGGCTTGCTGAGAATTCTGAATTTGGCTTGTGAAGGTTGAAGCTGCCTTATGGTGGAATATGTGGGATCTGCATGTATCAGCTGGATGACTTAGAAGGTTTCTCCACCTTTCTTTTTGTTTTAATACCTGAATATAGCCGTTTGAAGCTCTATACAGAATGTGCATGCTCGAGCTGGGGGCCCTGCAGGCTACGGTGTCCTATTTCTTGTGATCCCTGCCACCCTAATAGTTATCGCCTACCCTTCACATTAGTGGAATACCTCTTTAAAGGGGTTGCCCTGGGTTTAAAAAAATAAAAAAAATAAAAATGACTTGTTAAATCCCCTGTCTCCTCAGTGCAGCCGGACCGGTTGTCCTTGGTTTTCTTTGCTGCGGCGATCATTTGCCATACATCCACGGGACTGCTGCAGCCAAACACTGGCCTCAGCCTCTGTGTACAGCAGGAGACAGCCGAGGCTAGTGATTGGCTGCCGTCACCTCACTTGCTGTTTCAGCAAAATAAAGGAAATCGGCTGGGATTTAAAGGGGTTGTCTCATCTCACACATCGCCACCAAGGAAGGATATGCCACCAAGGTTTTGGAATGGATACGCAAAAGTGAAGGAGAGCGCACTGCGCTCTATAGGTCCATTCATTTCTATGCGAGTTCCCAAAATGAGCGCGCATGCTTAGATATTTTTGGAAGTCCTATAGAAATGAACGGAGAGAGCAGTACGTAAACATGACCACTGCTTCATTCACTTCTATGAGACTGCCGGAGATGGCTGAGCCAATGCTCTCCGCTCACCTCTGGTGTCACGTTCTGTAGAAGGGTCCCACCCCTGGGACCTGCACCTACCTGACATTGGTGTCAAATCCTAGCAATATGCCACCAATGTCTAAGATGAGACAACCCCTTTAACACCTAAGTAATCGCTATTTCTTTATTTTGTCGCATTCCAGGGACCCCCTGTCACCCTTTGTTCTGGCCCATTCATGAACAGGCCTGGTATGGCACATGGAGAGGGTTCCTGAGACAACCCCTTTAACCCCCTAACTGTTTTACCAGAGTGGAGCTCCAGCAGTGGGAAAAGTAGCTACCTGGAGGGTGGAGGTCTTCTTTAGATGCTGCTACCTCCTGATTTGGTAGCAGCTAGAAACATGACACTGATCTTGTTTGAAACCAGACATTCCAAGCTTTCAGACAATACCAAGATGACAGCAATATGTTCAGGACAGAGAAAGATATCACTGATAGAAATTGGATGCTGTGAATGCAGCTGAAAATGAAAGTAAAAACAGGTTTCACTCCTGATTATTCCCGACTTGATTTCTAACAGTGATTTCTCCTCTATTTCTTGGACTTTAGCTGTCATTTTGGTCTTGTATGAAAGCCTGGACTGTCAGCTTTCATACAAGTTGCATGTTTGTAGCTGCTACTATTGAGGAGATATCACCATCTAGAGCATTCTTCCCCCCCACCAGTTAGCTACTTTTGACACTGCCTGAGCTGGACTCAGGCAAAACAGTTAGTTGGTTAAGTGTGTTTTAATTTTTTATTTTTTTACACTGACGACAGCCACGACCTCCACTGATCATCTGTGAGCGCCACTGCCTTCTCTTTGCTTACTGAGCACAGCGCCGTACATTGTATAGTGGTTGCGCTTTGTAATGCCGCTGCACCTTGGCCTTGTGACCGATGAACGTGCCGTCACTGACCTATGAAAAGCAGAGAGAAGGCCGTGGCGCTCAATGGAGCACTGCCTTTTCAACCAGGGTGTTGTACCCCCACCGATCAGGTACTGATGACCTATCCTGAGGGTAGGTCATTGTTTTTTTTTAACGATCTCGAAAAACCCCTTTAACCACCTAACTATTTTGCCCGAGTCCAGCTAAGGCAGGGTGAAAAGTAGGTAACTGGAGGAGGGAAGGCTGCTTTATATGGTGATATCTCCTCAATGGTAGCTGCTAGAAACATGCAACTGGTCTTGTTTGAAAGCTGACATCACTGTTAGAAATCAAGACTAGGAATAATCACGAGTAAAACCCATTTTTAATTTCACTTTCAGCTGCATTCACAGCATCCCAATGTCTATCGGTGATATCTTCCTCTGTCCTGAACAGATTGCTGTCATTGTGGTATTGTCTGAAAGCTTGGAATGTCAGCTTTCAAACAAGACAAGTTGCATGTTTCTAGCCACTCCATTCGGGAGGTATCAGCATCTAAAGCAGCCCTCCCTCCTCCAGCTAGTTTTCCCACTGCTGGAGCTGGACTCGGGCAAAATAGTTAGGTGATTAAAGGGGTTTTTTGAGATTTTTTTTTTTTTATTTGTGTTGTTTTAAATATCTTTTTTAAATTTTTTTAGATAAGCGCTGATGGCTACGAAGTGGAGAATCTGGTCTCCGAAGACCTCGCTAAAAGGAATCGTGGTTTCCGCTGTGAATATTTCATTAAGCCTCCTATACACCTCACCTTCTCCTTTCCATTTAATATAGATATATGTAGGATCAATATAGACACCTCCTCAGGGGGGCACCAGCACTTTTCAGGAATGGACATTTACACAGCTACCTCCACCAACAAAACGTCTTGGAGTAACCATGAGCCAGCTTCGGCTAGCCAGGCCCTGGAGAAAGAAGTCTTTGCTTTGGTGGGGAAGGTTGTGCTGAAAAATCAAAGCAAGGCGACGTTCAACAACAGAGGCTTCAAGCCGAGACACCCGTTCCATCAGACCGATAACGTGATGTCTTACCACGGGTCGTCTTGCCAAGATCTGTGGAATAAGGGGCAGCACTCTCTAAGTAACGTCACCCACCTGAAGATCTGTATAACGCATGTAGCTGGGGGGACGCCTTGTAGTATAAAGAGGGTGGAGGTGTGGGGGCAGCCTGCAAAGACTTGCCCTAAGGAAGTGGTGGAGAACGTTTACCAGATCGCTTGTCTAAGTCTTCCCCACGGCTTCGGGCAGCAGCGTCCCTCCTCACCTATGGAAAGTAACCACATGTCTTATAATAACTCAGAAAATACACAGCACAGCCTGAGTGAGCTCGCCACTATCCTCCAAGATGTCCCCGAGGAGTTTCTGGACCCAATTACACTGGAGATCATGACTTTCCCCATAGTCCTTCCATCGGGGAAAGTCATTGACCAAAGCACACTCGATAAATGCAACCAAAGTGAAGCGTCGTGGGGCAGGATGCCAAGCGACCCGTTTACGGGCGTTCCTTACACGCCGCACTCTCAGCCTCTCCCTCATCCTTCACTCAAAGCTAGGATAGACTACTTCCTCTTACAGCACAATATTCCTGGCTCCAACCTCCTGGGAAGAGCACGAGTTGGTGGCCCGGTGACTCCTTCTGCCATAGCACTGTCCTCCATGAAGAGGAAGGTGGAATGGATGGAGGATTCGGCTAATGACGGCGACAACGTACACACCTACTTTTCGGCGTTGAGCGGCCTCTCGTCTACCTCAGAGCTCGGAACGAAGAAGATGAAAACGGAAAGTGACAGTCAAACGTCACAGATGGATTGCTCAAATTCAGGTATTCTCAGTGATCTCTATGTCCTCTGTGCCAAACGAGTATAGAGGGGGAGGGGAAATTTCCATGATTGGGGGGCCCCTTCTCGGACTGAAGCATCCAGTGGCATTCATTTCTGTGGGCATACAGCAATACTGTGGTTATCTCCTGCAGAATGACCACTGTGGTAACCGGCTACTGGCACGGTAGATGCAGAGAGAGCAGAGCCTCTAGGTGTAATGGTAACGCCCCCGTTGCTCCTAGAGGCTCATTTGCATATAATAATAGATCATTTTTCTCAGTAATGAGGGCACATATGAACATGGGACCAACACAGATGTCTTCAGCTGCCAAGTGCACATGTAACAGGTCAGACGGCGTCAGGTACAAAACTGCTGACAGATGCCCTTTAAGATCGATTTTTTTTTTTTTTTTTTGTATACAGAGTCAATGTCCCATGAGCAGAGACTGACCCAGAGTCTGGACCAGGCTCTCACCACAGCCTTGGGCTCCATGCCATCGTACACGGCGAAGTTCATGAAAAGTCAACAGCAAGGATTTCACATGGAGAATGCCGGGAGCCCACCCTGGACCACAGCCTCGTCTTTTACTGGTAATGTTGTAGACAAGTCATTAGATCACTACTGGCTATGGTCTGCATATTGAGGGCTGCAGGGAAGACACACCCGTCTTCCCTGCATCTCTAGCACCTTTTCTAAAAAAAAAACAAAAACAAAAAAAAAAACAACCTATAAACCTATGACCACTCAGCTTCTATAGCCATGACTAAGATTGCAGAACTTTACTTCTGTACTTGTATCGTAAATGTATTACTTAAAATAATTTATTTAACGTGTAACTGTCATATTTTCATCAGAAAATCAATTTTAGCATATGTTACTGCTGGTGGAGCATTATACATAAAGCAATCTTTAGTTTCTTCACATAATCTTTAGTTTCTTCACATACCACTGTTTTCCTTGAGTTTTTCCCTTAGTTACTGCTGTTTTAACCTCTACAATATGAGGATCTTCTCAAGATGGCTCCTCTGCCAGTTCTCTGAGGCCAGAACTGCCTCCCTCACTTCACACACACACACTTGCTGTAGCCAGCAGCTTCCTGCTAGCCAATCAGATTGGATTACTGAGAGACACGCCTCCTCACTCTGAAGCCTAATGCAGGCAGGCAGTGTGAAGGACCGCCCCTCTGTCTTCCTGTCTTCCTAGATGAGCCATAGCAACGGTCTTTAAAGGGACAGGAGACATTAATGAAAGCTGTCATTATAAGGTAATTACAGATCAATGGACAATCATTGACAGACTATCTCAGGTATACATGTCTAGCTGTATTAAACTAGCAAATAAAGAAAATATGACAGTTACACTTATTATAATTCTGCATTGAATTCACCTTTTCCACTTGGCTTTGACTCTCATGTTACTAAAGTGTATTGTTCATGTCGGATCTTTATTCTACAGAGCATGCGAGGAGCGGCGCGCTTCAAGGCTGCACGTCGTGTTTGAGGACATTTTCAGCTTACTGTAAAACTGAACCCATTTACCAGCTTTCTTGCGGCCACCTTATGTGTCGCCCCTGCCTGGCTGAAACCCAAAAGTCGCTGTCGGTGGTCTGCAAGAATTGCAATCGGACCGTCGCCACCCGAGACGTGCTGAGGGTCCACCTGTAGACCAGAGAAGCCAATCACGTTCAGCTTCCTTCCGGGATATGACGCTTAGACGGGACACAACCTTTGCTGCTAATCTCTCCAGACTTGTGCATATTTATGTAGAAAGGTCACATTAGGAGCTATAACCGGCGCCCTAGGCTCGGCGTCTCTGCTCACTCATAGCTGTGCTAGTGAAAAGCCCCCTCCTTCCCCCAAAAAAGTCCTAGATTTTGTGTTTACAATGGGATTCCATACTGTGCTATGTGAATAACATGGACGCCCGATGGCCCGATTTGGAAATAAGTGCAATTGTGTATCGTGATCCTCATGCTTTCCTTCCTCGGTGCCTGATACGTTCCCCACGTGGTTTTTCGTAAGTACAGGCCTCGTAAACACTATGTTATGCCCTGCTGGTCACCCGAGCATTTTCGTAGTAATAGAACGGCCATACTTGGGCGCGATTTGTGCACAGACTGCCCTTGTCTTCCTTCAGTTGTCTAATGTGGATATGAAATAAATGCCAAACGTGTCGGAGTTCGAGGAATCGAGGGCCGGAGTTGCCAGTGTCCAATACCTATAGCCTTGACCTATGTGTACACCTGCTGCGTAAGCTTCCTGTCACATGATGTGAGTGCAGTTTGCAATATGGCCGCCTCCATTCAATAAATAAACATCTCAGGAACTTGCTGGAGATTTGAGGTCCCATTCCCAGGTCATCTTATTTTTTTGGTTTTTGCCAAACGTGGACAATCTAGCCCCTGTCTAAATACGTTCACGTAATATTACTGGGGTTGAGTTTGTCAGAGGGTGCAAGCGTTTTGCTTCCTTTTTTGATGGGCCTTGCAAATTTTACATTTTTACGGAGTTGCCTTGATGGCAGCAGCAGTTATGGAAACTGGTGGGAAGGATACTTCCGTAGCCTCATACAGTAAGAGATTGTACCGTCACTTGTGACGTCCTGATGAGCTTGAGACTAGAACTGTTGCGGGCAGCCAGTTGTTGCGCTGTAGTGTAAAGCGTGGCAGGAAGCCGTTGACATCATCAGACATGAATTTTTAATTATTTTTTTTTGTACTTGAAAGGACTACACTGCCCTCTGGTCACTGAGGCACAGTTCATTGATTCTAGCTCTGAGAAGGAGGAAGCAAGGTATTCGCAGGCATCATATATATGAAATAGGTTTTCAGGGTCTACAGTATTGATGGGCTATTCTAGGGATTGGTCTTCGAAGTCAGATCGGTGGGGGTTTGATTTGGGGAATCTTGTCGCCTCCGTTGATAAAATGGCGAAAGGGTCCTGGCTTTCGCTGGGGTGATGCGTCCCATTCTTTGTCTTATCTGTACATCGCCAAACTTTGGTAGTGGCTGTACATGGTATTGCCGCTCATTCCCATTCTAGGGAGCCAGTACTAAGTGCAGAGCGCACCGGCCATCCAGCTGACCGGTCAGGGTGCCGGCCATCAGTGTTATGGTCTTGGGAAACCACTGCACTTCTATGGGGTCTTGTGCTGGGAAATGTGAAAACTCATCTCACACATCGTAAAGTAAGGCTTCCATGCTCTAATAGACCTTGATGGTTCTCTCCATTGCCAGCAGATATGTCCATCAACCCTGCATGTTATTACCCGTGGCCTATATATCAGTGCACATGGCCTGTGACAACTAATCTCCACCAAGAATAGGACATTTACAGTGCAGGTGTGGGAAAAAAATGCTGAAAAGTAAGAACATTTCCAAAATTAGAAGTGTTAATAGTTTATTTTTATCAAGTAACAAAATGCAAAGTGAATAAAGAAAAGAGAAATCAGCATCTAGTGTGACCACCCTTTGCCTTCAGTTCCTGTGTTTTCCTGCACCGATGAGTAGAAACAAGGCCAAGGCTCAACTATAGAGGACAACGTAGGACCTGTGGTGACAAACGGCAGTAGGTGCGCTGAACTGAGGAGTCAAAGTGTGAAGCATTTGGTGGTAACAGAAGGCAGTTTCCAGCCCTTCACGGACAAATTGGTACTAAAACGAGTGTCTGCAGACAACAGTGACGCGTGGTGGAGGCTCCTTGCAAGTTGGAGGCTGCATTTCAGCAAAAGGTGTCCTAAAGGCTGAGAAATAGAGGCAGACACTTATCCATCATGCAACACCATCTGAGAGGCGTCTAAAATGTAAGGAAGGACAAGGAGTCCTGGACATTATGACATGGCTCCCCTTGGAGCCCTGATCTCACCATCATGAAGTTTGTCTGGGATTACATGAAGAGGCAGAAGGATTGGAGCAAGAAGATCAGATCTGTAGTTAGGTCTTCGAGATGTTTGGAACAATCTCCCTGCCGAGTTCCTTCAAGAACTTGTGTGCAAGTGTAAAGGCCGGTCACTTCAAACCTTGACTTTATAGAATTATTTTTTTTTATTGATAAAAATAAACTATGAACACGTCTACTTTTTGAAAGCTTTCTTACTTTGCATCATTTTTTGCACACCGTAAAACTTTTGCACAGTCCTATTTTTTTCTTCGATACTTTTTATTAAATATTTTTAAACATTTTAATAAACATAATAAAGTCCCTTTCCCTCCCCGTTTACTGTCTCATACTCTCACACAATTCGCAGACGAATGTCACAAAACTGTCAAAGCACCAGACATTTCGATAAATAGCAGTCCATGAGGAACATGCATCAACCTACCGGCATCTGAAACTCCCATCTACCCGTTCTTTAAAGAGGAGCAAGGTCAGACATATCTAGCCATGGACCACTCCTCATACTTCGAAATCCCTGGCTTACGGTGCACGTATACATCTGTAGGCAAAAGCAGGTTTACTTCAGAAATGAACTCCGCCGAAGAAGGTGGAACAGAGTCCCTTAAAATGAAGGCAATACGTTTTCTGGCCTGATAAAGAAGCCACTTTGTGCAGTTCCGCTAAAGCCAATGCTGAGACATAGACAATTGGACTGCACTCTATCGAAATGGCATATACTGTGTCAGTAAGACCCGAGACACAAATGAGAACATTTCCACGTGATATGGAAAAGACTCGCCCCATGCCTCTACACCTATCAATAATCCTCTTTCTACAGACACAATGGATTAGGTATCACTGAAGTAGATGCTGTGCCTCACCCATAGGTAGGATGGACCTCCCTGCAGAATTTCACCCCATGGTTCCTCTGTCAAGAGTCCCAACATCCTCTTGCCATTTGGCTCTAACCATAACTTTGATCAAAGCCTCCACAAGTAGACACATAACCACCTTGGTATCCCCACTGTACCGCCCATACCTAGGATAACATGTATTTGTAGCCAGGTGGACTGGAGAATCTCTGAACTGAGTAGATGAGGTATGTCGCAACTGTTTTGCAAATACCCTTCATTTTCCACCCCCTTGCAACTTACCAAACTTTGGACGATGATTTCCCCTTATAGATATGTTCTTTGTAAACCTTTTAATATCTAGAAGTTCTTTGACTTTCCACCAGACTGGGTGTATAGAAGCTATTCTAGAGGTACTCATGTGTAATACATTAGGACTCCCCTCCAATGCCAATGATGATGAAAATAATGTCTCGGGACCTTGACTGCTGAGGAGGAAGGTTCTTCCACGCTCCGACCCCATAGATGCTAGATTAGGAAGTATTTAGAAACTTGCATTTGGAAGTCATGAAATATGCTTAAAAAATAAGATTGTCTACATTTCCAGTTTACGCTTTTCAAGCCCAGCCATCGTTTGTTCTCCAGTAGGGCGTCCTCAGTGTAAAATTGTGTGATGACTGGAATTTTCCTTTAAGCGCTTGTACGTGACCCTCACTGTGCTTATTTTCTTAGGCAATGGCTAAAAATGTAAGACAATGGCGTTTTTTTTTTTAAATTTTTTTTTTGTTCCATCCAAAGTCTTTAAAGACTTCCATTTTTGATTGTTGGCCACTTTGTAAATAGGGGCCCATAGAGCCCATTGCCCTAACACTGTGCAGGCTGCTATTTTGTAGGCTCATTTACTCTATGTCCAGCTTAAGAGATAGACCTCTTATTTTTTATTTTTTTTTTTTTAGCTTCTCGCAGTTAGTTCAGTACTTGAATGTATGAGTTTCTGCCAAACTTTTGGACAGAAGAGTCTGGATCTTGACAAAATGAAGCATTGCATTGAGTGATGCTTAACTCATAGTAGAAAGTTTGAGCGAGCAGGTAAAGAAATCCATTTTAGCCTTAAAACAGCTGATGGAGACGTGAAGTTTTTGAAAATTTGATCAAAACGGTTTCGAAAATCTTATTTTGGTTAAGCCCATTTTTGGGGGGAGAACGGGAGTGGATGGCCGCCTCCTCTTTTGCCTCCACCAGCATTTATTGAGTTAAATATACATGTTTAATGTGGGGATCATTACTATTTATCCCAAATTGTGGCTACAGCCAACTTTACTCAACGCAGAATCTATTCTCCCTTGTAATGTGAATGTTTACAGACCTTTTCATGTTCTGTTGGCCCTTTTTGACGCCTAAAGCTCGGTAAAAGCGATCATGAGTGGTCGCATTGAAGTTCCTAAATGTGTCTTTCAGGATATTTAATAGAACCGAAATTGCCTGTTTCTTGTGCCTTTGTGTAAGTTAAACTGTGTAAAATTTCAAGCCAACGTTAAGACGGGCCAAAAACTTGCACAAGTTGACGGGTGAATAATCCACGTGAGAACATGTAGTGCGTTCTGGTTGAAACTGGATGCCGGCTGCTCATTGATGTAACGTATGCCACATTAAAGGTTTGGTAATCTTCATGAGTGTGCGTGCTTTATTTGTCCTCAAAAATAATTTTTTGGGCTTTGGAGGAAGGACAGATGGCAGAACCGATTACCTTTTTCTACCCTTTATTGTCCGATTTTGATGCTCCTCAACCTTTCCTTCACTTGTGGTCCAGCTGGGCACATGGACATAGCTGAACTTGAGTGTGGGCAAAGGAGGGTGACAAGTTAATTTGGGAAATGGGTGGATTGCAGTACCTAGACAGATTAGCAAACTTGGGCTTTACAGTTTGGATTAAAGATGGTTAAGTTTCACAATTGTCAAAGACTGAGTACGAGCAAGTTCAAAGTGGACCTTGATGTCTTTCTTGAAGGCATTAATATCACATATTATAGGTTCTAGATATCTGGGGATGGGATGTTGATCCAGATATTTATCCTGTTTGCCAGATTTGGAGTTGGAAATTATTTTTCCCCCTAATTTGGGATCATTGGCGACCACCTCATAGCAGTTTTTACCTTGCTCTGGATCAACACAGTAGAATTATAGGTTGAACTTGTTGGGCCATCAAAATTACGATTGCATGTTTGTTCATTTAACTAAATAGAATATATTCAGGCCTTTGGAAGGTGAAGACCCTAAATATATGTAGAATACTAGGATTACTGCAGACCATTGTTTTATAATTGCATTACGTGTTTTGCCAGAAGGCTTAAAAGGAGTTGTCTCCAGAGTACACAAGGACTCCACTTAAAAATGTTTAGAGTTTGATATCCAAAGTTAATGTGGCGTGAGAAACAAAAAAACATTGATGGCATAATGTTTGTTTGTGAACACCTATGGTATGCTAGAGATACTCGAAGAAACTTGTTTCCACTGAAAAGCTTGCAACACACATCTTACTAGCAGCACAGTGGAGCACAGGAGAACATCTGGTGGGCAGACAATCACAGGGATGGAAGACAAATCTGCACATGCTGATGGACTCCGAAAACGCCTGGTGGCAATGCTGTGAGGCACACATGAGGTTCCTAGTGCCACTCCACCATTTTTGGTATCTACCTTTTCCTAAAGTGGTTATCCCATGACTAATGTAAAAAATTAAAATTAGACATCATACAGTACATGACATTCTCTGTCTAACAAAGCTAGAACCAGCCCTGTACCTCGCATGGATCCAGAGATCTCCACGTTCATTGCTCTGCTAGATTTATATCAACCTGAAAGCGGAAGGGGAGTGTCTTTTCTACTGCAGCTCAGGAGGCGTGTCTCAGCTCTCCCTATCACAGCTCTGGAGGCGTGTCCATGCTCTCCCTATCAGCTCTGGAGGAGTGTCCATGCTCTCCCTACCACAGCTCAGGAGGCGTGTCCATGCTCTCCCTATCACAGCTCAGGGGGCGTGTCTCAGCTCTCCCTATCACAGCTCAGGAGACAGTTGAAGGATAAAACTGAGCATGTGCGGACTTCTAAGTGAGCAGGACAAAGAAATAAGAAAAAGAACACGCAGCAGGTGGAGCTATATAGATATATTTTATTGAATAACTCAGTGGCTATGCTAAATTTTTAATTACATGTAATTACAAGCGTTTTCAGATCCAGGTGCTGGTTTGAGAACTGTAGAATATTTTTCATGGGACAACCCCCTTTAATGAAGAGGTGTACCTCCTGGCTCCTGTTCTCTGACTCCTCCTTTACATGACGCATGGACTGTTTTCAGCCAGGTATAGAGACATCTCAATGACTTTAGTGGGTTCTCCACACAATACTTTGACTTTCAAGGCACTTGAATACCTGTGGGATGAAGTTGGATCTTCCACGTTGGCAAGATGTGTGCAGCTGAACAGTATGTTTAGGATAGCACCCTCACCAGGGTTCATAGGACCCCATAGCCAAAGATAGAATGCAGCCATACAAGTGATATTTTGGCAAATTGTAAGATTATTTTGGACCCCCTATGCCAATTCCTCCTTTCATGGTCTCCCGGTGATGTCCATATTTGCACATTCCCTACATCATCCACAGTGATCCCTACGTTTACCTCACCTCTGTCTGGAGATGGGCCGCTGCTATGCCTGGCGCCCTGTAGTTTTACAGCCATGAAATAAACACCAGGAAGGGGACGGTTCCTTCGCCCCAGGCTGGGTTTCTGCAAATTGGAATGGTCTACAGGAGCAACAGCCGAATCTTTCCTAGCAGCTCTTCGTAAAAAGAATGGAGATGTGTTTTTTTTAGAAAAGATCATATGACGTTGAGATATGTGTCCTGAACACACGCCTAATTCCTAGGAGATTTATTAAACTAGAATAACAACCAAAATGTGATTCATATGAAAACGCAGCCACTGACAGGGTGAGGTGCACCGGGAATTAACTGTGCTCTGCTGGAACAGTGTGACTTGTACCTCAGTAATACCGCCACAGAGGGAATAACTGAGGCAGTACTGTAGCTAAATTGGAGGTGGATGCATAATATTATCGGAGACTGGAAGCCAAGCCGGTGTCATCCTGGTATTGCAGAATATTAACCCTAGTTCGGCCTGTTATCCTACAAGTTGATCCAGAGGAAGGCAAAAAACCTGTGAGGTAGAAGCCAATTTTCCCCACTTTAGGGAAAAAAATTCCTTCCCGACTCCAATCAGGCAATCAGAATAACTCCCTGGATCAACGACCCCTCTCTAGTAACTATAACCTGTAATATTATTACCCTCCAGAAATACATCCAGGCCCCTCTTGAACTCTTTTAGTGAACTTACCATCACCACCTCCTCAGGCAGAGAGTTCCATAGTCTCACTGCTCTTACCGTAAAGAATCCTCTTCTATGTTTGTGAACAAACCTTTCCTCCAGACGCAGAGGATGTCCCCTCGTCACAGTCACAGTCCTGGGGATAAATAGATGATGGGAGAGATCTCTGTACTGACCTCTGATATATTTATACATAGTTATTAGATCTCCCCTCAGTCGTCTTTTTTCTAAAGGGAATAACCCTAATTTTGATAATCTTTCTGGGTACTGTAGTCCACCCATTCCAGTTATTACTTTAGTTGCCCTCCTCTGAACCCTCTCCAGCTCTGCTATGTCTGCCTTGTTCACAGGAGCCCAGAACTGTACACAGTACTCCATGTGTGGTCTGACTAGTGATGTGTAAAGTGGCAGGACTATGTTCTCATCACGGGCATCTATGCCTCTTTTGATGCAACCCATTATCTTATTGGCCTTGGCAGCAGCTGTCTGGCACTGGTTTCTACAGCTTAGTTTGCTGTTCACTAAAATTCCTAGCTGTAGTGTAAATAAGGAAAGTGCTGGATTCGGCAAATAACTGAGACAAATGGAGCTGAACAGACTCTGTTGACTACAGTAATCCTGTTTTTTACTGGACAAAAAAGTTCTTCATGCAGGACTTTTTTGTCCAGTCTTTTTGATGTAATCTATTATGAAGGTTCTGAATCAGTGGCATAACTACAACTGACTGGGCCCCCCAGCAACTTCTTCGCAACCCCCAACTCATGTTCAACCTCCACTTCTGTGGCTTGTCAAGATCGCCCTCTCAGATGAAGCCTGGCAGCCACTCCGTCTGTTTCCTACGGTGTCAATGTATATAATGTATAATCCAGTTGAGAGGGCCCTGACAATAACATCTTTTAGTCTTCCTGAGGGGTCCCCTTGTGGGTCTGGGCCCCAAAGCAGCTGCTTCCCCTATAGCTATGCCTCTGCTCCAAATTGGGCCTTGAACGCAGATGTGAAGAAGCCTTAAAGGGAGTCTTGGCAACTTTAGTCTCTGAATAATCCACATGCTAATGAGCACCTCTGTGCATCCTTGCTCCTCTTGCTTTCTCTGCCAGCCATTCCCTCTTGTCCTTCATTGAAAAGTTTCCAGCATAGTCATCTTACCATGCCCTGCCTGAGTCCTGCCTCTAGATCATTAAAATGAATGGTTCTGCATACGGTCCCCCAAAAAATTGAATGGACACGGAAAAAAATATGTTAGTGTGCATGAGGCCTTATCTTGGGGTGTCGTTTTGGTGATACTCTGAGTATCTAAGTATAGGGATAGTTTTGAGGACGCTGGGATCGCCTTTTTCAGGGCGACTATTCTGTTCCCTAGGCAGGGTTTAAAGGGGTTATCCCACGATTAATGTAAAAAATGAAAATCAGACATCCTATAGGACATGACAATACCTTTCTAACAAAGCTAGAACCAGCCCTGTACCTCACATGTGTCCAGAGATCTCCCCAGTCATTGCTCAGCTAGATTTATATCAAGCTGACAGCTCAAAGGGGGTGTCTTTTCTGCTGCAGCTTCAGGAGGCGTGTCTCAGCTCTGCCTATCACAGCTCAGGAGGCGTGTCTCAGCTCTGCCTATCACAACTCGGGAGGCTTGTCTCAGCTCTCCCTATCACAGCTCAGGAGACAGTTGAAAGATAAAACTGAGCATGTGCGGCCTTCTTATTGAGCAGGTCAAAGAATTAAAAAAATTAAGTGGCGCTATACAGATACATTTTATTGAATAACTCAGTGGCTATACTAGATGTTCAATTACATGCAATTACAAAAGTATTCAGATCCCGGTGCTGGTTTGAAAACTGTAGAATATTTTTTGTCGGACAACCCTTTTAAGTTTAGCTTTCTATCGTATTGGAATTAAAAGTTTTAAGGAGGTTGAGAATTTTTGTTCTGTGAAGTTTTTGACATTTTCCCCTCTAATTATCATTCCCTGTGTGATAGGAACTGATCAGGATCTCTGATTTTATTTCACGCCCTGCCAATCAGAGGGAGGAGCTTGTAGGGGAAGGAGGAGGAGCAAGGAGGCACAGAGTGGCTTGGGCCTGTCCTCGGGGCACTTAGCTGCTCATTTGCATATGGAATAAAAGTACTTTTTCTCCAGCAACAGATCATGAATTGAAAGGCATCATTACAGTACGCTGAGGGAATCCTACAAGCCATCGTGCCTGGTGTTACCATGAATTTTCTAGTGACACACTCCCTTTAAGAATAGCAGGGTTTTTTTTTTCCAGAAAAGAAAAATTGGCATAAAAATAATATTTACACCTGATAAACAAGAAATATGGATTTTCTCATCCTAACATCACCACCCGGTTGTCAGCTTGTCATTGGTGGCATTATAAGGGAAACATTTCTATAATACTGGTGCTCTCATATCTGCCCTTGAACCATCTCCAGAAGCTGTCATCAAATTAGAGCGTCATGTAATGGCTGCATGAATAATGCCCTTCATTGTGCGGGCGTCGCATTACGGAGAGCGAGACTTTGAAGAATCTTGATCCTTTGTGTCGGAGCCCTCTGCTTTCTTTGTCTACTTAGGCCGTTGGGGGGTGCTTTTAGGACTTGCCTTTGAAGTGGCCAATACAGGGGATATGAAAACCCTCTAATAATTTCATTACTATAATAGCCTGCCCTTGAGACTGATGGCTTCATGTTCGCACGAGGTCCTTCACTTTTCTTCTCTCTGGACCTCTCGCTCCTCGTCTTCATTATGTTTGTACACAGAATGGAGTGATAATAGTATAGTCATTGATTCAGAGGTAATTTACAGCATGCTGAAGGCCAGGCGATTATAATGTGCCATGTACAGCGGCTCCTGGTTCTGAGGGATCTCCTCAAAATATGAGAGATATAGATAGATAGATAGATGGATATGTGATAGCTAGACAGGAGATGGATAGATATATACAGTGCCTTGCGAAAGTATTCGTCCCCCTGGAACTTTTCAACCTTTTGCCATATTTGAAGCTTCAAACAAAAAGATATAACATTTAAAATTTTTGGTGAAGAATCAACAACAAGTGGGTCACAATTGTGAAGTGAAACGAAATTTATTGGATCATTTAAACTTTTTTTGTAATAATAAAACTGAAAAGTGGGGCGTGCAAAATTATTCGGCCCCCTTGCATTAATACTTTGTTGCGCCACCTTTTGCTGCGATTACAGCTGCGGTCTCTTGGGGTATGTCTCTATCAGTTTTGCACATCTAGAGACTGAAATTCTTGCCCATTCTTCCTTGCAAAACAGCTGGAGCTCTTTGAGGTTGGATGGAGACGTTTGTGAACAGCAGTTTTCAGCTCTTTCCACATATTCTCAATTGGATTCAGGTCTGGACTGTGACTTGGCCATTCTAAGACCTGGATACCTTTATTTTTGAACCATTCCATTGTAGATTTTGCTTTATGTTTGGGATCATTGTCTTGTTGGAAGATAAATCTCCGTCCTAGTCTCAGGTCTTCTGCAGACTCCAACAGGTTTTCATCCAGAATGGTCCTGTATTTGGCTCCATCCATCTTCCCATCAATTTTAACCATCTTCCCTGTCCCTGCTGATGAAAAGCAGGCCCAAACCATGATGCTGCCACCACCATGTCTGACAGTGGGGATGGTGTGTTCAGGGTGATGAGCTGTGTTGCCTTTACTCCAAACATATCGCTTTGCATTGTTTCCAAAAAGTTGGATTTTGGTTTCATCTGACCAGAGCCCCTTCTTCCACATGTTTGGTGTGTCTCCCAGGTGGCTTGTGGCAAACTGTAAACCAGATGTTTTATGGATATCTTTGAGAAATGGCTTTCTTCTTGCCACTCTTCCATAAAGGGCAGATTTGTGAAGTGTTGGACTGATTGTTGTCCTATGGACAGACTCTCCCACCTCAGCTGTAGATCTCTGCAGTTCATCCAGAGTGATCATGGGCCTCTTGGCTGCATCTCTGATCAGTCTTCTCCTTGTTTGAGATGAAGGTTTAGAGGGACGGCCGGGTCTTGGTAGATTTGCAGTGGTCTGATACTCCTTCCATTTCAATATGACGCTTGCACAATGCTCCTTGGGATGTTTAAAGCTTGGGAAATCTTTTGGTATCCAAATCCGGCTTTAAACTTCTCCACAACAGTATCACGGACCTGCCTGGTGTGTTCCTTGGTCTTCATGATGCAGAACCCTGAGACTATCACAGAGCAGGTGCATTTATACGGAGACAACATTGGATCATTAGGACAACATTGGATCATTCAGAGATCCTCAATTAACTTCTGGAGGGAGTTTTCTGAACTAAAAGTAAATGGGCCGAATAATTTTGCACCCCCCACTTTTCAGTTTTATTATTACAAAAAAAGTTTAAATGATCCAATAAATTTCGTTCCACTTCACAATTGTGACCCACTTGTTGTTGATTCTTCACCAAAAATGTAAAATGTTATATCTTTTTGTTTGAAGCCTGAAATGTGGCAAAAGGTTGAAAAGTTCCAGGGGGCTGAATACTTTCGCAAGGCACTGTATGAGATAGATAAACTAGATTGATATGGGGAGGATAGATAGATATGAGATAGATCTGAGATAGACCTTCTTAAGCTTTGTACCTCTGCTCAGTCTCACTTGTTCCGAATATAGAACATTAAAGAAATATTCCGCATTAGAAGGTGAAATAAATTCCTTACTAAATATAATGTTGTATAGAACGTTCTGAAGCGAGAGGGAATGAATCAGATGTAGTGCGCAGTGGGAAGAGAATGTATGGAATCTGTGTGGTAGATAGATAGATAGATGGATAGATTAGATAATAGATAGATACAAGATAGATAGAGAATAGATACAGGATAGATAGATAATTATATAGATAATAGAGAGATAGATTAGATAATAGATAGATACAAGATAGATAGATAGAGAATAGATACAGGATAGATAGATAATTAGATAGATAATAGAGAGATAGAAAGATAGATTTTAGATATAGATGAGATAGATATTAGATATATATGAGATGGATATTAGATATAGATGAGATAGATAGAAAGATTATAGATAGATAATTGATAGATAGATGTGAGACAGATGATAGATTCTGTTATATGAGATAGATATTAGATGGATATGAGATAGCTAGACAGAAGATAGATAGATAGATCCATATGAGATATATATGAGACAGATAGAGATATGAGATAGATATTAGATATATAGATACATTCTGTAATGGGTGTCTGAGGTTATAAGAAGTCTGATTTGTGTCCCCTATGATTTATACTGCATCTCAGATTAGTTGGTAAGTATGGGTACAGGTCCAGTACAGGCTCAGTGCACAGAAAGGTATAGAGTAGCTAGTCCAGCAGTGAGGAGGAGGTAAGTACCACACATATGGTGGGGGTGGTTATTGTGGATTTTTTAGTGAGAATGGAATGAGTTAATTGCTACCATTACCACCGTCCTCGTCAGTAATATCGGCCTGTGCACACATCTCCATAATGACCCTGCTTCCGCTGTTAGCAACGTGCGTGTTTGTCACATGAACGAGTCCCGTCTACATAGTTCAAAGGTCACACCAAAGGGCCCCATGGACAATATTTACAGAGGAGGCGCTGAGGCGGACCTTCCACCTCTGAAAATGACTTATTACAATGCAAACGAGCCGCTGCAGTCACTGCGAATGACGTACAGGATTCTGGAGCGACAATGTCATTAACACAAGCTAATTATACAATAACGTGGAGGGACTTACATTACAGTAATACAGTATGCATACAATGCCTTGCAAAAGTATTCAACCCCTTAAAAACCATCGATAGGTTTGTCTACATGGAAATGAAAAATGCTGTTTTCATAAGTATTCAACCCCTCCACCTGCAACTACTGTACCTCTGTGGCGAGAACAGTTTTAGGCTTCGTTCACAGGTTTGTGTCCGGATCTGTTCAGGAAAAAACGGAAGATTTTGCACGCAAGTTCAAGCAGTTTTGTCTGCAATTGCGTTCAGTGGTTCGTTTTTTTTTCCGCGCTGGTCCAATCAGTTTTGATGCATTTTTCACTCGCGTGAAAAAAAAAAAACCTGAAGAATTGCAAACATCTCCTAGTTGCCATCAGTGTAAAACGCTGTGCCTCAAGATGCAATGCATTTTTCACGGAAGCCCCCTTCACTTCTATGGGGCCAGGGTTGCGTGAAAAACGCAGAATATAGAACATGCTGCCATTTTTCACGTAACGCAGAGCTGATGCGTGAAAATCAACGCTCCTGTACACAGACCCATAGAAATGAATGGGTCAGGATTCAGTGCGGGTGCAGAGTGAAGAAAAGGGAATATAAGGCTGTTCAAAGCAGTCCCGGTATTTTTCTTCAAAAACTTAAACATTTAAAGGGGTTGTCTCACCTGGAACATTGGTGGCATATTGCTAGGATATGCCACCAATTGTCACATAGGGGCAGGTACCACGTATGGGAATCGCACCCATCTCTAGAACGGAGCAGCCCATGCACAGCCACCCTCCATTCATGTCTATGGGAGTGTTGAAAATACCTTGGCTAATTTCGGAAATCCCATAGAAATAAATGGAGAGTGCACCTCGCAAGCGCGGCCAACCCTCCATAAACTTTTATGGAACTGCAGGAAACAGCTGAGCCAGCGCTCCTTTATTTTCGGCGCTCCCACCCACAGAAATGAATGAAGGACGGCCGCGCATGCATGGTGCTCTCTTGTTCCCTTTTTGAGCTTCGTTCTACAGATAGGTAGGGGTCCTACACCTATCTGACATTGGTGGCATATCCTAGCGATATGCCACCAATATCTCAGATGAGACAACCCCTTTGAATAATGGAGATTTCGCTTTACTTTAAATGATTGAATTAATATTTAGCAGCATAACCATTGCTTCTGAGAACTACTTGACGTTTGTGTTGCACGTAGTTGACCATCTCAACTTCTGACATCTCTGGACAAGTATTCCAGTCCAGGATTATAGGACTACATTCCACAGTTCTGCATTTTTGGGTTTTGCCTCATGAACCACATTTATGTCACCCCACAAGTCCTCTATGAGATTGAGGTCGGAGGATTGGGTGGGCCTCTCCATTACCTTTAACCAAGATGTTCTCTTACTGGTGTGTTTTCGGTCATTGTCGTGTTGAATTCAAGGGCATTTCTTATTTGGCGTAGGGCAACATAATCTCCTCAAGTATTTTGATATATTCATACTGATCCATGACCCCTCGTAGGTGATAAATAGGCCCCACAACATGACATAAGAAACATCATCATATCTGGATTTTTGCACCACCATGCTTTACTGTCTTCACAATGTACAGTCATGGCCAAAAGTTTTGAGAATGATACAAATATTAATTTTTATAAAGTCTACTTCAGTTTTTATAATGGCAATTTGCATATACTCCAGAATGTTATAAAGAGTGATCAGCTTAACAGCAATTACTTGCAAAGTCAATATTTGCCTAGAAAATGAACTTTATCCCCCAAAACACATTTCAACATCATTGCAGCCCTGCCTTAAGAGGACCAGCTAACATCGTTTCAGTGATTGCTCCATTAACACAGGTGTGGGTGTTGATGAGGACAGGGCTGGAGATCAATCTGTCATGATTAAGTAAGAATTACACCACTGGACACTTTAAAAGGAGGCTGGTGCTTGGCATCATTGTTTCTCTTCTGTTAACCATGGTTATCTCTAAAGAAACACGTGCAGTCATCATTGCACTGCACAAAAATGGCCTAACAGGGAAGAGTATCGCAGCTAGAAAGATTGCACCTCAGTCAACAATCTATTGCATCATCAAGAACTTCAAGGAGAGAGGTTCCATTGTTGCCAAAAAGGCTCCAGGGCGCCCAAGAAAGACCAGCAAGCGTCAAGACCGTCTCTTAAAAGTGTTTCAGCTGCGGGATCGGGCTACCAGCAGTGCAGAGCTTGCTCAGGAATGGCAGCAGGCAGGTGTGAGTGCATCTGCACGCACTGTGAGGAGGAGACTCTTTGAGCAAGGCCTGGTCTCAAGGAGGGCAGCAAAGAAGCCACTTCTCTCCAGAAAAAAACATCAGGGACAGACTGATATTCTGCAAAAGGTACAGGGAGTGGACTGCTGAGGACTGGGGTAAAGTCATTTTCTCTGATGAATCCCCTTTTCGATTGTTTGGGACATCTGGAAAACAGCTTATTCGGAGAAGACGAGGTGAGCGCTACCACCAGTCTTGTCTCATGCCAACTGTAAAGCATCCTGAAACCATTCATGTGTGGGGTTGCTTCTCAGCCAAGGGAATCGGCTCTCTCACAGTCTTGCCTAAAAACACAGCCATGAATAAAGAATGGTACCAGAATGTCCTCCGAGAGCAACTTCTCCCAACCGTCCAAGAGCAGTTTGGCGATCAACAATGCCTTTTCCAGCATGATGGAGCACCTTGCCATAAAGCAAAGGTGATAACTAAATGGCTCAGGAAACAAAACATAGAGATTTTGGGTCCATGGCCTGGAAACTCCCCAGATCTTAATCCCATTGAGAACTTGTGGTCAATCATCAAGAGACGGGTGGACAAACAAAAACCTACAAATTCTGACAAAATGCAAGCATTGATTGTGCAAGAATGGACTGCTATCAGTCAGGATTTGGTCCAGAAGTTGATTGAGAGCATGCCAGGGAGAATTGCAGAGGTCCTGAAGAAGAAGGGTCAACACTGCAAATATTGACTTGCTGCATTAACTCATTCTAACTGTCAATATAAGCTTTTGTTACTCATAATATGATTGCAATTATATTTCTGTATGTGATAAAAACATCTGACAAACACACATAAAAACCAGAGGGCAGCAGATCATGTGAAAATATAATATTTGTGTCATTCTCAAAACTTTTGGACATGACTGTACTGTGGATTAAATTCAGTGCTTAGGGGTCATCTGATATACTGTTTGCTTTTATCATTCCACAAAATGTTGTGGTATTTCTCTTTGGGCTAGTCAATGTGTTCCTTGGCAAATTTTAACCTATTCAGGGTTTTTTCTACAACACAACTTTGCAGAGAGTTCTTGCTGGTATACTCACTTCATCAGCTTCTGATTGTAGTAGGACACACTGGTAACTTCAGATCTTCTTAGCTCTTTCTGGAGGTGATCATTGGCTGTGCCTTATTCCTTGGTCCATTCGAACAATATTTTCCCTTTTCTTTTAGGTTTTGGTTGCCACTTCAAGCTATCTGAGATCATTTTAGCTGAGCAGCCTAGAATTTACTGCCCTTTTCTATATGTTTTTCCATTTCCAACCAACTTTGTAATCAATGTATGTTCTTCAGGAGAACAACATATTTTCCTCAGTATTTCAGAAGGAAATACACTATAACTAACATGTGCAGCAATTGCCACCCTCCTACCTTAAAGTTAATTCAAGGCACTTACAAATGTACTGTGCTTGTCCATATTGCTTACTTTGCTGGCTTGATTCAATTTTCGATCGCATTATACACTTTTCATTTCCATGGCTACGACCATCCTGCAATCCAGTAAAGGTGGTCGTGCATGCACACTATAGGCAAAAGTGCTGGCATCTCTGGTGGCCGGGAACATAGGAGCTCACATAGGAATGCATGTGCAGCAGCTTCCATCCCGGCCATTTTGCATCTGCGCTGCAGCGGTGGTTGTAACCCTTGGAAACGAACAGTGTATAATGTGACGGAAATATGAATAAAGCCAGCAAAGGAGGCAATATGGACACAGAGTAAACGTGATCACACATGGCCCTGTCAATCAAAGTGCAGAGAACACAGCAGTTGCAGAGAGAGCGGAGCCTCTAGGTGTAATGGTAACGCCCTCATTGCTCCTAGAGGCTCATTTGCATATATTAAAACATAATTTTTCTTAGCAATGTGGACACATATGAACATGGGACCAACACAGATGTCTTCAGCTGCTGAGTGCACATGTAACAGGTCAGCCAGTGTCATAGGTACAAATCTGCTGATAAGTGCCCTTTAATGATTCAATTACTCAGAATGAGCGGCGTGTATGTCCTACTTGTTGGGTCTGTTTTTTTCTTTTTCTATTACTCTACTACGCTTTCAAATAAAATGTTTGCTATGTAGAAATATCACATCTACCAAAAACCGTGGCTTATCAGGTAAATAATGTTAGACTGCTATTTTTTTAATACTACTGTAGGTCTACATGCACAGATCTTCACACAATGATTGAAAACGAAGAGACCAAGATTCCTAGTGAACAAATGGTCTGATTCGTTACAGATTCTGGTTAGATTTGCAAACGTGACGGTCATCATAAAGCTCATATCCTCCTCACTCATCGGTAACAGTGGTGATAACATGAAGATATGCTCCTGTATCCCACTGGTGTCACTGGAGGCTGTACAGGAGATGATGGTAACTGGTTGTCACTGGTAAGAGGGGTGATGATTTGAAGAAAAGTTCCTGTATCCCTCTGGAGGCTGTGCAAGGCTGGGATAACGGTAACAGTCTGAGGTAATAAGATGAAGAAGTATCCCTGGAGGCGAGACAGGTTGTGAACAGTAATCTAAATTCGCAATCAGAAAATAAAAAGAGATTAGAAAAAATGATATGTGTTACTATCTGGTTTTAACTGGCAGATAAAATATTGGTGAGACATTTCCTTTAAACTCCTGTATGGAGATCTATCTATCTATCTATCTATCTATCTATCTATCTACAGTGCCTTGCGAAAGTATTCGTCCCCCTGGAACTTTTCAACCTTTTGCCACATTTCAGGCTTCAAACAAAAAGATATAACATTTTACATTTTTGGTGAAGAATCAACAACAAGTGGGTCACAATTGTGAAGTGGAACAAAATTAATTGGATCATTTAAACTTTATTTGTAATAATAAAACTGAAAAGTGGGGCGTGCAAAATTATTCGGCCCATTTACTTTCAGTTCAGAAAACTCACTCCAGAAGTTGATCTCTGATCTCTGAATGATCCAATGTTGTCCTAAATGACTGATGAAGAGAAATAGAATCCACCTGTGTGTAATCAAGTCTCCGTATAAATGCACCTGCTCTGTGATAGTCTCAGGGTTCTGCATCATGAAGACCAAGGTACACACCAGGCAGGTCCGTGATACTGTTGTGGAGAAGTTTAAAGCCGGATTTGGATACCAAAAGATTTCCCAAGCTTTAAACATCCCAAGGAGCACTGTGCAAGCAATCATATTGAAATGGAAGGAGTATCAGACCACTACAAATCTACCAAGACCCGGCCGTCCCTCTAAACTTTCATCTCAAGCAAGGAGAAGACTGATCAGAGATGCAGCCAAGAGGCCCATGATCACTCTGGATGAACTGCAGAGATCTACAGCTGAGGTGGGAGAGTCTGTCCATAGGACAACAATCAGTCCAACACTTCACAAATCTGGTCTTTATGGAAGAGTGGCAAGAAGAAAGCCATTTCTCAAAGATATCCATAAAAAGTCTTGTTTACAGTTTCCCACAAGCCACCTGGGAGACACCAAACATGTGGAAGAAGGGGCTCTGGTCAGAGGAAACTCAGACTTTTTGGAAACAATGCAAAACGATATGTTTGGCATAAAAGCAACACGGCTCATCACCCTGAACACACCATCCCCACTGTCAGACATGGTGGGGGCAGCATCAGGGTTTGGGCCTGCTTTTCATCAGCAGGGACAGGGAAGATGGTTAAAATTGATGGGAAGATGGATGGAGCCAAATACAGGATCATTCTGGATGAAAACCTGTTGGAGTCTGTAAAAGACCTGAGACGAGGACGGAGATTTATCTTCCAACAAGACAATGATCCCAAACATAAAGCAAAATCTACAATGGAATGGTTCAAAAATAAAGGTATCCAGGTCTTAGAATGGCCGAGTCACAGTCCAGACCTGAATCCAATTGAGAATATGTGGAAAGAGCTGAAAACTGCTGTTCACAAACGTCTCCATCCAACCTCAAAGAGCTCCAGCTGTTTTGCAAGGAAGAATGGGCAAGAATTTCAGTCTCTAGATGTGCAAAACTGATAGAGACATACCCCAAGAGACCGCAGCTGTAATCGCAGGAAAAGGTGGAGCAACAAAGTATTAATGCAAGGGGGACGAATAATTTTGCACGCCCCACTTTTCAGTTTTATTATTACAAAAAAAGTTTAAATGATCCAATAAATTTCGTTCCACTTCACAATTGTGACCCACTTGTTGTTGATTCTTCACCAAAAATGTAAAATGTTATATCTTTTTGTTTGAAGCCTGAAATGTGGCAAAAGGTTGAAAAGTTCCAGGGGGCCGAATACTTTCGCAAGGCACTCTATCTATCTATCTATCTATCTATCTATCTATCTATCTATCTATCTATCTATCTTTCTATCCATTTCAGATACTCCAGACGTGTTACTTCATTTCCTACACAAGACATGTCAGGAGAAATCTTTAAAAAAGAAACACAAGAACCTTCTTCACACCCTGGTGTACATTGTTAATTCTGCTTGTTTCAGGTGAGCGAATGCTATCCTTTGAGATGTTCAGGAGAGCTGAAGTAATGGCTTCCTTAGACTCTAAGAATCGACATTATTCCCTCCACTCTACACCTAAAATGTCATCATCTGCTGCAGGTATTGTACAATAAGTTCTTGACAAAGTTTCTAGTTCATTCTGACATTTCCAAGTAATACCACCAAAGCAGTGTAACTTTCCTTCACTCCTTTCTGCTGATAACGGATTTCCCTTGACTGGTTACCTTTCTGAATGTCATTATTCACTTTGTAGTTGGATTAAAGGAGAAATCCATCTTAAAATATCTTCTGAAATGCCATGTCAGGAGACACCACTGGGGTGGGAGGAATGTTTGATTTGGTTTGATCACTATGATTCTCAAATCAAAGAACAAGTTGGGGATCTCAGTATCTTCAAGAAAAGCATTTCCTAAATGGATTTGTCCGGTGTTTCATTACATCAACCTGGATCCAGCTTCTCTAAGATCCTTGTGGTCACTAATTTCTGCCGTGACTGCTAAAGAGGAGATGGTGCATATGAATGGTTGACCGTATAATATATGGTCATATTCAGACTGATAGGGCATGGGCTGCTCTTCTCGTTGGGCTCTGCTCTGGCTAGTAGAGGGTGGAAGCCCGAGTATGACTGCCTTCTCCATGACCTCATCCATAAGACCTTATAGGACATATGACATATGATAAACCTGTAATCAACAATACTTAAACATTAAAAAGTGTGTGAACTTGTGCAATGCATCTAAAATATAAAAAGAAAGCACATTTCCAAATAATTTTGATGAAAATCTGCTGTTTTCGGTATGCAGCTCCTACACAAACATCTCTGGGTAGTCTCATCCTGTAGTCTGTGTTACTCCACCTCTCCTTCTGTCTTCTCTTCTTGCTAATCTATAGACAGTTGAATGGGGGGAAAATGATGGAGGTTATCACATGACTGCAGGATCAGACTACACACTGTTTGTAGTCTGTAACCATGGAGACACCTAGATTTGTACAGGAGCTGTAAATAAAAAATACCTCTTATTTTAGATGCTTTGGAGAAATAAATATTATTACAAAGGTTTACATACCCATTACAAGCCCATGATCCTAAACTCAGATTAGTGGAGTTGCTATACATCTTGCTCTATCACTGAATTGCTCTTCTCATTTATTTGTCAGGACCCGGTTTACATTTTACATCAGTTTACGTCAAATATAGAGGTTTTTTTGGATAAAGCTTCTGTACAGCTTTTGGATTTACTGGGAATTTGTGTGCTGCCTTCCATCCTCATTCCCATGGCCAAACTGAAAGAACTAACCAGACTTACAGTCTTATTTCCTACCCCCAGGATGATTGGGTAGATTATTTATCTATAACAACCTCGAACATAGTTCTACATCTCAAAGTCCATTTGATGCTAGCTTTGGCTTGCATCCAGTATTTATTCCTAATCTCCCATTAATACCCCTATTCTAGGGCTGCAGTAAACGATTATTTTAGTAATCAAGTAATCTATCGATTATTCCAACGATTAATCGAGTACTCTAATAAGAAAAAACATCTTAAAATAACGTATTGCTTTATAAAAACAATATTTATTATTACTTACAGTGGTACACAGTGTTTTGAATGCACATAAGGCTTCTTTCACAGATGCAGTATACATTCTGTCAGAAGAACAGCCTGAATGTACCGTATCAGGTATAACTGGATACTGCCGGCTGCTGCAGTGATTGACTGTAATGGGGTCCGGCCTTGTTACAGCGTTCAAGCTGGGTTTTGGCTGGATACTACAAAAAATATGCTTCAAGTAGCGTTTTTTGTTTGGACCATACCCATCGTGTAAGCTAGAACATGGACAGATGGCCTGCCCTGGACCACATTATAGTCAATGAGAGCATATAGCAGCTGGAGTATGCGGCTATACCCAATATGTTATATACAGCAGGCTGCTCTTTTGCCAGTCTGTGTATCTATTATACACCAAGGCCATCAAATTAGCCCCTCCGTGTCCCCCAGCACCATCATTAGCCCCTCCATGTCCCCCAGCACCATCATTAGCCCCTCCATGTCCCCCAAGGCCATCAAATTAACCCCTCCATGTCCCCAACACCATCATTAGCCCCTCCATGTCCCCCAAGGCCATCAAATTAACCCCTCCATGTCCCCCAACACCATCATTAGCCCCTCCATGTCCCCCAGCACCATCATTAGCCCCTCCATGTCCCCCAGCACCATCATTAGCCCCTCCATGTCCCCCAGCACCATCATTAGCCCCTCCATGTCCCCCAGCACCATCATTAGCCCCTCCATGTCCCCCAGCACCATCATTAGCCCCTCCATGTCCCCCAGCACCATCATTAGCCCCTCCATGTCCCCTAAGGCCATCAAATTAACCCCTCCATGTCCACCAGCACCATCATTAGCCCCTCCATGTCCCCCAGCACCATCATTAGCCCCTCCATGTCCCCCAGCACCATCATTAGCCCCTCCATGTCCCCAGCACCATCATTAGCCCCTCCATGTCCCCCAAGGCCATCAAATTAACCCCTCCATGTCCCCCAGCACCATCATTAGCCCCTCCATGTCCCCCAGGGCAATCAAATTAACCCCTCCATGTCCCCCAGCACCATCATTAGCCCCTCCATGTCCCCCAGCACCATCATTAGCCCCTCCATGTCCCCCAGCACCATCATTAGCCCCTCCATGTCCCCCAGCACCATCATTAGCCCCTCCATGTCCCCCAAGGCCATCAAATTAACCCCTCCATGTCCCCCAGCACCATCATTAGCCCCTCCATGTCCCCCAGGGCAATCAAATTAACCCCTCCATGTCCCCCAGCACCATCATTAGCCCCTCCATGTCCCCCAGGGCAATCAAATTAACCCCTCCATGTCCCCCAGTGCCATGAGCCAGCCCCCCACTCTTTTAACAATACTTACCTTACCAGACAGGGTCCGCTCACCACGCTGCTGGGCGACATGGAGTCCGCAGGAGACGACCGCTGCTTCTTCCCAGCATGCAGTGGGAGGGGCCTGACGTCACACACAGCGCCAGGCAGCGCGGTGCCAACAGCGCGGTGCTTTTTTCACTCACCCTCTGTTGCCACGTGATTTAAACGAATCCTCGATGCAGGAAAACTGCATCGAGGATTTTTTTGTGTCGATTTCATCGAGTACCTCGATGAATCGTTTCAGCCCTACCCTATTCCTATCCCTAGTTACTCATACACTAATAACATTGCAGCAAACCCAGAAAAAAACTAACAGAGATGCTGCAAGAGGTCCCAAGAAGACTATAAGAAAGCATCGGATAAACATCGCAAATCTCCTCCTACCTTTCAAGTTGGTGACAAGGTTTTGTTGTCTACTGAAAATCTAAAAACGCACATACCATCTCCAAAATTGGGTCAGAAATTCATAGGACCTTTTCAGATTACTGGAAAAATTGACCAAGTTACTTTCTGTTTACATCTCCCTAACAGACGGAAAATTCATCCTGTGTTCCATGTATCACTGCTCAAAGCATTCAATGAGAATCCCTTTCCTGGGAGAATATATTATTGACAACATTCTGGCAAATTGTAATAGAAAAGATATAGACGAGAGGAGAACTTATGGGATCCAGAGTGCAATGTTCACGCCCCTAGGCTTACAAGGGCTTTTCATCAGCGGCATTCAGAAAAACAAGCCCCTGAGATCCAGAGGACATCCTGGAAGGAGCAGACTACTTTCAGAACTCAAACCTTCTGTTCTCCAGGCAGCAGCTCTTCTTACTAAGCTATTCAGCTCTCTGGACAGCTCCTCTACTAAACCTTGTTCTAGCTCATTGTTCCTGCAATTCCAGTTCCTGCTTTCCTGATTGGCTTCACCCTGTGTTTCCTTGATTGGACACACTATTTAAATCTGCCCTTGCACTTCCTTCCTTGCAAGATTATTGTTCTCCCAGCTTTTCGTCAAGCTCTCCTCATCTGCCTGCTCCTCAGGGGCGGACTGGGAACGTAAAGTGGCCCAATGTTGTGGGCGGGGCCAACAATACTGTAGTGCAGAACAAAATACCTCCCCAGCAGAACCAGATACCCAGCGGCGGATTGGGAACTTAACGTGGCCCTGGAAAAAATAATAAAAGTGGCCCCATTTTGTAGTTGGGTCCAATTTGATGGTGGATGGGGCCAGCAATACCATATTGTGGCACATTATACCGACACAACAGAGCCAAAAACCACAGTCCATGACAAAATACTGCCAGCAGCACAAAATACATCCCCAAAAACTTCCACTGACCGGCCGTGAGGAGGGCCCAGGCGGCCCCCTGGGCATCGGCCCACCGGGAAATTTCCCTGTAAGGTCTATGGCCAATCCACCCCTGCAGATACCACAGTGCAGCACAAAATACAGCTGCCCGTGCCACAGTATGAAACTGTATCATTGTCCTGAGGATGGCAATACAGTTGAATTCCGGAGGGACCTGCATCTGATGACCAGGTGCTTAAGTTGCTCCTACATTAATTAAAGCTGAGTGCATTAGATCTTTATGTATCTGGCTATTGGCCAAGAGGAGGGCTTAGGCAGCCCTCTGGTCATCGGCCCACTGGGAAATTTCCCCATACGGTCTATGGCCAGTCCGCCCATGCTGCTCCTCCATACGGATATTGTTGTTCCTGTGGCTTCACCTGACCACTTGTTGAAATAAAAAGGCTCTGATCCCGAACTGGACTGTTACACATATAGTAAAATTTAACTTGCCTGTCACCTATTCATCCAATAATCTGCTATCACATGCAAATCTGGAACTTTGACAATTTAGAGAGCCAAGTGGGAAAGATGTAGAAAGAGTTGAACAATTCAAGATCAAAAAGTTCTGACACTTGAACAACTACAAACAATGGTATATAACAATATACATTATACAATGGAGACGCGGTAATGAGGGGTGACAATAATAGAATAATGAAAGAAGAAGAACAAAGCCAACAAGAGACTGGTTCTAGAAAAGACAAAAGTCGTTGATTATCTTGTATCATTACGTAAAAAGTACATAGAAAGAAAGAAAAACAAACCTGAGCAATTTTGGATAATTACAAAAAAAGGAAAAAGTGACAACTGCTCTCGCCCATTTTCGGTGCCCAGAATGGCTCTCAGTTCCCTCCTCACAAAATGCTTGGAAAGTAAAGCCTTCACATTCACACATAAAGGCCCCTTTACACTGATCGATGGAGCAGACGATTGTCGGAAAGAAAGCGTTCCATCCAGATAATCGCCTGCTCGACATGCAATGATCTCCACAGTGTAGGGAGGAGCGATCGCCGATGCCATTGCTCGTCCCTATACAGAATCATTGCTTGTGGGCAGCAGAGTGCACGATCTGCTGTCCACAAACGATAATTTAGTTGACCGCACCAATGGTCTATTACACGAACGAGCGTTTCATGGGGCCCGCGTCTATTAGGTTGCTGCTGCTCTACTCTCGACTTTTTAGGACAGAAAACTGGCATACGGGGAACGATAGATTCCAACCATAATGTCCACACAACTAAGTCATTTTAGTGCCTAAATAAAACCTTCATATGCTACGCAAATAATACTGTTAGGTAGTGCCCACATAAGGCTGGCACGCTATGCCAAGAAATACTTAGCGGCACATGTTTTAGACGCCGGTCTTAATAAAGTCCCATAGCTGGCGGAGGATCCAACGAAGTTATGAAGAGTCGGCGGCCACATCCAGTTCTAAGCGTAATACAGCTTCCCTGGTGTCTTACATTTAGACCATTTTCTACGCCTAAAATGCCATGCCCAGAATTATAGACCTGGTGTGAACGGGGTGAAGTCGCAGATAGAGGCCATCTTCGCCTGAAATAGGCCTAATTTAGGTTAATTTCAGCTTAGTAAATGACCCCCTTAGAGTCCGCACAATGAAGTCATTCAGTTCCAAAATAACAGTGATACAATGCCTTCATAAAACCTTCATATAGTATCCAAATAATATTACTATATGGTTTCTATGCTGGAACAGCCTACCGGAAGATTTTACCGCTAGTGTGAAACTAACCTTACACTGCCGTACCATGAAATGTCAAGAAATAGTAGTGATCACACAACAAAGTAATTCAATTCCGAGATAATAGTGAAATACAATGCCCAAATAAAACCTTTATACAGTATTCTAATAATACTGACATATAGGGCTCACATAACACTGCCATACCATGACAAGAAATAACGACTTAAAGGGGTTGTCCGAGTTCTGAAAAAAAAAATATAGCACTGTAAATCTGATGGGCAGCAATATATAACTAAGTTAAGCAAGTTTTAGGCAAAAAATATATATATTTCCTCATTTCCCTGGTTTTCTTCTGGCCTTTGTTTACCTGCAATAACAACAATCTCTGCCCCTCCCCCTGCTCTGCAAAGGGAGTGAATACAAGTGCTGCCCTGAGTGACATGTCTGCCTGCTGGGATACTCAGCAGCATGTTGTACGTGTAGAACTACAAGTCCCAGCTGTACAATGACATTACTGATGCACACAGGAACTTCCCCCTACCTTTCTTGTGCAATACTCTGCAGACCTCCTCCAGTGTCAGCTCTGTGTCTACAGGATGAGGAGGGCAGATCCTATGTCTCTTCATTGCCTGCAGCTACTGTTGTAAAGCCTTGAGCCCTGTGTGTGTTCTGGCTGAAGGGGTTAATGTTTTATCTGAAAGAATTCAGGGAGAGAGCAGAGAGCAGGAGTCGGCAGAGGAGGAGGTGTGGCCAGCACAGTGACGTCTGATGAACAGACTCTTATCTGCTTGTGCACAAACTTTAGCAGAGCAGGGAAGGAAGCTGACATCACAGGTCATGTGACCCTGAGTGAAATCTGAGAAACCAGCAGCTTTAGAAGCACAAAGTGCTGGAAAAGCTGTTATATTTGATTGGTTAGACACATACAAATGACAAAAAAATAACTCGGACAACCCCTTTAATGTCCACACAACAAAGCCATTAGGTTCCGAAATACAATGCCTAAAAAACACCTTCATATAGTATCCAAATACTACTACTGCTATATATAGCCTACATAGCACTGCCAATACACGCCAAGCATTACATAATGTCTACACAACAAAGTCATTCAGTTCCAAAATAATAGCAAGATATAGGGGGACATTTATGAAGACTGGTGGTTTTCATCCCTCCTGAACTGACGTGTTATCCGCGTAAGTTATGTAGAGGCGCCGGCCTCTACATAACACTGCCACACCATGTCAAGAAATAATTACTTAGCTCAACGCAACAAATTGTTACAGTTCCAAAATAGTAGCGAAATACAATGCCTAAATAAAACCTTCATATAGTATCCAAATAATCCTGCTGCAATACAGTGCGTACATAACACTGCTATATATTTCCCACTCAATACTGATATTCATTGCTGGTATAAAACATAACGTATAATGCCGAAATTGTGAAAGGGTGAACGGTAAGATGCCTGGTGCAGAGCAGAGAACATTTACAAGCTCCGCTCTGACTTTGGCCCTTGTGGACCCCCTTGGGGCTCTAGGACATAACCCAGTCGGCGGAAGTTTTGCCCCAGTCTCTTCCAGAATGGGACAGTCATCCGGTGTATGGGGAAGATAGTTGCGGTGAGATGAAGACGGCAGCCTGAAAGGTCAGTACATTGTCGTTCATTTTGTCGTGTGTCACGCCGCGTTTCGCTATTCGCTTCCTACAAATTTGATGTCACATTCTCCTCACCGTCCCCTGATTCCATTAAGTGATTCTCCACGATGTGTCTACAAATCCACGGCAACTCGAAAAATCAGATTATTAACCTTCTGTGACTTTAAGGGGGAAAAAAAAGTGTAATTGTATTTTAATGTTATATTTAGCGCTTAGCATTCCAGACACAAAGTAGATTTAAATGCAGATTATTCTGATTTAATGCCGCGTTAATGCTAACATTCAGCAGTAAATAGACCAGGCATGCTCCGCCAGCCAGCCACTCCAATTTGCTTTTGACATTTCTCTTCGGGGAAAAGTTTGCCTTTCTGATTTGAGACCTATCTCGGCTATTTTGTGATGTGAAGACAGAAACGAGAGGCAAGGCGCTCGGCTTCCTTCTACTGCTGCTAAAATCCAAAAAATCTCATATAAAACATCATATATATCATATACCAGTCGTTATTGCTCATCAGTAAAATTAAATTTACGGTAGCTTAAATTTTAAAATTTCGGCTGAACTTTGATTTTCCCTTTTTTAATTCCTTTATTTAGAGGGGTTATCTTATAATTATTATTATTTTTTTAAATTTTATTTTTAAAGGGGTTGTCCGAGTACTATAAATCTGATGGGCAGCAATATATAAGTTAAGCAGGTTTCAGGCAAAAAAAAATCTATATTTCCTCATTTCCCTGGTTCTCTTCTGGTCTTTGTTTACCTGCAGTAATAACAATCTCTGCCCCTCCCCCTTCCTGCTCTGCAAAGGGAGTGAATACAAAAGCTGCCCTGAGTGACATGCCTGCTGGGATACTCAGCAGCATGTTGTATGTGTAGGACTACAAGTCCCAGCTGTACAATGAGACTGCTGATACACACAAGATCTTCCCCATACCTTTCTTGTACTTTGCATCTCCTCCAGATCAGCTCTGTGTCTGTAGGGTGAGGAGGGCAGATCCTGTGTCTATTTACATCTGCAGCTGCTGCTGCAGCGCAATCGGAACCGGAAGTGACGTATCGGCCTTGCGTTCCAGGGTGGAACGCACGCCGATAAAGTGTATTTCCTGCTCTGAATAGGCGGGGATTGCGGTCACAATCCACATGGATTACTTCAGACCTCTCTAGGACTATAAATGGTGCTGCATGAGGTATGTAAATATGTTTGTCAATATTTGCTCCTGAGGAAGGGGTATCCTAACCCCGAAACGCGTTGAGCCAGTGACAGAATAAAGGTTATGATCAGAAGTCGTTTGAACAGACTGCCATCATTAACCGTACTACTCTTCGAGCGAACCTGGCAAGGGGGGCAGTGGTACCGAAGGGGCTATAAGTGCTTTCCTTACGGTCCTTCCCCCCTGTGAAGTAAGTGCATATCATTGTTCTCACTACTTTATTCCCCAATTGGGGTAGATTTATGTACTGTATTCGGATCTCCAGTCCTTTTACACTTTGGACCTTCAGACCCTAATCCTTGGCCTCATAGCAGGATGTGAGTGGTCAATTCCTCTGAATTTTGTACTTTATTGGCATGTCATTCTCAGAGTTTGGCGCTTGTATAGAAGGGGTAATTTTTTACAGATCAAAGTGAGGGATAGCCTCCTTGTCATTGATTCTGGATTTCTATGTTTGTATACCGCGCCCGTTTGATCGGACGTTGATCCCCTTATAGCAGCCTGCTCAGTATTACATAATTAAGAATCCTTTGCACAAAAATCTTTTAGTGCCAATTGTCATTTCACTATTGATTATATTCCATTCCCTTGGCGCCGAGGTTTCCATCCATCTTTTTGAATACCCCTCCATCACTCCAGACATATACACTCACCGGCCACTTTATTAGGTACACCTGTCCAACTGCTCGTTAACACTTAATTTCTAATCAGCCAATCACATGGCGGCAACTCAGTGCATTTAGGCATGTAGACATGGTCAAGACAATCTCCTGCAGTTCAAACCGAGCATCAGTATGGGGAAGAAAGGTGATTTGAGTGCCTTTGAACGTGGCATGGTTGTTGGTGCCAGAAGGGCTGGTCTGAGTATTTCAGAAACTGCTGATCTACTGGGATTTTCACGCACAACCATCTCTAGGGTTTACAGAGAATGGTCCGAAAAAGAAAAAACATCCAGTGAGCGGCAGTTCTGTGGGCGGAAATACCTTGTTGATGCCAGAGGTCAGAGGAGAATGGGCAGACTGGTTCGAGCTGATAGAAAGGCAACAGTGACTCAAATTGCCACCCGTTACAACCAAGGTAGGCAGAAGAGCATCTCTGAACGCACAGTACGTCGAACTTTGAGGCAGATGGGCTACAGCAGCAGAAGACCACACCGGGTGCCACTCCTTTCAGCTAAGAACAGGAAACTGAGGCTACAATTTGCACAAGCTCATCGAAATTGGACAGTAGAAGATTGGAAAAACTGTTGCCTGGTCTCGATTTCTGCTGCGACATTCGGATGGTAGGGTCAGAATTTGGCGTCAACAACATGAAAGCATGGATCCATCCTGCCTTGTATCAACGGTTCAAGCTGGTGGTGGTGGTGTCATGGTGTGGGGAATATTTTCTTGGCACTCTTTGGGCCCCTTGGTACCAATTGAGCATCGTTGCAACGCCACAGCCTACCTGAGTATTGTTGCTGACCATGTCCATCCCTTTATGACCACAATGTACCCAACATCTGATGGCTACTTTCAGCAGGATAATGCGCCATGTCATAAAGCTGGAATCATCTCAGACTGGTTTCTTGAACATGACAATGAGTTCACTGTACTATATATGTACATATAAGATATATACATATATTGTTTTCTATTTTTTCTTTCACTATTATGATATCTGATAAACCAGCAGCTTTAGAAGCAGAAAGTGTATGGAAAAGCTGTTGTATTTAACTAGTTAGAAACATACAAAGGACAAAAAAATAACTCGGACAACCCCTTTAACGTAAGTAAAAAACTATCAATTTCAAGGGGGAAGGAGAAGGGATAGAGTATCACTTAATAGATTGTAAGATAGAGTCGGGCCATGCATTACAGTCTGTTCTAAATCCCACTTGAGCGTTGAAAGCATTCATACAACCTTTGCTGAATTTGGCTTGACCTCCATTATTAATTTAATTAGACATTTCAAGGAGGAATAACAGAGGAACATGAGAAGTAAATATACCTCAGAATTATTAGTTCATGAAGAATGCAAGTATTTACTAAAGCAAACATTTTACCACCCAGGAGAGCAGACAGGTCATCTATGAAGTCACAATGCAGTACAACCAGAAATGTTGCGAATAAGGCTATGTTCACTCTTGGGAACTTGGGGGCTCCAAAAGAGATTGTCTCACCTCTGCTTTATTTGGGCTCCAAGAGAGATTGTCCTGCCCCTGCTTTACTTGGGCTCCAAAAATAATTATCCCACAACTGCTTTACTTGGTCTCTGAGATAGAATCTCCCAAAAGGCTCCAAAAATATGTCCCTCCCCTGCTTTATTGGTCTCCAAAAGATTTTCCCACTCTGGTTTCCTCAGGCCTCAAAGAGATTGTCCTGCCCGTGTTTTACTTGTTCTCTGAAAGAGATGGTCTCACGCCTGCTTTACTTGGTCTCTGAGAGATTGTCTGGCTTCTGTTTTACTTGGTATCTGAGAGAAATCGTCCCACCCCTGCTTTACTTAGTTTTTGAGAGAGATTGTCCCACCCCTGCTTTACTTGGTTTTTGAGAGATTGTCCCCTCCATGCTTTAATTGGTTTCTGAGATTGTCTTTCCTCTGCTTTACTTGGTGTCAGAGAGATATTGTCCTGCCCCTGCCCCATGCTTTGCTTGGCCTCCAAGAGATTTTGCCACCCCTGCTTTACTTGGTATCTTAGAGATTGTCTCACTTCTGCTTTGCTTGGGCTCCATGAAATTGTCCTGTCCCTGCTTTACTTTGTGTCTGAGAGAGACTACATTACTCCCACTTTACTTGGTCTCTTAGAGAGATTGTTCTGCCCCTGCTTTGCTTCTGCTCCAAGAGATTGTCCCACCCCCGCTTTGCTTGGTGTCTTAGAGACTATCTCACTCCTGATTTGCTTGGGCTCCAATAAATTGTCCTGTCCCTGCTTTACTTTGTGTCTGAGAGAGACAGCCTTGCTCTTAGAGAGATTGTACTGCCCCTGCTTTGCTTGGACTCTAAAAGGTGTTTCACCCCTTCTTTACATGGGCTCCAAGAGAGATTGCCCCACCTCTGGCTTACTTGGGCTCCTCTCCCGCCAGTCCTGATAGATCTGGCTATCACATATTTTAGCTCTCAACCTGATGACAAACCATTTTTGACCAAGTCAAGGCCAAGGTGCTTTGGAACAATAGTTATGACTCATAGCTGAGAAGGTCGTCTAGACTGTGAGGTTTCCACTGCAGTAGGATTTGTCGAGGGTGGAATTTTTGTATTATTGATTCTTTTACATTAGAACTTAAGTCATCGTCTGTGGATCCATTCATGGCCGCTCATTCTTCCGTGTATCAGACATTAACATACAGCAGACATCGTTAATCCTGTTCTTATTCATATATTCAGATGTTATCTCCTCAGGCAACATTTTTCTAATTGGTCGACATGGCGCTTCTAACTTATCCTGATTATCCTTGATGTGTAAAGTAAGTGAGCGCTCCATCTGTAACACACATAGGGACCTGTCCTCGAATCGCTCTTATGTAATGCGTACATATGTGATTTCATCATCTTACTGTATTTTTAGGTGATGAAGAATCAAAATCTTATCATGGTAATAGGCCAGGCCAGGTCTGATCAGCTGTTCGGGACTGGAATCCTAGTTGGAACTACAGAGTCGGAACTACAGAGATATGTCCAGTGTGTAGTGGATGGAGCTGGTTATTAGGCTACTCCTATTGACTTCAATGGGCAGTAACCTCCTCCAGGTGGACCTCCGGAAAAATTGTTTAGAGAGAGGGCCTGTAGGTAGACCTCCGGAAAAATTGTTTGGAGAGAGGACCTGTAGGTGGACCTCCGGAAAAATTGTTTGGAGAGAGGGCCTGTAGGTGGACCTCCGGAAAAATTGTTTGGAGAGAGGGCCTGTAGGTGGACCTCCGGAAAAATTGTGGTAAAAGAGTGCCAGTTGGACCTCTAAAAAATTGCGTTTTTTGGGTCATCGTTAGACAAGGAGTAGGAGGAGTAGAGAAGAGAAATCGGATACATAAGTAATGTTAACCTTTAGCTGCTTTTCCCCGGGGGAGCTTTGAATTCCGGTGAAATCCAGGCTTTGTTCATTTTAATAAGCGTCAGCCTGTCAGCGCTGTCAGTTGACAGGCGTGTACGCTTATCGGTGATGACGCCACCAGCTGCACTGAATACGCGCTCTGACAACACGCTAGCGGCAGGGCAGGCCAGCACCTCCAAGGCGTACAGCGCCAGTTCAGGCCACGTGTCCAGCTTTGAAACCTAGTAATTGTATGGAGCAGAGTGTTCGGTCCGGACGTTGGTATGGTCAGCTAGTTACTCCCTCACCATCTTTCTGTAAAGCTCAGCCCTACTCTGCCTAGACTGGGGACAGGTGACAGTGTCTTGCTGGGGTGACATAAAACTGGCAAAGGCCTTGGAGAGCGTTCGCCTGCCAGTGCTGGACAAGCTGCCTGCTCGCCTCCTCTCCCCCGCTACTTAGCCCACAGAACCATGCCCTCTGCCGCTAGCGGCGTCAGATGGGAAGGATTGTTTCAGCTTGTGCACCAGGGCCTGTTGATATTGATTCACTCTCATACTCCTTTCCTCTACAGGGATTAGAGTGGAAAGGTTCTGCTTGTACCGTGGGTCCAGGAGAGTGAACACCCAGTAATCGGTGTTTGAAAAAATGCTTCTAACGCAAGGGTCACGGGATAGGCAGCCTAACATGAAGTCTGCCTTGGTTCTATTGAGTGGTGTGTTTAGCACTCATATGCCTGCGCATGCTGGTGGTGGTTAGGCTAGTAGTGGTGGCACCCCTGCTGATCCTGGTGTGGCACAGGTTGCACACCACAGTCTGTCGGTCATCCTCACTTTCTTTAAAGAACCTCCAGACTTGCGAACATCTAGGCCTCGCCACGGGAGCTTCACTAACTTCGTGAAACAGTTGCTGCTGATGCACCAGCTCCGGCTTCTGCCTCTGGCCACACCACTGCCTCTTCCAAACTGTTCTGGTGCAGCACTCGCCTCCGCCTCAGAGGCACTGTCTTCACTCGGCTTATCAACCCAGCTTGGGTCAGTCACCTCGTCATCCTCCGATTCCTCAGTCTGTTCCCCCCTCGGACTTCCTGTCCTGACAACAACTTCACCACTGTCTGACAACCGTGTCTCCTCATCGTCCGACACCTCTTTACAAACTTCTTCCACTAACTCAACATTGTCATCATCATCACCCACAGACTGCGACAGTTGGAAAACTTGGGCATCGGGAAAGAGGTCAGCAGCAACCTGAGAAGTGGTTTGTGACTCTGGGAAGGGTCCAGAAAACAGTTCCTGAGAGTATGCCGGATCGCATTCCAAATTTTCCTGGGAGGGGGCAGACTGGGGGGAAGGAGGTTGAGGTGGAGGAGCCAGAGGAGTGCTCCCTTGGGTAACGTGGGTGGACTGCGTGGAAGACTGACTGGTGGACAAATTACTTGAAGCATTGTCCGCAATCCACGACATCAGCTGTTCGCACTGTTGTGGTTTCAACAGTCCTCTACCACATGTCCCTGTAAGTTGAGACATGAAGCTAGGGAGTGTAGCTCTGCGGAATTCCCCTGCTCCCTCATCAGCGGGTACTGTCTCACCCTGCCCAGGACCACGGCCTCTGCCCCCTGCAGTAATTGAATGCCCACGCCCTTGTACTCGACCCTTAGCCCTGGGGTTCAACATTTTCTGTATATAAGTGTATTATATAAAAAAAAATAAAATAAATGGGCCTGGTGTACTGAAACCCACAAACTTGTTCAATCTGAACAAGTAAATATATAGGTGGATAAGTTAGAGCAAAATTACGTATGTTATTACGTACCGTGCAATATGGAGCAATTACACGGAAACTATTAGATTAGGCAGACTTGGTCTGCTTAAGTGCAACCCAGACAAATGTCGCACAGAGATTTTTGTAATGTAGCTGTATCAGTGAGAGCAAAAGACCATTTTTAATTACGTGACGTACAGTATGGGTCACCTGACAGAAAATACGGATTGTGGTTTGTGGTGACTGGACAGCTGAACTGTGACACACAGAATGGTTCCACACTGCTGTATGAAATGGATTTGTATCACTGAGATAAAACAATAAAAAAAAATTTTAGTCTTGTAGCCCTTAGAAGGGCTGTTGGGTTCTTTTGAGATCACTCCTACCTAACAGAGAACTAAATCCAGGCCCTAACACTCTCCCTGAAACGCAGCAGCTCTATCCCTAACGACATCCAGACGGCATCTGAGCCGAGCGCCGCGGCCAGTCACTAGTATATTCCAGGGTCACCTGATCAGGCCAGCCAACCCCTGCTATCGACATGTAAGGGCCCCACGTGATGCTGGGTGTACCGCAGAGTCTCCTGGCTTGTGATTGGCTGAGTTTATAGGCGCCAAAAACTCAAAATGCGGGAGATGCCATTTCCTCGAGCATGGCGAGATACTCGTCCGAGCAGCGAGCACTTACGAGTACCGTAATACTCGAACGAGCACCAAGCTCGGACGAGCATGCTCGCTCATCTCTAGTCAAGACCCTTTGGGGCCACACAGTTTCCTCCACACCGAATTTAAGTGGTGTCAGATGTTACAGGACGCATCTTTATTTGCCCTGAGTTTGTAGGCTGGCGGAAGGAATCAGTCAGACATAGCTGTAACCTAAAGCGAACCTAAGTTTTCAAAAACAAGTTTGCATAATGGCTGCTCTTCTTTATACAATCATAACTGTAAAGGAATAGGTCATTTTTGGGCTTCCCTAATGTCTTTTCAGTCATGTTATTTCCTGTTTCAGTTGCACAGCTAGGTCCATTTCTCTCACAAGCAGGGGGTGTCTTCCTTCTGTAGAATCTGCAGGCACTGTACTGCTGTGACATCCTTTCCCTTACTTTCCACTATGTTTCCAGCTCCAACTCCTCTGTGGTATTTGGCTTCAGTTGCCCTAGCTAATCACAGAGGTGATGTACCCTTATTTCCAGTACCAGTCACCTCCTCTTATTAAGCTAGTTTTTGCAGAAATGAATGCGGGATCTGTCTCCAGCAGCAGCTACTAGCTCACACTACCAGCTCACTCCTGCCTGCTACTGACCATGAGGTCTGCAGAGCTCTCCTGTTTATGCCCTCCGCATGACTTTTCACTGCAGGAACCTTAAAGTAGAACTCCTGCAACACCTGTTATTTTCTGACCCGTTAGAAAGCTGCATGATGTAATCTGTAGTGAATGCAATCTTCTCATCAGAGACTGTATTTGTGAATTAGCCCCTCCCTTCTAATTGTAGCTGGGTCATGTGACCAACTCCCTGACCTCCAACTGACCCAGGACAGACAGCCAGTTACTTCTCTATTCATTCCTATGAGACTGAGTGTGAGGCTCCCATAGGAATGCATAGAGAAATAGACTTCCTGTCCACACATAAGATGCGGTGTCAGTTAGTGAGTCTGATTGCTGGTCACATGACACAGATGAGAAACATCAGGGAGATATAACTCACAATACAGACACTGGTAAGAAAATGACATTGACTACAGATTACATCATGTAGCTTTCTTGCAGGTTAGAGAATACAATTTTTTGCAGGAGTTCTTCTTTAAGCTAATTATAAATGCATGTACCTGCTCCCATTGTGTCATATTCCCTTTAAATGGTCATGTGACACAAGGGGGGGCAGGTCACCCCTGCAGTCAAAACTAAAGTTTACTTCCTGGGAGAACAGCGGAGCAGCCAAGGCCGGGAAGAGAAGGAGCCGGGAGCCAGTGCCGGGAAGTAGATGAGTAGGCTTACCTTCACAGGTCAGACCATGAGGGGGGATTTACCAAAGTTGCACAATCTCTTTAAAGTTTTTTTTTTTTAGAAACAGCACCACTCTTGTCCGTGGGCTGTGTAAGGTATTGCAGTTTAGCCTATTTTAAGTAAATAGGATGAAGTTGCACACCTGACAACCCATAGAAAAGAGTGATGGTGTTTCTTGAAAAAAAGCAACCCCTTTAAGTGCCGATTCATCAATGGTGACCTCAGATTGTATGTGACGAGGGAGGTTTACAGAAGGTAGGATACAATGAGGAGAGAATTCTGCCTGAAGTGACTAGATTTTCCTTGTCAGATAAAGGCGAGGCGTCCTGTTCTGCTCTTGTCACCGACTCAGGAAGTGATGACACATTTCTGGCATTTTGTAGATATTAGGGGGCAAATCCTGTCCAGAAAAATGGTCCCACATCACATGATTATTATCTGGAACATTCTTCACAGATAATCACACATCCTATTCATGTCAGTGATGATAACTGCAGGGTGAACCTCAGCTAGAAATGTCCTCAGCCAGGATCATCGAGGAAAATAACTAACTCTGTATTGTCACTGATCTATCTATCTATCTATCTATCTATCTATCTATCTATCTATCTATCTATCTATCCATCTCTCTCATATCTATCTATCTCTCTCATATCTATCTATCTATCTATCTATCTATCTATCTATCTATCTATCTATCCATCTCTCTCATATCTATCCATCTCTCTCATATCTATCTATCTATCTATCTATCTATCTATCTATCTATCTATCTATCCATCTCTCTCATATCTATCTATCCATCTCTCTCATATCTATCTATCTATCTATCTATCTATCTATCTATCTATCTATCTATCTCTCTCATATCTATCTGTCTATCTATCTATCGATCTCTCTCATATCTATCTATCTATCTATCTATCTATCTATCTATCTCATATCTATCTATCTCATATCTATCTATCTATCTCTCTCATATCTGTCTGTCTATCTATCTATCTATCTCTCTCATATCTATCTATCTATCTATCTATCTCATATCTATCTCTATCATATCTATCTATCTATCTATCTATCTATCTATCTATCTATCTATCTATCTATCTATCTCATATCTATCTATCTATCTATCTATCTATCTATCTATCTATCTATCTATCTATCTATCTATCTCATATCTATCTATCTCATATATATCTATCTATCTATCTATCTATCTATCTGCTTATTGAATCTATGATCATATGAGACACTATTAACTATTTGATAAATTAATGGTGTACAGTAGTAATATTATTACATACTGTATGTCTGAGTTACATTTACACTGTATGGCAGTATTACAGATGTGTCATCCTTTAACATTTCATTGAACACCATGGACTCTACTGGTAAAAAAAAATGTACATTTCTACTGGACAGGTCTGACAATATTTTTGGGCAGTAGTGTACAATAGTATTATGTTGGCACTATATGACAGTGTTATTTGGACAGTGTATAGACAGTATACTAGGCAGCATAGAGAGAGTCTTATTTTAGGCGATCTTTGGCAGTAGTATCTGGGCACAGCAGTGTGTAGCAGTATTATTTGGCCACTTTATGACAATGTTATTGTAGGCAATGTTTGGCAGTATTATGTGGGCACTATATAGTGCTGCTATTTGGGCAGTGTATAGCTATATTATTTGGACGCCTTATGGTTTTGTTTTGTAGGTACTGTATGGTAGTGATATTTTGCTATTGTGTGACAGTACTTTTAGGGTTTGTGCCCCAGTGCTGGTGATTTAGTTTGTTAGGACACTTCAGTTGATCTCTAAGGGCTTTTGTATGACTTGGTGAGGCGGTTGTAGAACATGTTGCCTTACTGTAGATGACCACATCTGGCCCTATATAGTATATTTAACTTGTACATGTACAGCATTATTATATGTGCACTGCATGGCAGTATTTTTCTGTCTCTCATAACTCTCTATGCTTCTTTAAGACATGAATTCCAGACCTTAGCGTCTACATATCGGACACAGTCTTCACAATTCTTCTGACGACTAGCAAACAACCTTCTCGGCCCCTTATGTTCTTGCTTTTAAGGACACCATAACCTGAACTCCTGAGAAAGAGATGTTGGCATCAAGTCTCTGAGCGCTCCTCTGACAGTATATTGCTCAATAAAAAGAAATCTTACCCCGTACCTGGTTCAAATGCTAAGAAAAATCATTATAAACTGGGGGGGTCGATGGCAAGCGGGTGGGAAGAGCGGTGGTCATCTCTACCAGTGCTGATGACAGACACATGGCGGAGTACTGAGAGGACAGACTGCGTCTACAATACACATGTGCCGGGTCCTGGTGTGCTCAGGGCCGTATTTAGGGTTCATGCTGCCCTAGGCACTCTCTGTGATGACGCCCCCCCCCCCAACGCAACCCATTCCCCCACGCCCCCAAATTTCAGCCGCGCCACCACCCCCCAGCAAGACCTGACCCTATGCACTTTAGTCGTCCAGTCACAGGGGTCGGCCCTATAGGCTGACAATGGAGGCTATTGTGCCTGCATGTATTTACTATATTTCTACATAACTATCGCAGCAATGTACCGTATCTAGAGCTTGCCAGCAAACTTAATGCAACTAAAGGAGTCATGATAAACATACCACATACCAACTATGCACCCACCAGACCTCAGATCAGCCCACTGTGCCCCCATCAGACCTCAGATCAGCGTATTGTGCCCCCATCAGACCTCAGATCAGCAGAATGTGCCCCATCAGACCTTAGATCATTAGAATGTGCCTCCAACAGACCTCAGATCAGCCCACTGTACCCCCATCAGACCTCAGATCAGCCCGCTGTACCCCAATCAGACCTCACATCAGCCCATTGTGCCCCCATCAGACCTCACATCAGGCTACTGTGCCTCCATCAGACCTCAGATCATCCAACTGTGCCCCCATCAGACCTCAGATCAGCCCACTGTGCCCCCATCAGACCTCAGATCAGCCCACTGTGCCCCCATCAGACCTCACATCAGCCCACTGTGCCCCCATCAGACCTCAGATTAGCCCATTGTGCCCACATCAGACCTCACATTAACCCACTGTGCCGCCATCAGACCTCAGATCAGCCCATTGTGCCCCCATCAGACCTCACATCAGCATATTGTGCCCTCATCAGACCTCAGATCAGCAGAATGTGCCCCTTCAGACCTTAGATCATTAGAATGTGCCCCCAACAGACCTCAGATCAGCCCACTGTACCCCCATCAGACCTCAGATCAGCCCGCTGTACCCCAATCAGACCTCACATCAGCCCATTGTGCCCCCATCAGACCTCAGATCAGCCCATTGTGCCCCCATCAGACCTCAGATCAGCCCATTGTGCCTCCCATCAGACCTCAAATCAGCCTCTTGTACCCCCATCAGACCTCAGATCATCCCACTGTGCCCCCATCAGACCTCAGATCAGCCCACTGTGCCACCATCAGACCTCAGATCAGCCCATTGTGCCCCCATAAGCCTTTTGTGCCCCAGCCCCCATCAGACCTCAGATCAGCCTTTTGTGCCCCCATCAGACCTCAGATCAGCCCATTGTGCCCCATCAGACCTCAGATCAGAACATTGTGCCCCATCAGAGATCACATCAGCCTTTTGTGCCCCAGCCCCCATCAGACCTCAGATCAGCAGAATGTTCCCCATCAGACCTTAGATCATTAGAATGTGCCCCCAACAGACCTCAGATCAGCCCACTGTACCAACAGACCTCAGATCAGCCCACTGTACCCCCATCAGACCTCAGATCAGCCCGCTGTACCCCAATCAGACCTCACATCAGCCCATTGTGCCCCCATCAGACCTCACATCAGGCTACTTTTCCCCCATCAGACTTCAGATCATCCAACTGTGCCCCCATCAGACCTCAGATCAGCCCACTGTGCCCCCATCAGACCTCAGATCAGCCCACTGTGCCCCCATCAGACCTCACATCAGCCCACTGTGCCCCCATCAGACCTCAGATTAGCCCATTGTGCCCCCATCAGACCTCACATTAACCCACTGTGCGCCATCAGACCTCAGATCAGCCCATTGTGCCCCCATCAGACCTCAGATCAGCCCATTGTGCCTCCCATCAGACCTCAAATCAGCCTCTTGTATCCCCATCAGACCTCAAATCAGCCTCTTGTATCCCCATCAGACCTCAGATCATCCCACTGTGCCCCCATCAGACCTCAGATCAGCCCACTGTGCCACCATCAGACCTCAGATCAGCCCATTGTGCCCCCATCAGCCTTTTGTGCCCCAGCCCCCATCAGACCTCAGATCAGCCTTTTGTGCCCCCATCAGACCTCAGATCAGCCCATTGTGCCCCATCAGACCTCAGATCAGAACATTGTGCCCCATCAGAGATCACATCAGCCTTTTGTGCCCCAGCCCCCATCAGACCTCAGATCAGCAGAATGTGCCCCATCAGACCTTAGATCATTAGAATGTACCCCCATCAGACCTCAGATCAGCCCACTGTACCCCCATCAGACCTCAGATCAGCCCGCTGTACCCCAATCAGACCTCACATCAGCCCATTGTGCCCCCATCAGACCTCAGATCAGCCCATTGTGCCCCCATCAGACCTCACATTAGCCCACTGTGCCGCCATCAGACCTCAGATCAGCCCATTGTGCCCCCATCAGACCTCAGATCAGCCCATTGTGCCTCCCATCAGACCTCAAATCAGCCTCTTGTGCCCCCATCAGACCTCAGAACAGCCCATTGTGCCCCCATCAGACCTCACATTAGCCCACTGTGCCGCCATCAGACCTCACATCAGCCCATTTTGCCCCCATCAGACCTCAGATCAGCCCATTGTGCCTCCCATCAGACCTCAAATCAGCCTCTTGTGCCCCCATCAGACCTCAGAACAGCCCACTGTGCCCCCATCAGACCTCAGATCAGCCCATTGTGCCCCCATCAGACTTCAGATCAGCCCACTGTGCCACCATCAGACCTCAGATCAGCCCATTGTGCTCCCATCAGCCTTTTGTGCCCCAGCCCCCATCAGACCTCAGATCAGCCTTTTGTGCCCCCATCAGACCTCAGATCAGCCCATTGTGCCCCATCAGCCCGTTGTGCCCCCATCAGACCTCAGATCAGAGCATTGTGCCCCATCAGAGATCACATCAGCCTTTTGTGCCCCAGCCCCCATCAGACCTCAGATCAGCCCGCTTTTCCCCCATAAAACCTGTCCCATTTGCCAGCCTGACAGGTGCCCCCCAGATGTGCACAGCCACAAACACACACAAAAAAATACTTACCTGTTCGCTCCGGACTTCAGCGCACGCCTTCTTCTCCTGAAGCAGTGTGATCCCGCGAGACTTGTGACCCAGCTCCGGGTCTTGCGGTATCACACAGCCAGCCCAGGAGGAAGCGCCGGAGAGCTGCATGGGGCATAGGGACGGGTGGCCACGGCAGGGTAAGGGTTTATTGAAATAACTGTGCGCACCCCGCGCCCAGGGCCGCTTCTAGCTTTTCTGCTGCCTGAGGCGAAAAATGAAATGGCGCCCCCTTCCCTTGCCCCCATCAAACCTCAGATCAGCGTCCTGTGCCCCCATCAGACCTCAGATCAGCGTCTTGTGCCCCCATCAGACCTCAGATCAACACATTGTGCCCCCATCAGACCTCAGATCAGCGTCTTGTGCCCCCATCAGAGCTCAGATCAGCATCTTGTGCCCCCATCAGACCTCAGATCAGCATCTTGTGCCCCCATCAGACCTCAGATCAGCGTCTTGTGCCCCCATCAGACCTCAGATCAGCTCCTTGTGCCCCCATCAGACCTCAGATCAGCTCCTTGTGCCCCCATCAGACCTCAGATCAGCGTCTTGTGCCCCCATCAGACCTCAGATCAGCGTCTTGTGCCCCCATCAGACCTCAGATCAGCGTCTTGTGCCCCCATCAGACCTCAGATCAGCGTCTTGTGCCCCCATCAGACCTCAGATCAGCGTCTTGTGCCCGCATCAGACCTCAGATCAGCGTCTTGTGCCCCCATCAGACCTCAGATCAGCATCTTGTGCCCCCATCAGACCTCAGATCAGCACATTGTGCCCCCATCAGACCTCAGATCAGCGTCTTGTGCCCCATCAGACCTCAGATCAGCATCTTGTGCCCCCATCAGACCTCAGATCAGCGTCTTGTGCCCCCATCAGACCTCAGATCAGCGTCTTGTGCCCCCATCAGACCTCAGATCAGCGTCTTGTGCCCCATCAGACCTCAGATCAACGTCTTGTGCCCCCATCAGACTTCAGATCAGCATCTTGTGCCCCCATCAGACCTCAGATCAGCGTCTTGTGCCCGCATCAGACCTCAGATCACGTCTTGTGCCCCATCAGACGGTTGGCCCCCATCAGACCTCAGGATCAGCGTCTTGTGCCCCCATCAGACCTCAGATCAGCGTCTTGTGCCCCATCAGACCTCAGATCAACGTCTTGTGCCCCCATCAGACTTCAGATCAGCATCTTGTGCCTTCTTGTGCCTCCCTCAGAACTCAGATCAGCGTCTTGTGCCTTGTGCCCCCCTCAGACCTGCCCACCCAGCCACTTAAAAAAAACATACTTACCTGTCCTGCGCTGCCGCTGCCCTCAGGTTCCGCGCTCCACTGTCTTCCCTTCCGGCCGCACTATGACCTGACGCAGCGTAAGATACTCATCTCGCCTCATGGCAGAAGCGGCCCTGCCCACTCTACCCGACAGTGTGCTGAGCTGGCTCGGTGGGTATATAAGGTGTACTGAGCTGTCTCGGTGGGGTATATAAGGTGTGCTGAGCTGACTCGTGGGTATATAACACACATACATACACACATACAGACATACACATAAACATACACACAGACATATACATATACATACTTACACGCTCCTGGCAGGTCTCCACAGCGCAGTACAGGAGCAGGACGGCGCACACATAGGACGATTCCACCCATATGTGTATATGTGTGTGTATGTACTGTGTGACATGTGTGGGACAGGAGTGCGGTTCCAGCTCCACACATGTCCCTGCGGCAGCACGGATCCGACGGCACCCTTCACCTGCCGGATCCGGATTGCCGCTAGTGTAAAAGAGGCCTAACAAAGCTGCATCGGCAAAGGCTTCAGTTTTTACAGTAGCATCTGAATGGGACCTCTGAAGTTACTTTGGATATTATTTGTAGTAATAACATGACTCAGCTGTGTAATACCACCATATAGTGCTCAAATAATACTGTAGTAACTACTAATTCAGCATTACCCCCCTCCCCCCATGCACATGCATGCTCGGTTTTAGCCAAACATACATGTATTTTCAATAAGGAGAGGGGACAGTGCCAGTGTCAGACTCCTGTAAGATGAAAAAGATCAGGCATACTGAAATCCAGCATGTCCATCCCTTCCTCCTTCTTCCTTCAGGGGAGAGTCAGCATACCCCCATACACATAAGCTAGTCACAAGGTCTTACTGAAATCGGCATTGCCCTTATGTGTATTCATTCATTTCAATTGAACTGAATTGCAGTACCAGGTGCAACCACTGGACAGGTGTGGCACTGTTTTGGGAAGGCCACCCTTACTAATCCTGCACAAACCCTTGAAACCTGTAACTTAATACAAGCCGTATGTCTACTTGCAGCCCTAAGAAAAACACACGCCATGATTTTGAATGACTAACTCAGCTCTGCTACATCTGTCAGTTTTCCTCCATTGTATTGCGTAGGTGTTGAGTTGTGTTTCTCGCAGCTTATAATCACTTATAGATTTATCTGCTTATTGACGGTGTGATTGATGAGCGATACAATCATTGTGATTACATTGTGTAACGTGAAGACAATCAGTCGTCAGGTGGCGTCACTGTACCGGGGGCGTCACTCCGCACAGTGCAGTAGTTCTGAAGACGTAGAAGATGCTTGTGCTGTTTTTATACTGTATCGATGGGGTGGAGGACGCTTCTTGGATAGATTCCTTCAAGATGGAGGCCCCCTTGGTTAGAATGGGTAGAAGGCACAATGGACCCTGATTATAACTTTTTTGCACATTGGTGGTACGCTCTTCTCTCCATGGTGCTATGCTCCAGAGCCGGGTCCATGTCCTTTACCAGGACTTTTTGAAGGAGAATGTAGGCAGATAAACCGTGGTTTCCTACAGAAGTAGACATTAGAATCTGTTCATCTGTACATCTTCACACCGCAATGGCCAACCACTATCCAATACAACACTACGGTGAACTACTACTACCATCACCACACCACCACAGTGAATGGCCACACTACTACCATTGTCACACCACCACCCTGCTACATCACCACATCAGCACTCGTAACCATATTTGACCACCATACCACTTAAACAATAGAGCACCACACCACCATTACACTGCCACCATCGACACCATACCGGACCACCACACTACCATCATACCAACACCATACTGGACCACCACACTACCATCATACCAACACCATACTGGACCACCACACTACCATCATACCAACACCATACCGGACCACCACACTACCATCATACCAACACCATACTGGACCACCACACTACCATCATACCAACACCATACCGGACCACCACACTACCATCATACCAACACCATACTGGACCACCACACTACCATCATACCAACACCATACCGGACCACCACAGTACCATCGCATCACTACCCATACCGTTCTGGACCACCATGCTACCATTACAATATCACCATACCACAGTGATACCATAAGGGACCACCACATTATTTTCACACCAGCACCATACTGGACCACCACACTACCAGCAAACCACCATCCACATCATTCAGGACCACCACATTACCATTACCCACACCATACTGGACCACCACCACAGTAGATTACCATGGATCACCACGCCACCACCTTACCACAATGAACCCCCATTAACCACACCACACCAACACCATCATTACCAAATAACCAGACCACACTGAACCAACATTTGTCACTATCACAACACCCTCATCACCACAGACTTATCAACACCTTTCCAAAACCACATCATCACCACAAGATAGCCTAGTCCAGGGATGCTCAACCTGCGGCCCTCCAGCTGTTGTAAAACTACAACTCCCATCATGCCCTGCTGTAGATTGATAGGTGTAGGCTGTCCAGGCATGCTGGGAATTGTAGTTTTGCAACATCTGGAAGGACGAAGGTTGGGCATCCCTGGCCTAGTTCATCAGTCCCATAGAAGTGAATGGAGCGGTGGTGGTGCAGGTGCAGTATCACTCTATTCACACAGTCGGGAGCCCTCATTTTCATGATCTCACCCGTGGATAGGGGATAAATGTTGTTTATTTGAACTAACGTATAAATTGTAGGCACCACATTATTTCATGTCATCAGCTTGGTCCCCCCTGCAGCCCCTCCACCCGATTATACTTTACTACGTCTTGAACACATCTTTTCCAACAACAAAGAATCAAATTTTATGGTATTTTATTTTTGAAAAACACTCAAAGAAATTCACTTTTCCGCAGTCGCTTTTTGAATTTTGGAAAAGTCTCTACTAAGCTATAGGACAGAAGAACACATGTAGGTGAGATGTTCTTCACTGCTTTTGGAGGAGATAAATGGTTGAACGATTAGATAACATGACAAGGACTGACGGTAATTGAATCCATTCTTCGGATTGGCTCATTAGCCCGATCTGTTCATTTGGGAACAGGATAAAAAGGGCCAATCGATTTGCCTAAATGGAAAGATTGCAAGTCAATGAAACTCAGATTGGCTGGATTGATCTGCAGAACGAAGATTTCATCGGTACTTCTCAGCATTGGGATGAAGCTTATGTCTTTGGTATTAAACCATCTGTTCTGAGCTCCGTCGATCCCTGCTTGTGCTGATGCTACGGTACCCCGGTCCCTGATACTCTCTATTTCTAGCTCTTGTCTTCACACTCAGGACTGCCTTTAAGTCATTGGCAGGGCACCGCTGAAGCCACAATCCTTCTGCCACCAATATCTGTTTAAGAAAATGAAAACACTTAAATATTACTTTATTATATATACAGTGCCTTGTGAAAGTATTCGGCCCCCCTGGAACTTTTCAACCTTTTGCCACATTTCAGGCTTCAAACAAAAACATATAACATTTTACATTTTTGGAGAAGAATCAACAACAAGTGGGTCACAATTGTGAAGTGGAAACGAAATTTATTGGATCATTTAAACTTTTTTTGTAATAATAAAACTGAAAAGTGGGACGTGCAAAATTATTCAGCCCATTTACTTTCAGTTCAGAAAACTCACTCCAGAAGTTGATCTCTGATCTCTGAATGATCCAATGTTGTCCTAAATGACTGATGAAGAGAAATAGAATCCACCTGTGTGTAATCAAGTCTCCGTATAAATGCACCTGCTCTGTGATAGTCTCAGGGTTCTGCATCATGAAGACCAAGGAACACACCAGGCAGGTCCCTGATACTGTTGTGGAGAAGTTTAAAGCCGGATTTGGAGACCAAAAGATTTCCCAAGCTTTAAACATCCCAAGGAGCACTGTGCAAGCGTCATATTGAAATGGAAGGAGTATCAGACCACTGCAAATCTACCAAGACCCGGCCGTCCCTCTAAACTTTCATCTCAAACAAGGAGAAGACTGATCAGAGATGTAGCCAAGAGGCCCATGATCACTCTGGATGAACTGCAGAGATCTACAGCTGAGGTGGGAGAGTCTGTCCATAGGACAACAATCAGTCCAACACTTCACAAATCTGCCCTTTATGGAAGAGTGGCAAGAAGAAAGCCATTTCTCAAAGATATCAATAAAAAGTCTGGTTTACAGTTTGCCACAAGCCCCTGGGAGACACCAAACATGTGGAAGAAGGGGCTCTGCTCAGATGAAACCAAAATCCAACTTTTTGGAAACAATGCAAAACGATATGTTTGGCGTAAAAGCAACACAGCTCATCCCCCTGAACACACCATCCCCACTGTCAAACATGGTGGTGGCAGCATCATGGTTTGGGCCTGCTTTTTATCAGCAGGGACAGGGAAGATGGTTAAAATTGATGGGAAGATGGATGGAGCCAAATACAGGACCATTCTGGATGAAAACCTGTTGGAGTCTGGAAAAGACCTGAGACTAGGACGGAGATTTATCTTCCAACAAGACAATGATCCCAAACATAAAGCAAAATCTACAATAGAATGGTTCAAAAATAAAGGTATCCCGGTCTTAGAATGGCCAAGTCACAGTCCAGACCTGAATCCAATAGAGAATATGTGGAAAGAGCTGAAAACTGCTGTTCACAAACGTCTCCATCCAACCTCAAAGAGCTCGAGCTGTTTTGCAAGGAAGAATGGGCAAGAATTTCAGTCTCTAGATGTGCAAAACTGATAGAGACATCCCCCAAGAGACCGCAGCTGTAATCGCAGCAAAAGGTGGAGCAACAAAGTATTAATGCAAGGGGGCCAAATAATTTTGCACGCCCCACTTTTCAGTTTTATTATTACAAAAAAAGTTTAAATGATCCAATAAATTTCGTTCCACTTCACAATTGTGACCCACTTGTTGTTGATTCTTCACCAAAAATGTAAAATGTTATATCTTTTTGTTTGAAGCCTGAAATGTGGCAAAAGGTTGAAAAGTTCCAGGGGGCCGAATACTTTCACAAGGCACTGTATATAAGTGCCTCCCCATGGTTCTCCGTATATATAAGCACCCTCCATTGTTCTCTGTATACATAAGTGCCCCCCATAGTGCCCCAGTATATATACATGCCCCCAGAAAGCCACAGTATATATATATAATGCCCCCCATAGTGCCCCAGTATATATATATATATAATGCCCCCCCTATATAGTGCCCCAATATTTATAGGAGCATCAGGTCCTGCTGTCCCCAGTGCAAAGCAAGTGTCCTCTCCCGTGCAAGTGGATGAGGTATTTCTTTTAGCCCCTTTTTTCACTAGTGTACCCATTTTTAGTGCTCATTAGATTGATCCACTCCATCTAAACAGCCATTAAAAACAGGCCCATTGATTTCAATGGGGTCCGCCTAAAACAGCCAAAAATAGGACACTTTCACTGGCTGTTAAAAAGAAAAGGCCACATGAATAGCCCCATAGATGTCACAAGGCCGTTGTGTGAATACAGCCTCTGAGCTACAGCTCTGTAATATGTTAGTTAAAGGGGTTGTCCGAGATTTAACAAAACTTTCCAAAATGTAAAGATAAAATAAAAAAGTAACCAATATTCACCTTCTCAGTCCCCTGCAGCAGTGCTGGAGAGGCCGGGGATTGTACAGATGAGTATGAGGGTTTTTTTTTTTTTAAACAAATATACTGGACAATCCCTTTAAGTAGTAAATTATATATTCTCTAAATTGGGCCTAAAAGCAGAACTACACACCCCTGCTTGAAAGAAGCAAAACCTTCTGGTCCCAAAGGCTCCATTCACTGCAGTTCCAGATGCAACCACTGCACACGAGCTGTTTGGAATCAGTCACCATTGCTAACCCTATACAGCCCCTATGAGTCTCTAACATAACACATGCCATAGGTCTACCTGCAGTCCTATGTAAAATGCAGACCATGAATGACTAACTGAGCTCTGCTACATCTGTCATCTCTAATCACTTATAGATTTATCTTCTTATTGATGGTGTGATTGATGAGCGGTGCAATAATTGTGATTACTTGGTGTAAAGTGAAGACGATCGGCCGCCAGGTGCCGTTACTCTACTGGAGATGGGGGGAGTGCTACTCTGCACCAGGTGTAATGAAGAAATATAAAATACTTGTGCGGTCCGGGTGGAGTTCTTTGTGTGGTCTGTTTTTCATCTCCCGACCTTAACATAGCACACCACTTGAAATGTGGTCTGTATAAATGGGGGGTCTGTATAAATAGAATGGTATGGCCTGGAGACTGTACAAAGGGGAGTCTGGTCTATGGTCTGTACAAAGGGGAGTCTGGTCTGTGGTCTGTACAAAGGGGAGTCTGGTCTGTGGTCTGTACAAAGGGGAGTCTGGTCTATGGTCTGTACAAAGGGGAGTCTGGTCTGTGGTCTGTACAAAGGGGAGTCTGCTCTGTGGTCTGTATAAATGGGGGGGTCTGTATAAATAGAATGTTATGGCCTGGAGACTGTACAAAGGGGAGTCTGGTCTGTGGTCTGTACAAAGGGGAGTCCTGGTCTGTGGTCTGTACAAAGGGGAGTCTGGTCTGTGGTCTGTACAAAGGGGAGTCTGGTCTGTGGTCTGTATAAATGGGGGGGTCTGTATAAATAGAATGGTATGGCCTGGAGACTGTACAAAGGGGAGTCTGGTCTGTGGTCTGTACAAAGGGGAGTCTGGTCTATGGTCTGTACAAAGGGGAGTCTGCTCTGTGGTCTGTATAAATGGGGGGTCTGTATAAATAGAATGTTATGGCCTGGAGACTGTACAAAGGGGAGTCTGGTCTGTGGTCTGTACAAAGGGGAGTCTGGTCTGTGGTCTGTACAAAGGGTAGTCTGGTCTGTGGTCTGTATAAATGGGGGGTCTGTATAAATAGAATGGTATGGCCTGGAGACTGTACAAAGGGGAATCTGGTCTATGGTCTGTACAAAGAGGAGTCTGGTCTATGGTCTGTACAAAGGGGAGTCTGGTCTGTGGTCTGTACAAAGGGGAGTCTGGTCTGTGGTCTGTACAAAGGGGAGTCTGGTCTGTGGTCTGTACAAAGGGGAGTCTGGTCCTGTGGTCTGTACAAAGGGGAGTCTGGTCTATGGTCTGTACAAAGGGGAGTCTGCTCTGTGGTCTGTATAAATGGGGGGGGGTCTTGTATAAATAGAATGTTATGGCCTGGAGACTGTACAAAGGGGAGTCTGGTCTGTGGTCTGTACAAAGGGGAGTCTGGTCTGTGGTCTGTACAAAGGGGAGTCTGGTCTGTGGTCTGTACAAAGGGGAGTCTGGTCTGTGGTCTGTACAAAGGGGAGTCTGGTCTGTGGTCTGTATAAATGGGGGGTCTGTATAATAGAATGGTATGGCCTGGAGACTGTACAAAGGGGAGTCTGGTCTGTGGTCTGTACAAAGGGGAGTCTGGTCTATGGTCTGTACAAAGGGGAGTCTGCTCTGTGGTCTGTATAAATGGGGGGTCTGTATAAATAGAATGTTATGGCCTGGAGACTGTACAAAGGGGAGTCTGGTCTGTGGTCTGTACAAAGGGGAGTCTGGTCTGTGGTCTGTACAAAGGGTAGTCTGGTCTGTGGTCTGTATAAATGGGGGGTCTGTATAAATAGAATGGTATGGCCTGGAGACTGTACAAAGGGGAGTCTGGTCTATGGTCTGTACAAAGAGGAGTCTGGTCTATGGTCTGTACAAAGGGGAGTCTGGTCTGTGGTCTGTACAAAGGGGAGTCTGGTCTGTGGTCTGTACAAGGGGAGTCTGGTCTGTGGTCTGTATAAATGGGGGGGTCTGTATAAATAGAATGGTATGGCCTGGAGACTGTACAAAGGGGAGTCTGGTCTATGGTCTGTACAAAGGGGAGTCTGGTCTGTGGTCTGTACAAAGGGGAGTCTGGTCTGTGGTCTGTACAAAGAGGAGTCTGGTCTGTGGTCTGTATAAATGGGGGGTCTGTATAAATAGAATGGTATGGCCTGGAGACTGTACAAAGGGGAGTCTGGTCTATGGTCTGTACAAAGAGGAGTCTGGTCTATGGTCTGTACAAAGGGGAGTCTGGTCTGTGGTCTGTACAAAGGGCAGTCTGGTCTGTGGTCTGTACAAAGGGGAGTCTGGTCTGTGGTCTGTATAAATGGGGGGGGGGTCTGTATAAATAGAATGGTATGGCCTGGAGAGACTGTACAAAGGGGAGTCTGGGTCTATGGTCTGTACAAAGGGGAGTCTGGTCTGTGGTCTGTACAAAGGGGAGTCTGGTCTGTGGTCTGTACAAAGAGGAGTCTGGTCTGTGGTCTGTATAAATGGGGGGGTCTATATAAATAGAATGGTATGGCCTGGAGACTGTACAAAGGGGAGTCTGGTCTATGGTCTGTACAAAGGGGAGTCAGGTCTGTGGTCTGTACAAAGGGAGTCTGGTCTGTGGTCTGTACAAAGGGGAGTCTGGTCTGTGGTCTGTATAAATGGGGGGTCTGTATAAATAGAATGGTATGGCCTGGAGACTGTACAAAGGGGAGTCTGGTCTATGGTCTGTACAAAGGGGAGTCTGGTCTGTGGTCTGTACAAAGGGGAGTCTGGTCTATGGTCTGTACAAAGGGGAAGTCTGGTCTGTGGTCTGTACAAAGGGGAGTCTGGTCTGTGGTCTGTACAAAGGGGAGTCTGGTCTGTGGTCTGTATAAATGGGGGGGGGGGGTCTGTATAAATAGAATGGTATGGCCTGGAGACTGTACAAAGGGGAGGTCTGGTCTATGGTCTGTACAAAGGGGAGTCTGGTCTGTGGTCTGTACAAAGGGAGTCTGGTCTGTGGTCTGTACAAAGAGGAGTCTGGTCTGTGGTCTTGTATAAATGGGGGTCTGTTATAATAGAATGGTATGGCCTGGAAACTGTACAAAGGGGAGTCTGGTCTATGGGTCTGTACAAAGAGGAGTCTGGTCTTATGGTCTGTACAAAGGGGAGTCTGTCTGTGCGTCTGTACAAAGGGGAGTCTGGTCTGTGGTCTGTACAAAGGGGGAGTCTGGTCTGTGGTCTGTATAAATGGGGGGTCTGTAATAAATAGAATGGTATGGCTTGGAGACTGTACAAAGGGAGTTCTGGTCTGTGGTCTGTACAAAGAGGAGTCTGCGTCTGTGGTCTGTATAAATGGGGGGTCTGATAAATAGAATGGTATGGCCTGGAGACTGTACAAAGGAGCTGGTCTATGTCTGGTTGGTTACAAAAGAGGAGTCTGGTCTATGGTCTGTACAAAGGGGAAGTCTGGTCTGTACAAAGGGGAGTCTGGTCTGTGGTCTGTACAAAGGGGAGTCTGGTCTGTGGTCTGTACAAAGAGGAGTCTGGTCTGTGGTCTGTATAAATGGGGGGTCTGTATAAATAGAATGGTATGGCCTGGAGACTGTACAAAGGGGAGTCTGGTCTGTGGTCTGTACAAAGGGGAGTCTGGTCTGTGGTCTGTATAAATGGAAGGTCTAGTCTGTGGTCTGTTTAGATGGGGTGTCCTGTCTAGGGTCAGTACAAATGGGGCCTGGTTTTGGATCTGTGCAGATGGGTAGTCTGGACTGGGGTCTGTATAAATAGAAAGGTAAAGGCCCATACATAGGGATGCTCTATACTGGGGTCTGTAGTAAAAGGGGTCTGATTTTGAGTGCATATCTTTAGTTTAGGGGTGTGTATTTTATTAGGGGTGGAGTGGATCTGTTTTTTTAGGTGCCTTGGGGACATATAATAATTTAGGGGATCTAAGATTTATATTTTCGGAGGACTGGTGTGTGTGTGTGTGTGGTCTGTATTAGCTCTTTCTGGGGGGTGGGGGTGTCTATATTTGTTTTGGGGATCATGGAGGTATATATCTAGGGGTTACAGGGTCTTGGTTTTGGGGTCTATTGTGTGGTATGTATTAGTTAAGGGAGTCTGGTATGTGGGCGGTGATGAAGGGGTCAAAGCTGCAACTTAATGAGCAGCTGAGAATTTTAGTGAGCAATTCCCAGTGGCGTCTAAACTGCGGCTTCTTGCGACTTTGTTTCACAACTTGCTGTTTTCTCATCTCAAATAGATTCCGTTGGAGAAACTTTGACAAGTCGCACCTGTCTCTTCAAGACGACTGCCTCATGTCTCGGCACCATCTGTGCAGCTTCATGCACCCAAGTTGTACCCGACTGCAACTTTGACGGCAGGGAAGAGACACGAGATCTATCACTGTTTCCAAAACAGAACTTCATTTGAATTTGCGACAATGTTGCTGCAATATACGAACATATATAACAAAACATATTCTACTTTTTTTGCAAACCAGCCCGTGGATCCGAATACTTCTGTAATTGTATGTAGTTAAAAGTTTAGCATAGCCCCTGAGCTATTCAATAAAATCTATCTGTACAGCTCCACCTGTTGTTTGTTGTTTTCCCTATTTTTTCTCACTGAGCCGGTCGCACATGCTCAGTTTAAATCTCCAACTACCACCAGACCTGTTACAAGCTGTGGAGATTACAGGGAGAGAGAGCTGCAGCAGAAAGGACACGCCCCCTGAGCTGCAGCAGAAAGGACACGCCCCCTGAGCTGCAGCAGAAAGGACACGCCCCCCGAGCTGCAGCAGAAAGGACACACCCCCTGAGCTGCCAGGCTGATGACAATCTATCAGAGCAATGAATGGGGCGATCTCTGGATCCATGTGAGGTACAGGGCTGGTTCCAGCTGTGTTAGAAAGAGATTGTCATGTTCTACATGATGCCTGATTTTCATTTTTACATCCTATATACGTTTTACACCCTATATACGTACCTTATCCGTCACTAATCTTGGAGGTTTCTTCTAATCAGCGGAGAAAGGCCTTACAGCCATTTCCCGGCATCCCCAAGATCATCCATCACTTTGTCAATGGAGATCTCCTCCACTTATCCCGGCGGTAAGATATTAGGCTGAGATTATGAATGGCGGGGGGTGTAGAGACGAGGGTGATTTACGGTCCCCGGGAGCAGCTGACGTCGCCGCTCATACACTGATGCTCAGTTGCATCTTAATTTCACGTAGCCGGGGTCACCCCCTGCGTAGATGAGGTCCTCTGCGTTTTCTCCTTGGGGAACCATCCTGACACGTTACGCTGATCAAAAGGGAATAATCCAACGCAGATTGAATATGCCAACTCACTCCCTAATCAGAGGATGAGACGGAGGCCTCGGTGAATCCAGATCAGCCACTTAGCGGTAACATATGCCCGCGCAGAGCAGTTCAGGCGGGGTCATGCCTTATACATAGGTTAGAGCGCTCGCCTTTGTTTACGGGGGGCGAGGTCCCATGACTGTGTGCCGAATATGTCGTGACCACCCGGCGCCTCCTCTTGTGGGGTCAAGTAGGAGAATACTCTTCCATCTTCGTAGATTATTACTGGGATTATCCTATGGAAGATAGAAGTGTGGGTCTCGTAGAAAGTCTTGGACTAGCGTCAGACGGCTGCTGCCAAGGCCGTTGTAATAATATCATGGCTTGTAAGCAGAGGCGTAACTTTTGGAACTGGAAGTAAAAGCTGTAGCAGGGACCGTCACCTACCATGTGCCATTTATAGCGCTGGTGTCCTTTAAGAGGTAGGGAGTTAGGCACCAGGGACCGGGTACAAATGGTACTGGTACACCGCCTATAGCATCTGTAGATGTAGTGTCTCATCTGAACGCTGAATCTCCTGACAAGAAGATAGAAAATCCTAGAAGTGGACTTGGAGATATGAGTGCACAGCAAGTAAAACTGCGTCAGCAAGCGTCAGGCAGCTGCTGCCAAGGCCATTGTAATAAAGTCATGGCGTGCAAACAGTGACGTAGTGTTTGGACCTGGAATCAAAATCTACATCAGGGTCCATCACCTACCATGTGCCATTGATAAGTGGCAGAGGGTCAGGCACCAGGTACCGTCTTGTCTAAATACCGACAGGAAGGTGGAAAGTACATCAGCCAGTGTCAGGCAGCTGCTGCCAAGGCCATTGTAATAAAGTCAATGTATGCAAGCAGAAGGTCCTTCACCTACCATGTGCCATGTATAATACTGCTGTCCTTTTAAGCACCAGAGGTAAGTGGCAGAGGGTCTTTCGGGCCACCTTCAGATACCAGGGGCCACGTACAACTGCTACCTCTGCACTATCTATCTATCTATCTATCTATCTATCTATCTATCTGCCTCATATCTATCTATCTATCTATCTATCTATCTATCTAAAAACTGAATGATGAATGATTGATTTGTGATTGATGATGATCAATGATGATTGATAGATCTATCTATCTATTATCTATCTATCTATCTATCTATCTATCATCTATCTATCTATCTATCTATCTATCTATCTATCTATTTCATATCTATTGTCTATCTATCTATCTATCTCATATCTATCTATCTATCTATTGTCTATCTATCTATCTATCTATCTATCTCATATCTATCTATCTATCTATCTATCTATCTATCTATCTATCTATTATCTATCTATCTATCTTCTATCTATCTGATATCCATCCATCCATGCACATATCTGTACACAGTGGCGGTGTGCCTGGCAGTGAGGTGCAGAGATTTGGGGCACGCGGTGACGCTGATGGATGCTCCTCTCCCCCCCCCCGTGCTGCCTGCTAATTGCTTGTCACTCATTGTTTGCTTGCTGACTGCAGGCAGCACAACAATAGGACACAAACAATTACGTCGGCATTTAGAAGAAATGAAAGGAGTATAAAAAGGAGCTCGTCAGAAGTGGAGAGCACTGATCCGGAGAGCGCACCGCACTGCAAACCCTCCTGTCACCACTGCTGCTTCTCCTGCCTGCGAGGATGCCGGACAGCACCGTCCCCGCCTGCTTCCTGTGCCTGCTGGCCCTGTCATCAGCCTGCTACATCCAGAACTGCCCCAGAGGAGGCAAGAGGTCCTACCCCGACACAGCAGTCCGACAGGTGCAGTATCCGCCTAGTGTACATTTGTATGGATGTGGACCGACACTACAACGCCTAACAACATGACCTCATAGGCTAAACCTATCAGGGCATGCTGAGACTTGTAGTCCTGCAGTAGCAGATAGCCATAGAGTCCACGTATGTTAGACTTAGAAGTCTTGTGGAGATGTAGCTGAGGTGAATTTGCAGCTGCTTTGTGCATGCATTTTGACTACATGATGAGTTAGCCTTACCTGCAGTCCCATGTAAATCTACAGTGAGTTGTGCCACATGACAAACTCAATATTAGACTTCAGATGTGAGCCGAGCATGCATGTGTATAGGGATTGCATTAGGAATAGCTGTCAGCAGAAAATGTATGGCCAGCAAAAGTATTTTAGCATTTCTTTACACTCTTAGCTCTGCTACATTGTAATGTCCTGTGGACAGTAGTGCGGTATAATCATGCTATAGGACGCTGGTCTGAAGGTGCACAATGTAGCAGAGCTGGATTTGGGGCTGAATGATTTGGGCATTGTGATATGTTGGAAAAGTTCAGCAAGTTCACCTGCAGTCCTATGTAAATTTACAGCTGTGGATAGCCTCATAATCTACAGATGTAGCAGAGTTCAGTGAGCTATACTAGCTTAAAAGGCGTAGGTGCAGTCCAGATAACACACTGTGACATCATTATGACATTTCAGCTCTGCTACAATTGTATAGTCTATAGCTTGACCCTGTCATCAATCCCAGGCTATATATACGTAGCAGAGCTGAGCTTGTCAATAGTCACATTGTGTCGCAATGTCTGTTTCTCTATAGAACTGCACCTGCTTCAATATATTTGCTTACTGTGTAATTCTGTTAGTCATAAAAAGACAAATTCAGCTCAGCTACATCTATACAAGACATTTCTACAAATTCAGCTCAGCTACATCTGTACTGTGGTCTTGCAGAGACCAGGGAATCGTTCAGCACTAGACGCATTTCAGCACCATGGACAGTGGACGGTGCAGCAGATTGTTATTTCACAGCTATAGACATTTAGCTGAACTGAGCTGAGTTTGTCATTTGGCACAACTTTTGTACATGCAAGCGGGTTCAGAGAAGTAAGCTGCTGTCATGGCAGCCTCTTACCTCTGAGAAAATGGATTGGGCATGCTGAAATCCAACAGCCTGATCCGTCTCTCCCCCACGTCTGCCATCAAGGTATAAAAGTGGGATTTTTTTGCCACCTGTACATAACAATACAACTTTTTGGTGCCAGAAAGCTCTAGAATCACTAATGCACTGCTTAGAAGTACAGGGAGATACTTTGCATGTATAGCTGTAGCAGAGCTGAGTTTGTAATTTGATACTACTTATTTGTGATCGGTAGTTTGGGAGGTAAACCAAACAATATATAGTAACAAACTGAAAACTAGCAGCTCCATGACAAATTTAGCTCTGCTATGTCTGACCATAACTAGCATTTTATGACACACTGTAGAATTAGTTGTATCCTCCTCTTTTATGACTCCTTGTCAAATGACACATGAGGGGACAGTGTAGACAGTAGGGGGCGCTATTACAAGAAAAGTATATTGGTAGATGACAGTAAGTGGGCCTATATACTCACTGTGCACGGCTACGGTAAGTACGTCCTCTCAGAGGACACAGGTCTTTGATAAGGGTGAGTCACAGGGTGCTCCTATAAGATAAATACATAATGTCACCATACAGTGTAGGACATTATGCCGTTATATTGTACACACAAATAATGCCATTATACAATGCACATAAATACCATTGCCACGCTGTAAACTAAAACCATGATATAGTGCATATAGATAACACATAACTATTATCATTATACACTACACATAAATACTACTGCCATACTGTACACATACGTAATATCATTATACAATGCACATAAATACCACTGCCAAACTGTAAACCTAACTACAATCATTATATAGTGCATATAAATAATACTACCATACTGTACACATAACTAATATCAATATATAGTGAACATAAATAATCCTGCCATACTGGGTACATAACTAATATCAATATATAGTGCATATAAATAATACTGCCATACTGTGCACATAACTAATATCAAATATAGTGAACATAAATAATACTGCCATACTGTACACATAAGTAATATCAATGTATAGTGAACATAAATAATACTGCCACATTGTACACATAACTAATATCAATATATAGTGAACATAAATAATACTGCCATACTGGATATATAACTAATGTCAATATATAGTGAACATAAATAATACTACCATACTGTACACATAACTAATATCAAAATACAGTGAACATAAATAATACTGCCATACTGGATATATAACTAATATCAATATATAGTGAACATAAATAATACTGCCACATTGTACACATAACTAATATCAATATACAGTGAACATAAATAATACTGCCATATTGTACACATAACTAATATCAATATACAGTAATCATAAATAATACTGCCATACTGTACACATAACTAATATCAAAATACAGTGAACATAAATAATACTGCCATACTGGATATATAACTAATATCAATATATAGTGAACATAATACTGCCACATTGTACACATAACTAATATCAATATACAGTGAACATAAATAATACTGCCATATTGTACACATAACTAATATCAATATACAGTAATCATAAATAATACTGCCATACTGGATATATAACTAATATCAATATATAGTGAACATAATACTGCCACATTGTACACATAACTAATATCAATATACAGTAATCATAAATAATACTGCCATACTGGATATATAACTAATGTCAATATATAGTGAACATAAATAATACTACCATACTGTACACATAACTAATATCAATATACAGTGAACATAAATAATACTGACATACTGTGCACATAACTAATATCAATATATAGTGAACATAAATAATACTGCCATACTGTACACAACTAATATCAATATCTAATGCACAGAAATAATACTGCCATACTAGACACATAACTAATATCAATATATAGTGCACATAAATAATACTGCCACCTGTACATATAGCTGTAATATGTAATGCCACTTCAGTGCTTATTTCTTGACATTATTTTTCTTTTAATTTATATAATATTATCTGCTGTGTTCTTCCACATCATATCTTTCTGGAGGTAAGAGTTCTGTCTTTCTGACACACAGCACCAAATCCTCTGCTTACCGTTACAAGGCAATGATAACATTCTGGCAGCCTATTTTTGCCACTAGGGGGAGCTCACAGCATACTGATGTCTACAGCTTCCATTATAGTTACCGGAAGCTGCCCCCGGTGGTGACTGCTGGAAGTTGCTGTGCAGACGGTCAGTAATACGGTAATCATAGCGGATTGTCCCCTTGCAGTGTATACCTTGTGGCCCGGGGAACAGAGGGAACTGTTTCGGACCAAACATTTGCTGTGGAGAAGATCTAGGATGTTACGTCGGGACCCCCGAAACCCTTCGCTGTGTGGAGGAAAACTACTTACCTTCCCCTTGTGAGGCCGGTGGTAAACCCTGCAGCAGTGGAGGCCGATGTGCAGCACCGGGAGTCTGCTGCAGTGACGGTAAGTCAGCCAATACTCCTACCTGATGTAGCAGAGTGGAGTATGTCAGGGGCGCTCCTAGGGATTCACAGACAAGAATTTTTTTTTAGATTTTAAATTTATGTCCTATTACTATTACACAGCGGGAGATGATGTTTACGCACCTTTTTTGACCCTGGTAGATTTTGCAAAGGGGGCGTGACTAAGTGGCGACGTTTATGTGGAAAGTACTGTATGGTTTAACATGAGGATTCCCCATTGAAGGCAATGTGTAAGGTCTGGGTGCGTTTTTGATGCGGTTTATTCGGAAATCCCAAAATACACCAAGTCATGTGGGAAGTCATGTGGCATCCTAAACAACCATGAAGCCAATGCTCATATAAGGTCACTTTCACATGTCTGTGTTTGGTCAGTGATTTTCATCAGTGATTGTGATAACTAACTGGTTTTGCCTCCGTTTGACCCTTTTTGAGCCCCAACTGGTTTTGCTCCGTTTACACCCTTTTTAAGCCCCACCTGGTTTTACTCCGTTTAGACCCTTTTTGAGCCCCACCTGGTTTTGCTCCGTTTAGACCCTTTTTGAGCCCCACCTGGTTTTACTCCGTTTAGACCCTTTTTGAGCCCCACCTGGTTTTGCTCCGTTTAGACCCTTTTTGAGCCCCACCTGGTTTTGCCTCCGTTTAGACCCTTTTTGAGCCCCACCTGGTTTTGGCTCCATTTTGACCCTTTTTAAGCCCCACCTGGTTTTGCCTCCGTTTAGACCCTTTTTGAGCCCCACCTGGTTTTGCCTCCATTTTGACCCTTTTTAAGCCCCACCTGGTTTTGCCTCCGTTTAGACCCTTTTTGAGCCCCACCTGGTTTTGCCTCCATTTTGACCCTTTTTGAGCCCCATCTGGTTTTACTCCATTTTGACCCTTTTTGAGCCCCAACTGGTTTTGCTCCGTTTAGACCCTTTTTGAGCCCCACCTCGCTTTGGCTCCATTTTGACCCTTTTTGAACCCCACCTGGCTTTGGCTCAGTTTTCACCCTTGTTGAGCCCACCTGTTTTTATCTCTGTTTTGACCCTTTTTGCCCCCCACCTGATTTTGGCTCCGTTTGGCCCCCAACCTGATTTTGGCTCCGTTTTGACCCCTTTTTGAGCCCCACCTGGTTTTGGCTCAGAATCACTGATCAAACACTGACCAAACACTGACTGTGTGAAAGAGGTCTTACCCATAGTGGTTGTGAAGCTGCACAGACTTGTAGTCTCATCCCTCAGAAATCAGATCTAGACTTAGAAGTGCTGTACTTCTGGGGTAGTAGATGTAAGTAGCAGATTTGAGTTTGTCCGGTGTAGTGGAGCTAAGTTTGTCAGATTAAAAAAACAAAAGATGAGCTTGTCGGATGTTGCAGAGATAAATTTAAAAAGTATACCAGACTTTAGTATGCTATACGTAGCAGGGCCGAGCTTGTCAGATGTAGCAGTGCTGACTTATAGTAGACTTAGTGTACCATATTTAGCAGGCTGAGTTTGTCTGATGTAGCAAGGCTGAGTTTGTCAGATTTACAAAAGCTGTGTTTGCCAGGTGTAGCAGAGCTGAAATTGATAGGTGTAGTAGACTTGGTATGCCACACGCAGCAGAGCTCTGTTTGTTCGATGTAGCACAGCAGAGTCTGTGAATTTTAAAGGGCTGAACCTGTGAAACGTGCAGTATCTAAATGTAATAGGTGTATTATGTTTAGTATTTCAGACGTAGCAGGGCCGAGGCTTTCAGATGTAGCAGTGCTGAATTTGAAAGACATAGTCGACTTAGTATGTGGGATGCAGCAGTGCTGAGTTTGTCGCCTGCAGTAAATATGATTTTTCAGGTGTGGCAGACTTTGTATGTCAAACAGACAAGTGCTGAGCTTATCAGGTGCTAACCAGAAGAGCAGAGCTGAGTTAGGGATATGTTTATAGCCCGGTTGTGGTCCAGGGACATGTACTGCATTAGCTCTGGGCATTCCTGAAAGAATGAATCGTGAAGGCAGCTCTGGTGGGGAGTGGAGTAGAAGACACAGGTACTGAGCGCCCCTCACACTGGACCAGGAGATGACGTGTCCCCTTGTGCTCCCACAGACACTTGCGTCGTGGACTCCAGCTGCCTGGATGAAGACAGCGAGAGGAGAACAGTGACCCCTGAGCAGAACATGACCCAGATGGACGGCTCCGCCAGCGATCTGCTCCTCAGACTCATGCACATGGCCAACAGACAACAGCAAAGCAAGCATCAGTTCTACTGAGCGCAGCCGCCTGCGCTGCCTCATGTGCCTCATGTATGGCGTCTCCCTTCATGTAACCAGATGGCCGACAGTTCAGTGTACATAGAACAAATAAAGTCTTTTATTGCACTGTCATATGGCTGCTGTGTGCTGTTATATACCGCTATATATACTGTCTACCTGCTATCGTATTATCTATTATCTATCTATTGTAACAGATCTTTCTATCTACCTACATAAAATCTATCTATCTATCTAATATCTATCTATCATATCTATCTGATATCTCATATCTATCTATCTATCACCTATCTAATATCTATCTATCTATCTATCTATCTATTCTATCTATCTATCCTGTTAAACACATATCCATTTTATTGAGGCGGACAGTCTATTCCATCATATTCCCGCTCACACAGCTGCAGTTTGTTACAATGTATCAGTACAGACAAGTTAGGGAGGGAAGGTCCCTGTTCTCCTTGTGGAGACCTCAGTGCAGGACGTGTCACACTCAGTGCTCTCTGGGAAAATGTATGCAAATTAGCTGTTCTCCAGAAGGAAGAAAACTATATCTCTGCTGCCACCTAGAGGAAGCCAGAGGACACTACCCTGTTATTCACAGAGGCTGTGGAGAGAGGCTGAACCATCACCATGTTACAGCCTTAGGCCTCATGCACACGAACGTATTTTGTTTCCGTGTCCGTTCCGTTTTTTTTGCGGATAGGATGCGGACCCATTCATTTCAGTGGGTCAGCAAAAAATGCGGACAGCACACCATGTGCTATCCGCATCAGTATGTCCGTTCCGTAGCCCCGCAAAAAAACGAACATGTCCTATTCTTGTCCGTTTTGCGGACAAGGATAGGCATTGTTAAAATGGATCCGCAAAAAAAACGGAAACACGGATGCCATACGGATGTCATCCGATTTTTTTTTGCGGATCCGCAATTTGCGGACCACAAAACACATACGGTCGTGTGCATGTAGCCTAAAACAGGGATCAGGGATCCGGCACTCTAGCCGCTGTGAGACTACAACTCTCAGCATGCACACTTACTTGGTTGTTCTTGTAACTCAAATAGAAGTGAAAGGAGGATTGTGGGAGTTGTAGTTTCGCAGCAGCTGGAATGGCGGAGGTTGCTGACCCCTGGTCTAGAAGATCCATGAAGGGGTTTAATTGCACCAAAGATGGCAGAAGATCAGTCCATGTGTTCAGATTGGAGACTGATACACTGCAACAAGCACATCAGCTGTGAACATGCATGGGTTAGAGTTAGGTTTTCAGCCGCATTCACTTCAAATCACCAAGATAAGCAGAGCGGTGGGCGTGACCTCAGTGAAACGACCACTTTGTGGAGTGGACACGGTCATGTGACTGAAGTTCAGATCTAGCGATAGAGACCACGCGGTACACACAGTATACTATAAACTGAAAATAATCACCCGTACATGACAACAGCCTGAGGCTACGTCAGGTCGCCTTTAAATAGGATGTAGCGGGGCGGGGGCGAGCGCGCTTTACCCTCTCCAGTCTACGAAAATAATAATAATACAATGTTTTCTTCCTTCTCACTGATTACAGTAAATTAAACCCAAGATGTTTTATTCAAAGCCAATAAACCTGGTAATAAGATCTGATTGTGCATCAATTAATCCCATTGTAATTGGGTGAGGGGGGGAGGTAATTACTCCCATTATTATTAATGACATAGGGCAGGGCAGGAGCCGCTCTGGGAGGAAGGAGTAGTCTGCAGACGACAAGCGGAGGTGGAGGCCTCCCCCACTATAGTGCTGTCCACTTCTTATTAAAGGGTAACTCCAGTCAGGAAAGCCTACACTAAACTGAGGGTCAAAGGCCTCATAGCGATATGTGTCAGCTGCATGTGAAAGTGAGAGCAGTAAATAAGTATAACTCCCAGCATGGACTGACAATTGACTACTTTATCCCAGAGATACACTGTGCCAGCAACTCTGCCCCCAGATATATGCTATGGGTGTCACATGAGATTTATCACAACTGGTTGTCAAGGAAAACTGGCTCAGCTGCCCATAGCAACCAATCTGATTCCATCTTTCATTTTCTAAAGGAGCTGTGAAAAATGAAAGGAGGAATCTCATTGGTTGCTATGGGCAACTAAGCCAGTTCTACTTTACACCAGTAATATTTGCCCAATATACCCCACAATTAATTCAGAAACCAGAGCAGACTGAAAAATATACTCAGCCCCCATACCAGACTGAAAAATATACCCCCCCACCCCACAGCTAGTCAAGACCACCTACATTTACCAAAAAACCCACCCACTCAATAGTTATGCACCCTAAATCCACCCACACAGTAGTGCTTTCCCTTAATGCCCCATCACAGTAGTGCTCCTCCTTAAAGGGGTTGTCCCGTCATAGACAATGGGAGCATATCGCTAGGATATGCCCCCATTGTCTGATAGGTGCGAGTCTCACTTCTGGGACCCACATCTATAACGAGAAAGGAGCAGGGAAATGAATGGAGGGCGCACTGCACATTTCAATGGGGCCGCCGAAAATAACAGAGCACTAGTTTGGCTATTTCCATGCGCAGTGCACCCTCCATTATTCTTCTTACTGGGGGGCACTAATGGGGGCATTATTCTTACTGGGGTACTAATGGGGGCATTATTCTTACTGAGGAGTACTAATGTGGGGCATTATTCTTACTGGAGAGTACTAATGGGGGCGTTATTTCTTACTGGAGAGTACTAATGGGGCGTTATTCTTACTGGAGAGTACTAATGGGGCGTTATTCTTACTGGGGTACTAATGGGGGCATTATTCTTACTGGAGAGTAACTAATGGGGCGTTATTCTTACTGGAGAGTACTAATGGGGCATTATTCTTACTGGAGAGTACTAATGGGGCGTTATTCTTACTGGAGAGTACTAATGGGGCGTTATTCTTACTGGAGAGTACTAATGGGGGCGTTATTCTTACTGGAGAGTACTAATGGGGGCGTTATTCTTAGTACTGGAGAGTACTAATGGGGCGTTATTCTTACTGGAGAGTACTAATGGGGGCGTTATTCTTACTGGAGATACTAATGGGGCGTTATTCTTACTGGAGAGTACTAATGGGGGCGTTATTCTTACTGGAGAGTACTAATGGGGGCAGTTATTCTTACTGGAGAGAGTACTAATGGGGGCATTATTCTTACTGGAGAGTACTAATGGGGGCGTTATTCTTACTGGAGAGTACTAATGGGGGCATTATTCTTACTGAGAAGTACTAATGGGGGCGTTATTCTTACTGAGAGTACTAATGGGGGCGTTATTCTTACTGGAGAGTACTAATGGGGGCGTTATTCTTACTGGGAGTACTATGGGGGTTTATTCTTACTGGAGAGTACTAATGGGGGCGTTATTCTTACTGGAGGAGAGTACTAATGGGGCGTTATTCTTCCTGGGGGAGTACTAATGGGGGCATTATTCTTCCTGGAGAGTACTAATGGGGGCGTTATTCTTCCTGGGGAGTACTAATGGGGGCATTATTCTTCCTGGAGAGTACTAATGGGGGCGTTATTCTTCCTGGAGAGTACTAATAGGGGCATTATTCTTACTGGAGAGTACTAATGGGGGCATTATTTTTACTGGAGAGTACTAATGGGGGTGTTATTCTTACTGGGGGGTACTAATGGGGGCATTACTCGTACTGGGGGGCATTAATTCTGGGGGGCACTTATAGAGGCATTACTATTACTTGGAGGCACTAATACTGTAGTGCACTAATGGGTGACCTAACTTGGCTGGTATTTTTGGTTGGGAAAGCTAACAACTCTAACTACAACTCCCAGCATGTCTGTGCTGTTATCATGTGATATTAGAGGACATTACAGGGGGAAGGTATAATAGGAGAAAACTACAACTCCCAGCATGACCAGGCTGTTATTATGTGATATCAGAGGATATTACAGGAAGGAGGAATAAGAGGAGATCACTACAACTCCCAGCATGTCTGGGCTGTTATTATGTGATATCAGAGGGCATTACATGAGGAAATGTGGGGGGAGAACTACAACTCCCAGCATTTCCAGGCTATTATGTGATAACAGACTACATTACAGGAGGAGATATAAGAGGGAAGGACTACAACTTCCAGTATATACAAGCTGTAATTATGTGATATCAGAGGACATTACAGGGAACAGACATAAGAGAAGACTACTACAGCTCCCAGCATTTCCCTGTCTCTTACATTGAATCAATGGTTCTTCACTTTCTTTTCCACCACACAAAGCTCTCCTCATGTGACATGATGTCAACATAGGTCCTTCACCACCTCTCCACTGCTGAGCTCCGCCCCTTCTGCATTGATCACATGACTGTGAGGTCATCACAGGTCCTTCACCACTGCTGAGCCCCTCCCCTCCTGCACTGATCACATGACAATAACCTCATCACAGGTCCTTCAACACCTCTCCACGGCTGAGCCCCACCCCTCCTGCACTGATCACATGATAGTAACGTCATCCCAGGTCCTTTACCACCTCTTCTCTGCTGAGCTCTGAGCCCCTGCACTTATCACATGACAGTGACCTCATCACAGGTCCTTCACCACCTCTCCACTGCTGAGCTCCGCCCCCTGCACTTATCACATGACAGTGACCTCATCACAGGTCCTTCACCACCTCTCCACTGCTGAGCTCCGCCCCCCTGCACTTATCACATGACAGTGACCTCATCACAGGTCCTTCACCACCTCTCCACTGTTAAGCTCCGCCCCTTCTACAATGATCACATGACTGAGAGGTCATCACAGGTCCTTCACCACTTCTCCACTGCTGAGCTCCGCCCCCCTGCACTTATCACATGACAGTGACCTCATCACTGGTCCTTCACTACTTCTTGACTGCTGAGCTCCGCCCCCTCCTGCACTGATCCCTTGACAGTGACGTCATTACAGGTCCTTCAGCTCTTGCTGATGGCTGCTAACAGAGCACTGTTGTATGGTTACTATTAGGTATGAGTGAATCGACTTTGGATGAAGCTTCGGGACCCTTACTGCTTTATACTGCTTTACTGCTCACAGGAACCGTCACAATGAGTCTGGTACCGCAATAATTAGATTACCTTTGGTCACATTCCCAGCCAGTGTCTCTCCAATCTGACCACAGAGTGATGGACATCGTCTCTGGTGGCCTTTATTTTATCTACAGCTTCCTAGACTGCCTTCCCTGGCAAAAAGTGGGGTAACACAAAACTGCATGGAGTTCTGCACTGTTCTGCTGTAAATATAGGGGAAAGCCATGCTGTCAGACAAACAGGCACTGCTGTGACTATAGGGGGAACTTCTGTATCTACTGGAGGAATGTGAAGGAAGAAGTCACTGGTCTGGATACTGTGGAAAGCTGGTGGCACTGCGGTATCTGCTGGGGAAAATGAGCAGTCGGCGTTTCAGGAAGTGAGGGAGCCTAGCTGTGAATTCTGAGCCAAATGGAGAGGCAATGCTATGTCTTTAGTGGGAGTCATTCCTGTGACTACTGGGGGGAAATCTAGGCACTGCTGTAAGTACAAGAACAAAGAGAGGCACTGCTGTAAGTACAAGAGCGAAGGGAGGCACTGCTGTAAGTACAAGAGCGAAGGGAGGCACTGCTGTAAGTACAAGAGCGAAGGGAGGCACTGCTGTAAGTACAAGAGCGAAGGGAGGCACTGCTGTAAGTACAAGAGCGAAGGGAGGCACTGCTGTAAGTACAAGAGCGAAGGGAGGCACTGCTGTAAGTACAAGAGCGAAGGGAGGCACTGCTGTAAGTACAAGAGCAAAGGGAGGCACTGCTGTAAGTACAAGAGCGAAGGGAGACACTGCTGTAAGTACAAGAGCAAAGGGAGGCACTGCTGTAAGTACAAGAGCGAAGGGAGGCACTGCTGTAAGTACAGGAGCAAAAGGAGGCACTGCTGTAAGTACAAGAGCGAAGGGAGGCACTGCTGTAAGTACAGGAGCAAAGGAGGCACTGCTGTAAGTACAAGAGCGAAGGGAGGCACTGCTGTAAGTACAAGAGCGAAGGGAGGCACTGCTGTAAGTACAAGAGCGAAGGGAGACACTGCTGTAAGTACAAGAGCAAAGGGAGGCACTGCTGTAAGTACAAGAGCGAAGGGAGGCACTGCTGTAAGTACAAGAGCGAAGGGAGGCACTGCTGTAAGTACAAGAGCGAAGGGAGGCACTGCTGTAAGTACAGGAGCAAAAGGAGGCACTGCTGTAAGTACAGGAGCAAAAGGAGGCACTGCTGTAAGTACAAGAGCGAAGGGAGGCACTGCTGTAAGTACAGGAGCAAAAGGAGGCACTGCTGTAAGTACAAGAGCGAAGGGAGGCACTGCTGTAAGTACAAGAGCGAAGGGAGGCACTGCTGTAAGTACAAGAGCGAAGGGAGGCACTGCTGTAAGTACAGGAGCAAAAGGAGGCACTGCTGTAAGTACAAGAGCGAAGGGAGGCACTGCTGTAACTACAAGAGTGAAGGGAGGCACTGCTGTAAGTATAACATCAAAGGGAGGCACTGCTGTAAGTACAAGATCAAAGGGAGGCACTGCTGTAAGTACAAGAGCAAAGGGAGGCACTGCTGTAAGTACAAGAGCGAAGGAAGGCACTGCTGTAAGTACAAGAGCGAAGGGAGGCACTGCTGTAAGTACAGGAGCAAAAGGAGGCACTGCTGTAAGTACAGGAGCAAAGGGAGGCACTGCTGTAAGTACAGGAGCAAAGGGAGGCACTGCTGTAAGTACAAGAGCAAAGGGAGGCACTGCTGTAAGTACAAGAGCGAAGGGAAGCACTGCTGTAAGTACAAGAGCGAAGGGAGGCACTGCTGTAAGTACAAGAGCGAAGGAAGGCACTGCTGTAAGTACAGGAGCAAAAGGAGGCACTGCTGTAAGTACAGGAGCAAAAGGAGGCACTGCTGTAAGTACAAGAGCAAAGGGAGGCACTGCTGTAAGTACAAGAGCAAAGGGAGGCACTGCTGTAAGTACAAGAGCAAAGGGAGGCACTGCTGTAAGTACAAGAGCGAAGGAAGGCACTGCTGTAAGTACAAGAGCGAAGGAAGGCACTGCTGTAAGTACAAGAGCGAAGGAAGGCACTGCTGTAAGTACAAGAGCGAAGAGAAGGGAAGATCTAGATGTACCACACGGCTTCATTTACTTCACCTGTACTTTGCCACCACTTGGTATATGACATATAGACACCTCTCCATCCTCACCGCGACGTCTGGGCTGCAGAAGGAACAAAAGTCAGGAGATCTCTGCTAAAGGAAGACGACTTTACTGCTGGAAAACAAAATAATTACCTACAAATTGTAAAAAGGTGAAAATGCTGGATCATATCCGAACATCCAGTTCCTCTCTATATAAAAATGATGAAGAACTTTGAAGATACTTCTCTGTACTTATCTGTTTACCAGCTGTCACTTTCTCTTTTCTTTGAATCCCATCATCTGACTGCTCACGTGTAGCTCTTATCTTTGATCTCCTGACCTCATTTTAAGCATTTAAGTATTTTGGTGAATACTGTGAGGCATTAAGGTTTTTTCCCCATAGGTGCATGTCTTGCATTTATCACCAGCCCCTCACATAATGATCAACAACTAAATCCAGTGACTTACCTGTGACATCTCCCCTGACTGTAGTTGTTCTTCACATTCCTCTTCTTCTCCATGTGGTCCAGACCAGCATGAAGGCTTCTCCCAACTATTACCATCATCTTCAGATTTGACACACAGGCTAACTTTTTACCCCACATCCCCTTCATAACAGCCACAGCCCCCCATGACGACACAATGTCTCCTATAAAACCTATGGATGGATGAACCTCTAACAGAGTCCTGATCAGGGGCCACCTCACAATTACATATAAGTCCTAATGGACGGTGCTGCATTCCTGTAATCCAATGTTTTATTTGTGGTTGTTTTAATGCATTGGTGCCCAGTGCAGCCGGTTTATGAGCAGCCACACCTTTACATTGCTCATTGTAAATTGTACTTCTCTAGGTTTGGCAGTCCCTCTGCTCTGTAAAGAGTACCTCCTCCTATGTCTGGGCTTGCACCACTGTATTCTGTGTTTGCGTTCTCCTTTTTCTGGTCCTTCCCTATTCTCTTTTGTGTTCCTGTCCTGTGTTTGGTCCCACCCCATTGTCTTCTCTGTGCCTGTCCTCGTGTGTTTGTGTGGTCCCACCCTGTTATCTGCTGTGCTCCCATTCTTCTGTTTCTGTCCAGTCACATTGCTGTCTGTGTTCCCGTCCTCCTGTGTCTAGTCCTGCCCCACTGTCTTCTGTGTTCTTGTCTTCATCTGTCTGGCCCTACCTCCCAAACATCCCGGGTCCAGCGGGACAGTCCCGGATTGCAGTGGCTGTCCCAGTACGGAGGAAGGTATGTCCCGGTTCCATACAGTTGCCTGTATTGTGATGAAGCAGATAGCCTGCATCGGCTCACTGCTTCATCCATCATCCCTCTCGTCCCCCCTGCTGCTCTCAATACCTCTGGTCTGGGCTGGGGGAGGGACAGGCCGGCAGTTAGCCTTGGCTACGCCCCCTCCACAGATCAAAGCAGGTGATGTCATGCTGCTTCTGCAGATGCTGCTAGGTAGAAGGTAAGTATATGGTGTTTATTTTTTTAATTTTCTGTGAGTGGCACAATGGGGGGGGGGGGCACATTACTGGGGGCCATGGGCAATTGGGGCCAATGTGGGCATATTACAGGGGGGCATAATACGGGCATATTACTGGGGGAATAATGTGGGCATATTACAGGGGGCACAATGTGGGCATATTACAGGGGGGCACAATGTGGGCATATTACTGGAGGCACATAACAGGGCATATTACTGGAGGCACATAACAGGGCATATAACTGGGGGCACATTATAGGGCATAACTGGGGAATATTTACTATGTGAGACAATAAGGGGACTCCGTGGTATAGTGGTGTTGTGGGCAGAGTTAGAGGCGTGGCCTAGTGCTGAAAAAATTTGCCGAGGCGCACAAAGTGCGCCGAAAAATGTGTCCCGCTTTGTTCATTTACAAAGTTGGGAGGTATACCCTACCCCACTGTCTTCTGTGTTCCTGTCTTTGGTCCTGCCCTATTGTCTACTGTGCTCCTGTCCTCATATGTCTGGTCCTTCCCCATTGATTTCTGTGTGTCTGTTTTCTGGTGTCTGTTCCTGCCCCACTTTCATCTGTGTTCCTGTGTCTATTTCTGTCCCACTGTCTTCTGTGTTCCCATTTTTGGTATGCCCGATTGTCTTCTGGGTTCCTGTCCTCCTCTGTCTCGTCCATCCCCACTGTCTTCTATTTTCTTGTCCTCCTGTGTCTGGTCCTACCTCACTGTCTTCTGTGTTCCTGTCCTCCTGTGTCTGGTCCTACCTCACTGTCTTCTGTGTTCCTGTCCTCCTGTGTCTGGTCCTACCTCACTGTCTTCTGTGTTCCTGTCCTCCTGTGTCTGGTCCTACCTCACTGTCTTCTGTGTTCCTGTCCTCCTGTGTCTGGTCTTACCTCACTGTCTTCTGTGTTCTTGTCCTCCTGTGTCTGGTCCTACCTCACTGTCTTCTGTGTTCCTGTCCTCCTGTGTCTGGTCCTACCTCACTGTCTTCTGTGTTCCTGTCCTCCTGTGTCTGGTCCTACCTCACTGTCTTCTGTGTTCCTGTCCTCCTGTGTCTGGTCCTACCTCACTGTCTTCTGTGTTCCTGTCCTCCTGTGTCTGGTCCTACCTCACTGTCTTCTGTGTTCCTGTCCTCCTGTGTCTGGTCCTACCTCACTGTCTTCTGTGTTCCTGTCCTCCTGTGTCTGGTCCTACCTCACTGTCTTCTGTGTTCCTGTCCTCCTGTGTCTGGTCCTACCTCACTGTCTTCTGTGTTCCTGTCCTCCTGTGTCTGGTCCTACCTCACTGTCTTCTGTGTTCCTGTCCTCCTGTGTCTGGTCTTACCTCACTGTCTTCTGTGTTCCTGTCCTCCTGTGTCTGGTCTTACCTCACTGTCTTCTGTGTTCCTGTCCTCCTGTGTCCCACCTGAAGAAGAACTATGGGGTGAGCTTCACCTGTAGTTTTTACTGTACTGGGCAAACACTGGTGAATATAGTGCCGCCAGGTTTGCCCAATGCAGCTGCACTGCTTGCCCTATGGTTAAAGCGACCCTGATTCTGTTACATATCGTATTATATTGTTTATTTGAGACTCGCCAAACAGCGCCCTACTGCACCCATTCTAAAAAGAGAGAAATCAAATGTATCTTAAAACCACCTTCTCCAAAGCTTTTTGTGTCTTACAGTTGAACCCCATTCAGAAAGTCTACAATTAACTATAATGATAAAGCTCTGAGTTTGGAAAATATAGTAGAAATTGCATCTCGTCCTCCCCCCATGCCCTTTGTTATCTTACCTGAACAACTACATGGAGCAATGTAGACGACTCTGTCTGCAGGTCAGGGGCAGAGACTGTCGCCTCCAAGTATATGTCATCAGAAGAAAGGTGCTGACAGAAGGCACAGCCTTTATAAAGACACAGGAGGAGGAACCACCGGAGAACTGACTCCTAATCACAAGACGTTTCAGTAATTATCTATGCAAATCGGCTCATTTCTACTTACAGCAAGGGGTGCAAAGTGACTGCTGTAAGTTCTACACTGGAGGGATTTTTCAAGAAAATCCCAGAAAATTCTCCTTGTCCCAGACCCGAAAAAACCCGGGGCTTAATTAAACCCTGCACGGGAGTCGGCTTTTTCTAGTGGGTTTGGGGTGTTCTTTGGGAAGGACTTAAAAGTTCTGATGCACATTTCCTTCATAAATTACCCCCATTGTGTTCTCTTCCCAAAATCTTGTGCCCAAAAATGGTGGCATCTCTAACCTCCACTGTGTTGGTTAGAGGTTCATTGTGCGGGAAGCCCCAGAGGAGCAGGAGAAGATGGGAGTGGTAGTGGCTCTGGCTACAATAATTATCCACAGTGTCAATCCTCACACTGATGCTTCCTAGGGTCCGAGCATTGACAGGAGGGCACGCCCTTTGTTCCCTTGGGGCACACTCGAATGTTGGAGCTCCTGCCTGATGGTAGTTGGGGTGTTATAAGTATTGTATGGGTGCAAGGCAGGAGATGTAGGCGCTGTAGCTGGCGAATGGTGCTAGAGTCAGTAACCAGGCAGATTGTAGAAAATAAACAAGTCTTTCTTTACTAAAGAGCCAAATGGGAGTTGTAGTACATCCAGCGGCATCAAAAGACAGTTCCAAGGCAAGTCACAGTGCAGTGTCATCCCAAATGGCAACAATGATGATAATAGGAGTAGTAGCCCCTGAGTTCCTTCTAAACACTTTGCAACCTTTCCAAGATGGTCACAAGCATGCAAGACTCTCCAAAATAATAATTGTAGTTGAACCACAGCGAGGTTCAAATCCTACGGACGGTTGGCGAATCCGTAAAATGTGTGAAAGGTGCCGCTAACTGTTAATCCTTCTACAAGCAGCAAAGTCTATATGTAGTGAGCAAAAACCATGCCAACACACACGGCCTTGTGATCCTAGACAGTCCATGTATATCTGTTCCTCCTTTCCTCAGGGATCGTCTCCTTCATAGGAATGATGTTTCTCCTGGAGAAATAGTCTCTTTCGTTGCCTCCACCAGTAGTGTCAGACTGTGGTATATCGGGCCCACCAGAGGAACAACCTGCAAGACGCATTTGGGGGCGATTTATGAAAATTAAATTAAATAAAAATGTTTGTTGCTCATAGCAACCAGTCACATTTCTTGAAAACTAAAGCTGTGATAGGTCGCTATGGCAACAAAGACAGTTTTACTTTGACTGGTTCCAAAGTCTCTAAATGGATTGTCTTCTTCTGAATCTTTGGGGCCTATTTCTGTATGAGAGACTGAGCCTTTTAGAGGGTTTTGACGTGGGACCCTATCATTTTCATGCATATAAGGTCCAGTTTGCTGTACTATTACTGTACTGTACAGGGTTTCCCAACATTTTTATCGCTAGGGATCTGCTAGAAAAAATGTTATCTTGGGGAACAGCCACTAACTATTTTTATTAAAACAGAAAAAAAGGCTGAAAACCAGGAATGAACAAAGACCCCAAACTGCTAAATGTCTCCAGACATCAGACCAGACAATAAATTCAGGCCCCAAGCCCCTAACTTAATTCAGATCACTGACCAGAACCTTAATTGAATCAGACCCCTGATCAGACCCCTCCAAAATTAACTCAGACCTCAGACTAGACCCCCAAATTAACACTCCAGACCTCTAAATGAGATCTCCTGAGCAGACTCTAGAATCAGACCCTAGGCCATGAAATCAGATCCCAGCCCTCTCTCTTCACAATGACTTCTCCTCTCTTCAAGGCCCCGGCCCGCACACAGGTCCTGCATCACAATGTCACATATCACTGCTGGTCCAGAACCACATATCTCTGTGTGGAACCACATGCTGCCAACCACATGCTGCCTGAAGATGGCAGATACCTTAGAAAAACAGACCATTGCCCACCCCCAGCTGACAACCTACAGACATAAAATTGACATTTGACTCCTCACCCATTTCCACAGAGCAAAGCCGCCTGTGGGCGTAAGAGTAACTATTTCTGCTAACGATCTCATGTCTATATCACTTTTCTAACGGTTCCCAATATCTGTCGCTGAGGTAAAAGGGTTTGGACAGGTTGTCTTTTGTCAACTTTTCTTATGTATAGACATCTTGGCAGTGTTTTGAGAAATCGATCTTAGGACAGAAGAAGAATTAGAAGGTTACTTGGCTACACAACCTATGGTCTCCATAACTATGGCATCGCCTCCTCTATGGCAGGTAGACCCTGGAAATCTTTGAAATGTAGTACATCTACGAAAGATACCACCATCATCTGTTGAGTAGACATGAAGCGGTTAAGAAAATCTTAAGATTAAGACGCTTAGTCTAATCTTGATCCTTAATTTAACATTTACATATACGCCATTTAAGATGTCAACCAGCCTAATGACTTAATTTCCTTGGATGTTAGATCCTTCATGTGAGGTCAGTTCATTAGCTAAGTAGGTCCGCTCTCCAGTCTAATTGCCCTAATAAGCTCTGAATTTTGACAACCTGACACCTCTTGACTATTACGACCAGTCATTGTATTACATTAGAGTCTAAGTGGCTGGCATTTAAGCTGTTCGATCTTCATGAACATTGAGGTGATGACTGTCTCCCATTAGCCATTGTTTTTAGTAGTAAGGCGTGAAGTTAGATGTTAACTGTACCATGCCGACTGTCATTAAGGAATAATTAGGTATCAGGATTTCAAGGCATTGTCCTACGGCATGGACACCGCAGTACAAATTATGGATGGGACACCATAAGACAGAAGGGTAAGGAGAAACATAGAGGTGAGGTGACCTTCTGGTCCATGTCTCCAGATGTCTCAGTTAGTGACATTAACATGGATGACATTAATACATTAGGAATGATTCCAGCTTCATTCAAAGAAACCTCATTAGAATCAATGTGCTTAAAGGAATATTAAACTTCTCATCTATGGGGTGAAATCTTCATCTTGTTTTAAGTATTTTTTTATGAAGGAGCTTGACTGGTTCCTATCATAACTTTGCCATCTGCCATGACAAGGGGATCAAGATACTGGGCAAATGTCTATAAGAATATATGCGTATATGCCAGGATGTGGCCCAGCCAACGCATTGGGTTACATTTGTAAATTCTTTAAGGCGTATCCCCAAAAGTCTTAAGATTTGTAGAATGGAGGAGATCATGTGGGTGTCAGGCATCAGAGCCATGATGGTGCCTCATTCAGTTTTTCTCCTTTGAAGGATCCAATCGTAAACCAAAATGGAACCCCACCTTGGTACTTACCTATCATCTACATTGGCAAATTGTGCTAACTCCGAGCTCTGACCAAAATGAAAAATATGTAACCGGGTCCCCCACCTGCCATATTCCCTTTGGGCCCCTTCAGGTACCAGGGCCCAGGTATGACAGCTGTAGCTGCATCCTTATAGATAAACCCATACTATTCATGCCCTAAGCACGCCAGCCACATATTGTAACATAGTAACATAGTTTGTAAGGCCGAAAAAAGACATCTGTCCATCCAGTTCGGCCTGTTTTCCTACAAGTTGATCCAGAGGAAGGCAAAAAAAACCCCCTGTGAGGTAGAAGCCAATTTTCCTCACTTTAGGGGAAAAAATTCCTTCCCGACTCCAATCAGGCAATCAGAATTACTCCCTGGATCAACGACCCCTCTCTAGTAACTATAACCTGTAATATTATTACCTCCAGAAATACATCCAGGCCCCTCTTGAACTCTTTTAGTGAACTTACCATCACCACCTCCTCAGGCAGAGAGTTCCATAGTCTCACTGCTCTTACCGTAAAGAATCCTCTTCTATGTTTGTGTACAAACCTTCTTTCCTCCAGACGCAGAGGATGTCCCCTCATCACAGTCACAGTCCTGGGGATAAATAGATGATGGGAGAGATCTCTGTACTGACCTCTGATATATTTATACATAGTTATTAGATCTCCCCTCAGTCGTCTTTTTTCTAAAGGGAATAACCCTAATTTTGATAATCTTTCTGGGTACTGTAGTCCACCCATTCCAGTTATTACTTTAGTTGCCCTCCTCTGAACCCTCTCCAGCTCTGCTATGTCTGCCTTGTTCACAGGAGCCCAGAACTGTACACAGTACTCCATGTGTGGTCTGACTAGTGATTTGTAAAGTGGCAGGACTATGTTCTCATCACGGGCATCTATGCCCCTTTTGATGCAACCCATTAACTTATTGGCCTTGGCAGCAGCTGTCTGACACTGGTTTCTGCAGCTTAGTTTGCTGTTCACTAAAATTCCTAGGTCCTTTTCCATGTCAGAGTTACCCAATGCTTTACCATTTAGTATGTACTGGTGACTTGCATTATTCCTTCCCATATGCATAACCTTACATTTGTCAGTGTTAAACCTCATCTGCCACTTCTCTGCCCAAGCTTCCAGTCTATCCAGATCCATCTGTAGCAGTGCACTGTCCTCCTCTGTGTTAATTACTTTACACAGTTTAGTGTCATCTGCAAAAATTGATATTTTACTATGCAAACCTTCTACAAGATCATTAATAAATATATTGAAGAGAATAGGACCCAATACTGACCCCTGTGGTACCCCACTAGTGACAGTGACCCTATCTGAGTATGTACCGTTAATAATCACCCTCTGTTTTCTATCACTGAGCCAGTTACTTACCCACATACAGACATTTTCTCCCAGGCCAAGCATTCTCATTTTGTATACTAACCTTTTATGTGGTACCGTGTCAAATGCTTTGGAGAAGTCCAAATATACGACATCCATTGAGTCGCCGCGGTCAAGTCTAGAACTTACCTCCTCATAGAAACTGATTAAATTGGTTTGACATGACCGATCCCTCATGAAGCCATGCTGATATGGAGTTATTTGCTTATTTTCATTGAGGTACTCCAAGATAGCATCTCTCAGAAAACCTTCAAACAGTTTACCCACAACAGAAGTTAAACTTACCGGCCTATAGTTTCCGGGCTCTGTTTTTGGACCCTTTTTGAATATTGGCACCACATTTGCTATGTGCCAATCCTGTGGAACACTCCCCGTTAGTATAGAGTCCTTAAATATCAGAAATAAGGGTCTGTTGATGACATTACTTAATTCTCTTAGGATATGGGGGCGTATGCCATCCGGTCCTGGTGATTTGTCTATTTTAATCTTTTTAAGACGCAGCTCTACTTCTTCCTGGGTCAGAGAGGACACTTTTAAAGTGGAATTTACTTTTATATTCTGCATTTCATCTGACAGTTTATTTTCCTCAGTGAATACAGTGGAGAAAAAGTTATTTAGTAGCTTCGCTTTCTCCTCATCGCTCTCTGCAACTCCCCCCTCATTACTCTGTAAGGGGCCGACACCTTCAGGTTTATACTTTTTAGTATTTATATAATTAAAGAACATTTTAGGGTTAGTTTTACTCTCTTTGGCGATTAATCTCTCGGTCTCTAGTTTGGCTGCTTTTATGTGTCTTTTACATATTCTATTTTTTTCCTTATAGTTTTTCAATGCTTCCTCGCTCTCCTCCTGTTTTAGTGATTTAAATGCTTTCTTTTTGTCATTTATTGCTTTCTTTACAGTTCTATTTATCCACATTGGTTTTTTCTTGTTCCTTAACCTTTTATTCCCATAAGGAATGTAGCTCTCACAATTAGATATTAGGATGCTTTTAAAAATATCCCATTTTGTGTCTGTATTTTTATTTTTGAGGACTTTGTCCCAGTTAGTTAGACCTATGGCCTCTCTTAGTTGGCTAAATTTAGCTTTTTTGAAGTTTGGTATTTTTGTTCCTCCCTGAAGAAACGCTCTTTTGAATGACAGTTGGAAGGTTATTATGTTATGGTCACTATTTCCCAGGTGTCCCCCAACCTGCACATCTGTTGTTCTGTCAGGTCTATTGGTTAATACTAAGTCCAGTATGGCCGTCCCTCTAGTCGGGTCCTGAACCAGTAGGGAAAGGTAATTGTCTTTGGTTATTTCCAAGAACCTGTTTCCTTTATGAGATATACAGGTTTCAGTTTTCCAGTCTATATCTGGGTAGTTAAAGTCCCCCATAATAATGACCTCATTATGATTTGCCGCCTCGTCTATTTCGTTTAGAAGTAGATTTTCTGTGGTCTCTGATATATTAGGTGGTTTATAATAAACTCCTATTAGTATTTTATTATTGTTTTTGGCTCCATTTATTTCTACCCACAGTGACTCCACATCTTTATGTCCCTCACTTATATCTTCCCGTAGTGTGGGCTTTAGACAGGACTTTACATAAAGACAGACCCCTCCCCCTCTCCGGTTTTGACGATCCTTTCTAAAAAGACTGTAACTCTGTACGTTGACTGCCCAGTCATAGGTATCATCCAGCCATGTCTCAGTTACTCCCACTATGTCATAGTCCTCCTCACACATCACTAATTCCAGTTCACCAGTTTTATTAGCTAGGCTTCTGGCATTAGTGTACAAACAATTAAGAGGTTGATGTATATTTCTTACCCTACACCTTTCCTTCTGCACTGTTCTAGTTCCTCCTTCCATTCCTCCCCCAGTTCTATTACCTTGCCCCAGGTCTCTATTTGCACTATCTTCCCCATCTATAATGTAGTTACCCTCCCCCCAGTCCCTAGTTTAAACACTCCTCCAACCTTCTAGCCATCTTCTCCCCCAAAACAGCTGCCCCTTCCCCATTGAGGTGCAGCCCATCCCTACGGTAGAGCCTGTAGCCGACAGAGAAGTCGGCCCAGTTCTCCAAGAACCCAAACCCCTCCTCCCTACACCAGTTCTTGAGCCACCTGTTTACCTCCCTAATCTCCCGCTGCCTTTCTTGTGTGGCTCGTGGTACAGGCAGTATTTTGGAAAACACTACCTTGGAGGTCCTTGCCCTAAGCTTATGCCCTAAATCCCTAAAATCATTTTTAAGGACGCTCCCCCTACCTCTAACTTTGTCATTGGTACCGATATGCACCATGACTGCTGGATCTTCTCCGGCCCCTCCCAGTAATCTGTCAACCCGATCCGCGATGTGCCGAACTCGAGCGCCTGGAAGGCAGCACACCATCCGACGATCCCGGTCTTTGTGACAAATTGCCCTCTCTGTACCCCTAATAATTGAGTCGCCCACTACCAGCACCTGTCTGGCCTGCCCTGCTCTCCTGGCCCCCTGCTTACTGGAGCTGACATTCCCCCGACTGGCAGAGGAAGTGTCCGGCTGCAGCAGTGCTCTCCCTGAAGTAACATCCCCCTCATCTGCCAAACTTGCAAACTTGTTGGGGTGTGTCAGATCAGGGCTAGCCTCCCTGGCACTTTTCCCTCTAACCCGCTTTCTAACTGTTACCCAGCTAGCTACCTCACTTTCCTGTGCCTCCTCACTACCACCCTCCCCCACATCTACCCCATAGAGTGCTTTCTCACTGAGCAGCAAACTCTTTTCCAAATTGTCAGTGCTTCTCAGTGTTGAAATTCGCCCGCTTAGATACACGATGTGCGATTCCAAGCGGACAATTTGCTCACATTTTGAACAAATATATGCACCCTTAAACGGCTGTTCCAGGACTGCATACATCAGACAAGATGTGCACTGGACTGCGCTGTCAATGATGGAAGCCATTCTAATGGGGATTACACAAGCAAAAGCGAAAAAATACAATCCAATGATATGGAAAGACTTACTGTAGTCCCTTTTAAAGTTCCCGAATCTGAAGTCACGCAATCTAAAGTCACAAACTTAATTCAACCACACACTTAAAGTCAAACACGCGAACGCTCAAACTCGCGTATTATCTCTGCTTTTATAAGTGGGAAACGCAAACCAGTCTGTTTTTTTTCCCTCTGGATTCAAAGTATATTTGTAACCTGCACACTGGGTGCCCCATCTCTGGAGACTTCTTGCTTGCTGTTTCTTGATATTTCAACGAATGTAGAAGACAGGGGTCAGTGATCAAAACACAAATGAAGGGCACTAATTGGTAATAGAAAGCCAACCCTGACACATAACCTTCCATTACTCTACCCTGTGCACATCCAGCCTAGCTTTTTAACCTGAACTACATTTCTCCTAGCTTTTCTAGGGGTGTGTTACATAGTCCCAATAGATCTGCAGAGGCTTGAATCTCAGAGTTTGCAGTTGGCATAGGTAGCATGTTTGCATGTTGTTGTGTCATGGTCAACCTCCAAGGCCACCACCCTAAACCCAGACTGAATAGAACAAGACTGGGAGATATGTTATGATTAGTGTTGAGCGAGCATGCTCGGCCGAACTCGCTGTTTGGCCGAGCATGCCTATGCTCGGGTCCGCTCGGTGTTCGGCCGAACACCGAGTGTACTCGAGCGCAATGCTCGTCCCCTAGACGGATCCGTCATGATCCCAATGCAAGTCAATGGGGACGGATCCGTTTGGTGTGACACAATTGTAAACGGATCCGTCCTCCATTGACTTTCAATGGAGTTCATGACGGATCCGTTACCTATCACTTTTTTTTTTCATTGAAGAATTCAAGGTGTAACTTTTTTCATTCACCAGCAGAGGGCGCAATGTAATGAAGAGGCTGATGAGAAGAAGCCTGAGGAGGAGGTTAGTGGTTTGTTTGTTTGTTTGTTTGTTTTCAATTTTTCAGGATCGTGAATGCAGAGGACTACGTCGGATTTGTTGTATTACGTCGGACCAGCTTTTTTATTTTTTAAATAAAATGGTCAAACAGGCAAACAGGGGTCTGGGGGAGTATTTATTTCAATAAAATATTTTATAACTGTGTGTGTGTTTTTTTTTACAACATTGCAGTTTTAGTAATCACGGCTATCTACAGATGGCCCTGATTACTAATACTGGGCTTAGTGCTTGCCGGTATGGCAGGCCAGCACTAACCCCAACATCTATTACCCCGGCACCCACCGCCACCAGGGGTGTCGGGAAGAGCCGGGTACCCGCAGGACCGGACCTTCTAAATTGAGGGTCCGGTTCTGGGGCAGCGGCAGGCTGGTAACATTAGGCTGGGAAGGGCCAATAACCGTGTCCCTTCCCACCCTGGTAGTGCCAGGCTGCCGCTGCTGGTTGTATCTGGCTAAAGAAGGAAAAAAGGGGGGACCCCACGCCATTTTTTAAAATTATTTAATTATTTTTGGAAAAAAAAAGCGTGGGGTCCCCCCTTTTTTCCTTCGCCAGCCAGATACAACCAGCAGCGGCAGCCTGGCACTACCAGGGTGGGAAGGGACACGGTTATTGGCCCTTCCCAGCCTAATGGTACCAGCCTACAGCCGCCCCAGAACCGGACCCTCAATTTAGAAGGTCCAGTCCTGCGGGTACCCGGCTCTTCCCGACACCCCTGGTGGCGGTGGGTGCCGGGGTAATAGATTTCGGGGTTAGTGCTGGCCATACCGGCTAGCACTAAGCTCAGTATTAGTAATCAGGGCCGTCTATAGTTAGCCATAATTACTAAAACTGTAGTATTGTAAAAAAAAAAATACACACACACAAGTATAAAACATTTTATTGAAATAAACACTCCCCCAGACCCTGTTTGACCATTTTATTTAAAAAATAAAAAAGCTGGTCCGATGTAATCCACGAATCCGAAGTAGTCCTCTGCATTCACAACCCTGAAAAATAGAAAACAAAAAACAAACAAACACAGACCACTTACCTCCTCAGGCTTCTTCTTTGTAGTGATTCCTTCCGTCCAGCAGGTGGCGCTGTGGTTCAACTTACACTCTGCACGCCGTCTTCCGGCTGGACAGGAGGAGGGAGCTGCCAGGGAAGGTAAGTTGTGTCTCTGTGTGTCTGTCTGTTTGTTTGTTTTTTTTTTTATTTTGAGCACTTGTGTGAACCAGGCACGTTCTTCTGAGCGGGGAGTGCCTGGTTTACTCCCATAGACTTCAATTATGCTTGGGTGCTCGGCCGAGCACTCGAGAACTCCTGAGTGCTAGGCCAGAGCACCCAAGCGTACAAGCACTGCGGTGCTCGATCATCACTAGTTATGATTCCTGGCTTACTTCATTTACTTGCTTAGCCTGGTTAATTTGGGGAGAAGATTTTGAATGCTTAGGCTTCCTTTAAATCTGAAGAGTTTCTGTGCTTCTTTGCCGAGTATAGCAAAAGCTCTGTGCATTTGTTTTCAGCTTCTTGTGTTATAGTCCAGTCTATTGTTTTTTTTTTATCAGTGTATCCTGTGACCTGTGTTTCTTCTGTCTTCAATGTTGCTGGCAAAGTAATTGTGTGGATTCTGTTTTATTTGCTTTTGCTGGGTTATATTTCAGAGCAGGGTCAGTTCTGCTGTGTCTTTCTTCTCACTGTTATTCACTGCTCTCTCCTGGAGTACCGTTACCATCTTCTGTATGCTCCACCGCAGGACTTTCAACTCTTTCTTCCGTTGCCTTTATCATTCAGTTCCTGTCACCTTATGATGAGATATTTCTGTGTATTTGTTGCCTGCCGGTGCTGATATGTTCTTCCTACATTTTTTCTTGTGACCATCTAGTTGCCATGCAGTCCTGCACCAGTGTAAGTCCTGGAGGACTTATTACCCTGAGACACTGTTAGGACTTGGGAAAGACAACTGCTATAAGTGAAGTCCAGTTCCAGTCTTGTGAACCATCATCATCATTACAAGATGTTAGTTTTGGGCAGGTTTGGCGGAATTGTCCACCTGGATATAACCCCCATCCTGCATTATGACTTCCACAGTACATCAATGTGATTGCATGGTCACAGAACCCGTGCCCGTCAATCGTTAGCAGAAGGGCAGCTTTGATTGACACTTGTGGGCAGTTGGAGAAAATTTCAAATATGGTACTTTACTAGTGTTGAGCTAAGTGAAGCATCTGAAGTGGAATTCGTTCCGAATTTTAGGAAAAATTTGATTCTAAACTAAGCCGAATTTCCTTGCACTTCATCTTAACAAACCAATTTTTCCTAAAATTGCTGCTGGATTTGTCTTAGAAAAAGCGGGGAAAAAAAACTCACCTCATCCACTTGCTTGCACAGAGGCAGTACGCTCCTCTCTTAATTGAAAAAGACCTGCCGAAGGACCTGCAATGAGCATGATGACATCACCGCGCACTACCAGTGTGATCATGTGGTGATGTCATCAGTGACGAATTAATTCGTAACAAATCAAATTTCTTGTCTATTTATCTATCACCACAAAGAACTGCTAGGTGTGCGCTGGTCCTCTGAGTAAAATGCTTTTTCTCCCTTCCAGATTCTTGGCTGCATTCTGGAGAAATTCTTATTTTTCTAATAGGCAAATGTACAGCTTGGTGCAATGAAGGTGTCACTGTTGCACGTCATTGCACTTTAAGCCATGCTCCTTACCCTTGGCTACCCTCTCAGCTTTAACTGCCAAGGCCAGACAGAGATGTAGTCCCGTCTGGCCATATGTTACTGAACTTGTGTGAGATGGGGAAACAGCTCTCATTGTCTGAACACTGTTTGTGTAAATGAAGTTAAATATCCAGACTGACATTCTGCTGTTTGGGTACACGATGCCGCGGTTTCCTAAACACAGCTACATATTTCCATATTCGTGAGAGGTGGAGTTACAAAGCCTGGAGAGGCAGAGATAGAGCAGCCATCCTGGGGAGAGCTTAGAAGAGGATCCAGGAGCTGTGTGTGAGGAGGATCCATCGACATCCAGGTGTGGGAGCACCTTTCGGTGACCAGAACTGCAGCCCAGTGAAGCTGATAGTGTCCAAGGCCATGATCCTGTCCAGAGGAAGGATGATTGCTTCCAGGAATGCTGATGAGAGCTGAAGAGCAAAGCAACATACACTGTGGTACCGCATGCTTGTTGGAGAAGCTTTTGGTCAGTTCATAGTCATCAGCAGATGCTGAGCAGACCTGGGTCGGTAAGACAGATCGTGCACGCACCTCATCACAGTGTTGGCGCCTAGAATCCTAGAGACTGAGACCAGGCCTGTAGTTAGTTAGTTAGGGTCTCTGTTTGTGTCAGGCCACAAGTGTTGCTGGCAGTTTATTGCAAGGACTCCACAAGTGACATTTCACACTGGGGATCTGATTCCCCACAAACTCAGAAGGAATACTCAGGCACGTGCTACAAGACGAGTTATGGGAGGAATCAGTTATGGGAGGAGGAATCCTGTAGAGCATTGTAAGATTGTAAGCTGTTGTGCTGCACTGCAGGCTAGCCAGTACCACACACCCATACAGTTGTTTTTGATTTTTTGTTAGGGTAATAACAGGTAAAGTGTGGCAGTTTAGTTGTGCTGCCAGTAGGTAAATTACCGCAGTTTCCTCCTGCATCCATCGGAGGGCGCCGCACTGTGCAGCACAAGGGTCTCAGTCTTCAGGCTGGGTGTATGTAAATTTATAGTGTGTTCCCAGCATTTGTGGTTGTGCTCATGTCACGTTTAAAGGATTCTGTCACCAGGTTTTGGCCTATAAAGTTATTCACACTACCGGATAGGGCTCATTGCGGTCAATGTAAAAAAGTTATTCTTATTGATCCTAAAGATGTATTTGATGTAAAAAAATCGTTTTTAGTGATATGCAAATTACTCACATAAGGAGCCCAAGGGGATGTCCCCAGCGCCGTTGGAGCCCAGCACCGCCCACCTACTTATTATTCACTGCAAATCTTCTTGCAGCCCTCCTCGAGCGAAGTGCGCAGAGAGCTGGCGCATGCGCACAAATATCCTTGAGGCCGATGCCAGTAGACCGCACGGGCGCAAACTGCTTGAGGTACTGCGCAAGCGCGGGATTACGCTGGTGCCAGAGGAGGGCTGCAAGAAGATTTGCAGTGAATAATAAGTAGGTGGGCGGTGCTGGGCTCCAACAGTTGTGGCGTGGCCGGGCTCCAGCAGCGCTGGGGACATCCCCTTGGGCTTCTTATGTGAGTAATTTACATCTCTAGGATCAATAAGAATAACTTTTTTACATTGACCGCAATGAGCCCTATCCAGTAGTGTGAATAACTTTATAGGCCAAAGTAAAATTCTGTTTTGGCAAAAGCTGGTGTTGGACTCACTTCCTCGTTCATGACTTCGCTGTATCCTGGGGAGCCCCCCCTGGTACATGGCTTACACGTGCGCCCTCGCTTTGGTATTTGGCACATGCGCAGTACAACCCTGCTGCTTGTCAGGGCTAAAGTAATCTTTAGTAATCTTTAATCTACAGCACATGCGCGTACCGCCACACTGATTCCTGAAGTGAAGGCGCACACATGCATGCGAGATTAAAAAAAAACAAACTGATTTTGTTAAATTTCAAACATTTTGGGACACAGCAATATCAATTACCCTTATTTTTATATTTTTCTAAAAGAAATGTGAAAAGGGAGGTTGCATTTTTAATATTTATTTTTGTACTTTTAAAAACATTCTTATACTTTTTTTTTTAGTCCTCTTAGGGTTCATGAACATATGGTCACTTGAAATGTTGGGAAGGGGTTAAATAAATCTTTTTATTAAATAATCCATTTAAAATATTGAAAGAAAAAATACTTTTTTAAAACAAAAGAGTTTTTTTTGGTGCAAGTAGTATAAAACAATAAAAATATAAAAATGTGGCATCGCTGTAATCGTATGGATCCGCAGAATAAAGCTATCATGCTGTTTATACCGCACACTGAACTCTGTAAAAATGGGTCCCAAAAACAATCTTGAAATAGTTGTTTTTTGTAAGGCCAAAATGTCCCTCTCTTTAAGGGGTTAAACTGATTTTGAGTCAATCAGAATATTTTGGGTGTTTATAATATGGGATTCTTGGGTGGGGGCTCGATATGGATTAACTTGGGGAGATCCACTCTACACCTCTGTATCCATCCTGTATCAGGGGAATGCGCTCCGTACATTGTGTATTGAAGGATCCTGATGGATATGGATGAGTATAGGAAGATATTGATTGTAGGCCAGACCCTGCAGGGCGTCTATCGTCCAGACTCATTGTGTCACAGCACTGCTACATCTGTACTAGAGAAGATAGTGTAACACTCGACCAACTCAACTATAGCAGTGAACCATTCAAACTCAAAAACAAGAACAAACACACACAATATAAAACCGCACAGTGTAGTAATGGCCATGGGTTGTCCACTATACTGCTGCCAGCCATGATGCCCCAAAAAGTTCTAACAGATCTCTGTCGGCATTATAGATATAGGGGTAGCATTGGTTGCAGCTGCAACGGGGTCCCTAAGTGGCACAAATCACACTAAATGCTGATCAGGCAGAGCGGTCCTGAGTCACTCTGCTCGATCATAGAGAGAACTGTGAAGCCAAACAGTTAAAGATTCTCCGTCTCAACTTTATGATCAGTGCAGGGAGGAAACAGAAAACTACAGCCTGGACAAAACTGGAGCCCGGAGAGGTGAGTAACCACTGGACTCCAGGTATGTAGCACCAACCCTGCTACTTCCACCTCCAAAGATACTTACATGAACCCTTCACTGCCCTAGACCACCAGGGCTTCTGATGTTAACCTCCTCACTGCCTTGCAGTATCAGGTATACTGAAATTGACCCCTTCCCTGCCGTAAGGCACCCGGTATACTGACATTAACCCCTCACTGACCCAGACCATCAGGTATACTGATTGACTTATCATTGTCCTAGACCAGCAAGGATCATTACATTAATGCCTTCACCATCGATACTCCAATTTACCCCCTCACTATCCTTGACCCCCACTAATACTGACATTAACCCCTTCCCTGCTGTGGACCATAATGGACACTGACTATAACACCTTTATTGTCATATACCATCAGACACCTTCATCACTGATCCAGCCCAACTTGGAATAGAGACATTGCCGCTTCACTGCTCTAGACCACCAGTGATACCCTCCACCTGGATGTTAATACAGTTTGCCCGGATGTTTTGTACATCTGGCTTCCGTAAGGTTATTTATTCAGGTGCTGTATGTTAACCCCTTCATGACATAGCCATTTTTCACCTTAAGGACCAGGCCAAATTTTGGAAATATGACATGTGTCACTTTATGTGGTAATAGCTTTGAAACACTTTTACTTATCCAAGCCGTTCTGAGATTGTTTTCTTGTGACACATTGTACTCCATGACAATGGTAAATTTGAGTCAATATAAATCGCCTTTATTTATAAAAAAAATCCTAAATTTACAGAAATTTTGGAAAAATTTGTAATTTTCAAACTTTGAATTTCTATGCTTTTAAGGCAGATAGTGATCCCTCACAAAATAGTTATTACTTTACATTTCCCATATGTCTACTTTATGTTACCATCATTTTGTAGATGTAATTTTATTTTTTGGGGACGTTAGAAGGCTTAGAATTTTAGAAGTAATTCTTAAAATTTTTAAGAAATTTTCCAAAACCATTTTTTTGAAGCAACAGTTCAGTTCTGAAGTCAGTTTGTGGGGCTATCATAATAGAAACCACCATAAATGACCCCATTTTAGAAACTACACCCCTCAAGGTTTTCAAAACGAATTTTACTAACTTTGTTAACCCTTTATGTATTCCACAAGATTTAAAGGAAAATGGAGATGACATTTCAAAATTTCACTTTTTTTGGCAGATTTTCCATTTTTTTCCTGTAACACATCAAGGGTTAATAGCCAAACAAAACTCAAAAACTATTACCCTGATTCTGCGATTTACAGAAACACCCCACATGTGGTAGTAAACTGCTGTATGGGCACACAGCAGGGCGCAGAAGGAAAGGTGCGCCAGATGGTTTTTGGAGGGCAAATTTTGCTGGATTGGTTTTCAGACTCCATGTCCCATTTGAGGCCCCCCTGATGCACCCCTACAGTAGAAACAACCAAACAGTGCCTGTATTTTGGAAACTAAGGGATAAGGTGACAGTGTTATTGATATTATTTTGGGGTACATATGATTTTTGATCGCTTTATATTACACTTTTTGTTAGGCAAGGTATCCAAAAATGCCTGTTCTGGCTCAGTTTTTTTTTTTTGTACAGTGTTCATCTGACAGGTTAGATCATGTGCTATTTTTATAGAGCAGGATTTTACGGACGTGGCGATACCTAACATGTATAGTTTTCTTTATTTATTTAAGTTTTACACAATAATATCATTTTTGAAACAAAAAAATCATGTTTTAGTCTGTCCCTTGTCTGAGAGCTGTAGTTTTTTTATTTTTTGGGCAATTGTCTCAGGTAGGGGCTCATTTTTTGCGGGAAGAGGTGACGGTTAGATTGGTACTATTTTGAGGGGCATACGCCTTTTTGATCGCTTGTGATTGTACTTTTTGTGATATAAAGTGACAAAAATGGCTTTTTTTACACTGTTTTTATTTTATTTCTTTTACCGTGTTCACCTGAGGGGTCGGGACATGTGATATTTTTGTAGAGCAGGTTGTTACAAACGTGGCGATACCTAATATGATTGGGATATTTTTTTTTCTTTTTTTACTAATTTCAAATTTAAGTATTGGGGGAAAAATAGGATTTTTTAAAACTTTTTTTAACTTTTTTTTTATTTTTTTACACTTTTTTTTACACTTTTTTTTTAGACTCAGACCCACTTGGTTCTTGAAGAACCAGTGGATCTGATTGTTCTATAATACACTACAGTACACTATATAGTGTACTGTAGTGTGTTGTCACTCAGTCTAAGCCTTCTCAGGCTCCTGCCTTTAGCAGGAGCCTGAACAGGCTTGATTACACCATGGCAAGCAGACGCTTCTGAAAGCGTCTGGTTGCCATGGTAACCATCGGGACGCTGCCAGAGCACAGCAGCGTCCCGATGGAAGGGGGAGGGAGCTTCCTCCCTCTCTTCAGCCCACACCATCGGCGCTGCCAGCGCACTGCAGTGCCTGATGGTAGAGGGAGCTCCCTCCCTGTTAACCCCTTCCATACAGCGGTCCCTACGGACTGCGGCATGGAAGGGGTTAAACTGCTGACATCGGTGCCAGCACCGATGTCAGCAGTTTCAAGCAGAGTATCAGCTGTATGCTGATACTCTGCTTGCAAACGCTCGGCCATCCTGAAATATCATTGCGGGCGGCACTCCCGCCACAGCCGCCCGCACATCGCCCGCCCGCTCATTATATCCTCCCCCCACCCACCCAATCGGCCATCAGAGAAAACAGTGGGGGGGGGGGACATATTCATATATATATATATATATTGTTAAATTTATTTATTTTTTTATTTTACAGGTTATTTCACTTACGATCGCTGCGATTGGCTAGTCTGAACAGACTAGCCAATCACAGCGATCGCTAGCCCAGGACCGCCCCCATTGGTCCCAGGCTGGTAAGCTGAGACCCCTGGCTGTAAGTAACAGCCGGGGTCTCAGCGCTGTCACCATGTCAGCAGACATGGTGACAGTTTAATGTAATGACGGGTATACTCGTCATGGAGCGCTAAATAGCAGTGCTCCATGACGTGTATACTCGTCATATAGCGGGAAGGGGTTAATATTTATTTGATAGGGTTCTGTATTGCTCAATTTAGAGGGAGCAGTGCATTAGTGGTTTGATGAAACACCGTGAGGGACCAAGAGTGGCCTCTCCAGGAGAGCACAGTGGCCAAAGTGGTCACAGAGTACAGAGGTGAACAGCAGGCAGCTTGTTATGTGTCTTTGTATCAGGTATTGTGACCTCGGTCCCATGCCCGAGAAGCTTGAACCACGACTAAGCCTCACTGAAGCAGACAGTAAAGTTCTCCATAGGCAGTCCCCATGTGTTGGACAGTGACAGCTATAGACCCCTTTCCAGGCAGAGAGTATGGGTCCCCCATCCATTGGCAGGCCATCAAAGATCATTCATTATTGCACATTTTAGTATGATTTTAAGATATTGTCCAGTTTGGACATCATCAATTGATCTCAAAAGTCCTTGACGATAGGTTGACCATGAGTCTGAATGGTGGAGTGGGTCTCTCTCCGTCTTGATCTGCACAGCTGATCATAAGTGGTCCAGGTATGGAAGTAAAGTGGTTAATGATAACATTCCTAGTGATTGTCTAGGGTTGTGAAAGGCTTAGTGATCACTTCCCTAGTGGTCTAGGGTTGTGAAGGGGATACTGGTAACATCCTGAAGGTCTAGGAGTCTGAACGGGTAATGATAACATTCCGGGTGGTCTAGGTTTGTGAAGAGATTGTTGAGAACATCCTGATGGTCTAGGGGTATGAAGGGGTTGATGATAATATCCCTGGTGATCTAGTGTAGTAGAGGGTAGCTCACCTAGATGGAGATAACAGAATGTCTGCATAATTGTATTCATTTTATTCACTGTTACAGATCAAGGAGCAGGAAGAAGAGGTGGAGGAAGTAAGGGAAACTATGGCCAGAATGGGCCCTCTCCTCCTCAGGGCTCCTGTGTAGCTGTCGGGGCTTCATAGGCACGTTGTCTAACAACAGGAATCATATCATCTAATGACCGGATCGGCACCAGAAGAGGAAGTCACTTGTCACAACTGCTGAATGGCACAGGTAAGTACTTAGATGTTTCCTTGAGTCTGGCACTGAGCAAACAGTAATGAGGTTGGCATAATGGGCACTAAGGTCTCAGGCTGGTAAAATGGACATTTCCATGGGTCTGGTATTATGGGCCCTGGGCTCCTTTGGTAGGTGCGTACTTCTCATATGCAGCCAATAATCCATCTCACCGCCCATGAGTGTGTGTGACGGGTAAGATGGACGACCTCCCTGTTCTCCCCGATGTGATCCTGGGAACCAGAGATTTATTATCCTGTTGATGATAGATAATCCTTACTGCTCTCATCGATTTCTAGTGGGCGGCGCAGTGACTGGTACTTGAAGGGTGTCATTCCCAGTGCCCAAAATAGTGATCCACCCCTAGTGTACCCGACAAGAAACTGCAATGTGTTATTGGCCTGAGCTGCTGATCTCAAGTGTCCGAGATCATCAATGAGTTGGCACCAGAGTGGGCACAGGACCCTGGCGTAATTAGGACACAGACAGTGGGTTGCCAGCCTGGTCAAGTGCAGTCACCTGAATGTGGTGCCAGCAGAGGAGGATGGAGCAGCCTGTCCAGGAGAGCCTGGAGTCCAGCACAGCACTGCAGCACCCACCTCCATGATTGAGACTATCTATCTATCTATCTATCTATCTATCTATCTATCTATCTATCTATTATCTATCTATCTATCTATCTATCTATCTATCTATCTATCTATTATCTATCTATCTATCTATCTATCTATCTATCTATCTATCTATCTATCTATCTCATATCTATCTATCTATCTATCTATTATCTATCTATCTATCTATCTATTATCTATCTATCTATCTATCTATCTAATTATCTAAAAAAAAAAAAAATGGAAGCAGCACAGCAAAGTAGAAAAAAGTAACGGTGTGCCAGCGGCTACGGACGTGAGAAAAGTCCCTTTGAGAGGACTGAAACGTTGCTGCTCTGGTAAATTAAACCACTTTTTTTCTTAGCACAATTCATGGTGGTGCTGTGGAATTTATTATTTTTATCTAATTATCTATCTATCTATCTATCTATCTATCTATCTTTCTATCTATCTTGTATCTATCTTGTATCTATCTATCTATCTATCTTCTATCTATCTATCTTTCTATCTATCTATCTATCTTGTATTTATCTTTCTATCTATCTATCTATCTATCTATCTATCTATCTATCTATCTACCACACAGATTCCATACATTCTCTTCCCACTGCGCACTACATCTGATTCATTCCCTCTCGCTTCAGAACGTTCTATACAACATTATATTTAGTAAGGAATTTATTTCACCTTCTAATGCGGAATATTTCTTTAATGTTCTATATTCGGAACAAGTGAGTCTGAGCAGAGGTACAAAGCTTAAGAAGGTTGTGACCACTGATAAAGGAGAAGCCACCCCACGCTGACCCTGAGGAGGGGATAATTGAAAGGAATGTCTTACTCCTCTCGGTATTATTTCTTAACACGTTCTAGAAATCTTCTTACAAAATGATATGTTCTTTAGCGACCTCACATCTTCAACCTTGGGTTAATAATTGAGGAATTTGGTGCCATAATCAATGTGTTCTTCTGACAATAGTATTCGTGACGTAGTTGGAGGACGGGGGTGGGTGGGCGGAGATGTATCCATTAGGGAATATATATATATACAGCATGGTGTCTGTCCAGGTGCAGAAGAACTCCAAGGAACACTCATCTTGGCAGACCAGCTGGAGTCATGACCGCCATGTCTTACACTGCACTTGCCGTCACCTTTTTTGGCTGGTTAGCCTTGTCTTCAGCGTGTTATATACAAAACTGCCCCATAGGAGGAAAGAGATCGGTGATAGACTTCATGGACGTAAGGAAGGTAAGAGGTCATGGTCATCTCATTCATGGTTTACTAATCTTCAGTGATGTCCACGAAGAGGAAACACTCCAAAGCATCACTAGATGCTTCTTGAGCCTTTAGGAAGACAGCCTGACTCTGAGCTGAAACTTTGTGGTACATGCATGGCTGAATCCAGGAGACCTGTAGAGATTTCTTGGAGTGTTATTGCTTCTTTTCATATCTGGTAAGGTGGACCTTCGAGGAGATAAAGTTGGATCACTGACGAAGGTTCCATCCTCCATAACCCCATATACTTTGTACTGTCTCTAGCTCGGGTAGACCATGAACAGCTATTTTTTAAATTATTTTAATTTTGACGATGTAATGCTTAATTACACCTGCGGTGGCACTATAGAGCAATCAAACACTAGCTGTCAGATTCTCCCATACATATGTACTGGAATGCGGGAGATCCCAGCAAGGACACACCCTGTGATCAGCTTATCATCAGGGGACCCTTTTATTCAAAACGGGCAGGCTGTTTTTTTTTTTATTATTGCATTTTACTAATTTTGGGCTTTTTCAATTTTCAGCAGTTTTTGTGATACATGGGGTTAATAATCAGTCTATTTGCAGACTGTTGACCCTAAGTTCAGTCAGCTGACGGCTCATGTGAAGTCTTATCTCTGATCTCCTGACCTCTTAAACACTCATTTATGCCATATTCTTATCAGTTTCATAGGTCAGAAGATCAGAGAAAAGGCTTTAAATGAGCCTTCAGCTGATAGAACTCAGGAGCAGCCGTCTAAAAAAAAACTGATTATTAACCCCATGTATCACAAAAAGTGCTAAAAAAATTTTTAAATAATAATAATAATAATAATAATAATCAACCAATTGAAAAAATGATTTTTAGCCCAAAATGAGTAAAATGCAATTATAAAAAATTTACTCTGAAAGTGTCCATAGCCTTTAAGCCAAAACTTTTATCATTGTGTCATTTTTGGGCCCAATTTTCTTCACAGATATATTTTATATTTTATAGCTCCAAATCCCCTGGCATAGATATACAAGAAAACATGCTGGCTTCCTGCTGCCACCACTAGAGAGCGCTTAAGCGCTTACTGCATACTGCTTTGGCCCAGTTCACACATCAGTTATTTGGTCAGTTATTTCCATCGGTTGTTATGAGCCAAAACCAGGAGTGAAGCCTCCACAGAGATCAGATATAATGGAAAGATTTGCACCTCTTCCGTGCTTTTGACTCGCACCTGGTTTTGGCTCATAATAACTGATGGAAATAACTGACCAAATAACTGAAGTGTGAGCTAGGCCTTACACATTAAGCTCCCTCTGGTGGTGGCTGCAGGCAGTGACCTTGCTATATTGTCTATGCGGTGGGTTTGGAGTTTTGTATCAGAAACCGTAAAGATGAGCTGAGTTTGTTATTTGGCAAGATTAATGGTTTTAGCACCCTGTGTTATATGTGGCCTTTCATAGGATTGCAAGAAAACCTACTGAGCTAAAAAGTATATTACAAACCTAGTCTGCTACATCTTCTAAAGAAGTGACGTTAGTATACGATGCATATGCTGCCCATCTATATACAGCATATAGAAGTATATACTACTATACTGTAAATCTAAGGAATCAGAACGTTGACTACGGTTATAGAACCTTATCTTAACATCAATTCTTTGGAAGATGTAGCAGAGCTAAATTTGTCATTGATCTGTATCTAATGTGCTCCATTTAGATAACCTCTGAGAGTAAAATAATGCGCTTTGCCACTCTACATTGACGTACTCAGCTCGGCTACATCCACGTTTATTTTTTTTCATAGAATTGTAATTGTAAGTAATCTTAACTCAGTAAAATATTAACCTACAAAAAATAACAATTCATATGACGCATTCAGCACTGCTACATCTGAACTAGTAGATGCAAAATAATTATAAAAAGCGCATACTCAGCACTGCAGCATCTACTTCCTACTATATCACAGGGCACCTGCAAGTAATATAAATGAATAGTTAAGCACTGCTACATCTGCAACACTCAGTTGTGTAACTTATTAAACAGTATCAATAGCACAAAAAATAGAATAATGTAAATGACAAACTCAGCTCTTCTAGATCTCTATTAGTCATCTTGTGTAAAATGACTACTTTATTAAGGAATTACCACAAAGCAAAAATAGAATGACAAACTGAGCACAACTACGTCTGCATTACTATTTTAATATAAAAACTACATTATAGGATTTGGAAGCTGCCACAGAAGAGAATAGACATTTAGATTACAAATTCAGCTCTGCAACATCTCACCGGCAAATTGAAGTAATACTTAATGCATTTCGGATGGCACAAGTAGGTAATGTAAATGACAATATGGGCACTGCTACATCTATCATAGGGCACAAACGAGTCTTTTGGGTTTCTGACCACACTAGTAAGCTGCTGTTACATGCACAAAATAATAAAGTAACTCAGCTCTGCTACATCTGCGCTAGGAAATTGGTGTAAAACCCACTACACGAATAGGGAGTTCATTTAGATCTTTGTTATGGGGTCTCTATGTCTTCTATGTGTGCTGCTAGACACAAGGGAGGGCTGACAAATTCAGCTCTGCTACATCTGCACAAGTTGGCTCCTTAAAAGTATAGACCCCTCCTACCCCTTCCTATTAAGGATAATTATGACCGCAGTGACCCATCAAGCTTGTGGCAGTGTAGACCAAGGGCCTCCAGCTATTATACTACAACTACAACACCCATCATGTCTGAATGGAAAGTCAAAAATTGTGTTTTATACTCTTCATGTCCAGCAGGGGGCGACCACTGAAAACAGTTCTTTTAGACCTTTTACAGCTTGAAGGCGTCACATTGTAAACTTTCTGTGTATTTGCGGTCATTTTTAGATGTCATTTAACTGGATATCCTTCTAATGATTCAAAAAGGGGGTGTTTGCAAGAACAGCGCCACTTTTGTCCTCAGGCCATGCCTGGTATTGCACGGTCATGTACTTCTTGCTTAGGTGTTCTTCTCTACTTTTTTAGTGTATCCCTTGTGGACCAAGGAACAAAGGTCACTGCTTCGGGCCCAACATCTGCTGTGGAGAGGAGCTGGGTTGTTACTTTGGCACCACTGAGACTCTGAGATGCCAAGAAGAAAATTTTCTCCCTTCACCGTGTGAATCTGGAAGGAAACCATGCGGGAATAATGGAGGAAACTGCGCCGCCTCCGGCATCTGCTGCAATCATGGTGAGGACCTATATGGTGGGATGGAACTCCAGAAACCCTCTTCCCTCAAATTGCACACTCAAGAAGATGAGACATAAGGAGCTGTTTAAAGGGGTCCTCACACTGGGAAAAAAGGGTTACTAATTAGGACCCCCCCCCCCCACGACCAGCAGCCACTGTGAGGACCACACCGCAAACAGCTCCTTATATCTCACCTTCAAGGACCCCTGTGATTATGACATTGAGGCAGTTAGGCTTTAATAATGGATGAAATGAGGGTTGCTCGGTATAGGCAGCAGCCTAGGGGCACAATTTACAACAATGAATCAGTTCTCCCTTATGTGCATCCAGAAACATTCATAGGGGCAATTAAATAACTTCATCCATAAATGCTACTTTGGATTAGACAAGGGGTTGTCCCACGAATATACTCTACAGTTTTTAAACCAGCCCCTAGATCTGAATACTTTTATAAATGCATGTGATTAAACATTTAGTATAGCCACTGAGTTATTGAATGAAATCTACCTGTATAGCGCCACCTGCTGTTTGCACTTTTTCTAATCTCTCTGTCCACCTGATTGAGGTGGACACACATGCTCAGTTCCGTCCTTCAACTGCCAACAGCTGCAGCAGAAAGGACATGCCCCCTCCCTCCTTCTGAGCTGCCAGCTTGAAATAAATATAGTCGAGCAATTGAAGCAGTGAGTGTGGAGATCTCTGGATCCATGTGAGGTACAGGGCTGGTTCTAGCTTTGTTAGATAGAGATTGTGATGTACTGGATGTCTAATTTTCATTTTTTTTATATTAGTCATGGGATAATCCCATTAACTTCAAGTCCAGGAAGCTGAGATATGGGGAGCTGTTTGTTGGGAGTCCTCCAAAAGGGGAACGCTTGAGAAAAAAAAAAAACATCTAGTGACCACAGCGCATCTCCACAGACCAAGCCACAAAGACAGCTCGCACAACTTTACAGTGCGAAATTCTGACAAACAGCTCCTTATCTCTTAGCTTCCTGGATCCATGTAGGTGTAACATGTATTTTCTGGTCTTCATTGTCCATAAGACATTCCACAATGCTTTTGTGATCGGTCTCAGTGGGTCTTCAACCCACCAGGAGAACTTCCTGTGTGGAAGAAATAAAGTGATACTCCCCAGGCCACTACAGAGGAGCCCACGGGGAGACCTACCACCTGGCAAGGCCTAGTCCTTCTATCCTTACTATAAACAACTGATCTGTAGTCAACCAACACACAAGAGAGCCAGGAAATCAAGGGCATGAAATGAATAGGAGTGAACTGCAATACCAGGCTTGGCCACTATCATCCACATGGTGCTGTGACTCAAAACCATGAAGGAATGAGGTCCTTCATTCTGCTGATTGGCTGAAGTCGATCACAGATTGGTATCTTCAATATTAAAGTTCCAGAAAACTTCATTATCTAGACCACCGCCACTTTGGAGCTTGCAAGGACTTCTCTTCCGTCTTCAGATCTTCTCCCCTGAGAATGTTATCATTGATAGACATGTACACCCAAAAGTAAAATGTGACCTAATCCAGCCCTGCCTACACAAAGGAAGGTTTGTTACCATGTATCAGTGTAGGTGAGCTATCAGTCCAAGGCGGAGGAGAATGTTGAGGCTCATAAAGGATTGCTTACAGTGATACATTGTAACAAACCTTCAGCTGTGTGAGCAGGACTAGTTTGGGAAGGGTTTTCAGCTATTGTGTGTAAATGTATTATTATTATTGTGTGTGGACTGGAGGCTATGATTGTTTTATGTTTTATCTCCTGCAGAGAGCTGCACGATGGACCCGGCCTGTGAACAGGACTCTGTATTTTCCTAGTCCCTAGACCTTCTCCAAGGCAGAACCACCACACCAAGCGGGACCACCGCTGTGTATAGATGTACTGTACAGTGAATAAAGACCTCAAACATGGCCACGCTTATGTCTCTGCTCTTCTTAACACAACCGCCGTCAATCCCACACTGAAGTTCACCCTAATATTCCTCTGGAGTCTAGAGTAGAGTCCAGGAAGCTGAGATACGAGGAGCTGTATGCTAGGATTCAAAATAATAGTGGCCATGGTATGTCTTCCATGTCATAGCGGCATCTAAAAGGGTATCCAGCAATCACAGGAAGCGGAATTAAAAATATGGAAGCTTTATTAGAAAAAAAAAAAAAAACATAAAAACATGTGGAGGAATTTGCCTACTCACCAGTTAGTAAAAACCCTCCATTGTTTTCCACCATAGAGGCAGCTAATATTGTTCTACAGTGTGAGGACCTCATCAAACATTACCCACTATCTCAGCTTCCTGGTCTGCACTAGTGATTGAGGTTTTCAAGAAAGGAAGATGTGTGGTAAGAGGTCACTATATCCAATAAACATCCTGAATGATGGACCCTATGAGCCATCCTGTCTGTGGGACTATCCGCGATCCAAGGATCATTTCTAAAGGGGTATTCCAGGATGGTCAATCCTTAGTATAAGCCATCAGTATCAGATCAGTGGGGGCTGATTCATGGGAAACCTACTGACCAATTGACTGAAAGTGCTGTTGGTTCAGATCATGGGGGTCCGTCTCACAGGAAACCAGCTGAGCAGTTGACTGAAGGGTCCGTTAGGCCAAATCGTTGGTGGTCTGACTCATGGGAAACCCATTGACCAGTTGACTTAAGGGTCTGTTGGGTCAGATCAGTGGGGGTCTGACTCACGGGAAACCCAAAAACCAGTTGACTGAAAGGTCCGTTGGGTAAGATTGGTGGGGGTCTAAACCATAGGAAACCCAATGACAAGTTGACTCAAGGGGCAATTGGGTCAGATCAGTGGAGGTCTGACTCACGGGAAACCCACTGACCAGTTGAGTGAAGGTACCTTTGGGTCAGATCAGTGGGCATCTGACTCACGGGTAAGCAGTTCACTGAAGGGTGACCAGTTCACTGAAGGGGCTTTTGGGTGAGATCGGTGGGATCTAACTCATGGGAAATCTACTGACCAGTTGACTGAAGGGTCTGTTGGGTCAGATCGTTGGGGGTCTGACTCACGGGAAACCCACTGACCAGCTGAGTGAAGGTGCCTTTGGGTCAGATCAGTGGGGGTCTGACTCACTGAAAACCCACTGACCAGTTGAATGAAGGGTCCACTGGGTGAGATCGGTGGGGATCTGACTCATGGGAACCCACTGACCAGTTGACTGAAGGAGCCGTTGGGTGAAATTGGTGGGGGTCTGACTCATGGAGAACTCACTGACCAGTTGAATGAAGGGTCCACTGGGTGAGATTGGTGGTGATCTGACTCACAGGTAACCCACTGACCAGTTGACTGAAGGGTCCGTTGGGAGAGATCGGTGTCGGCGTCGATGGGTGAAATTGGTGTGGGTCTGACTCATGGGGAACCCACTGACCAGTTGACTGAAGGGGCCATTGCATTCTGACGAGAGCCACATCCTCTTTATTGCTTACTTGCCATTCATTTACTAGTAACTGTTCCTGGTATTGCAGCTCTATTCACCTATGCCTATCCTAAGGGTAATATATGAATATAAAGTATGGGTAACACCGCAGGGCAAAAATAATAAGTAATAAATAATAAGTAAGATAATGGGTTGCATCAATAGGGGCATAGATGCCCGTGATGAGAACATAGTCCTGCCACTTTACAAATCACTAGTCAGACCACACATGGAGTACTGTGTACAGTTCTGGGCTCCTGTGAACAAGGCAGACATAGCAGAGCTGGAGAGGGTTCAGAGGAGGGCAACTAAAGTAATAACTGGAATGGGTGGACTACAGTACCTAGAAAGATTATCAAATTTAGGCTTATTCACTTTAGAAAAAAGACGACTGAGGGGAGATGTAATAACTATGTATAAATATATCAGAGGTCAGTACAGAGATCTCTCCCACGATCTATTTATCCCCAGGACTGTGACTGTGACGAGGGGACATCCTCTGCGTCTGGAGGAAAGAAGGTTTGTACACAAACATAGAAGAGGATTCTTTACGGTAAGAGCAGTGAGACTATGGAACTCTCTGCCTGAGGAGGTGGTGATGGTAAGTTCACTAAAAGAGTTCAAGAGGGGCCTAGATGTATTTCTGGAGGTAATAATATTACAGGTTATAGTTAGTAGAGAGGGGTCGTTGATCAAGGGAGTAATTCTGATGTCTGATTGGAGTCGGGAAGGAATTTTTTCCCCTAAAGTGAGGAAAATTGGCTTCTACCTCACAGGGGTTTTTTGCCTTCCTCTGGATCAACTTGCAGGATAACAGGCCGAACTGGATGGACAGAGGGCTTTTTTCGGCCTTATAAACTATGTTACTAAGTAATAATTATAAATAAATAATAAATAGTAATTTTCTAATACAGAATAGAATTTGAATTCTCACACAAATATATCAGTTTTTTGACAACTGGGTTTCATATCTGGTTACAAAACTCACGGTGCACCCCTGCTTACATCTGCGAATACAAGGCAGAAAGAATAGTCTCATATACGAATTTTAATAGTGCTCTTCTGCCCTCTTGTGGTAGAAAGGTGAACTTCTTGATGACCACCTTTACCATGTAGCATAGCAGTTGCTCTTGGGGTCCCGTTTCTCAGTCAGAGATATTTTCAGTCCGTTGATCTGGGGCCCTTTCTGTTGATCTGCGGAATATGATGATCTGCCCTACTTACCAGTGATGTAAGAAATGCATAATTGCCCAGAACAATATCAATAAATAGATTTATAAAGCATGTGTCAGCAGAATCAACCCTATTAAACCAGGCTGTGTCTGATAGCATTTATTCTGCTGATTAAAATGATACCTATCCTGTGAAAATTGATAGAGGCGTTCCAGAGAAAAAAGATTTTTACTCTTTGTACAATGAGGACTTCAGTATGATGAGGGGCGTGGCCAACACTGGAGAACTGAGGTGCACAGGGAGTCTAGAGACCGCCCATTTGGTGAACTGAACCCCCCACGTGCATACAGAATAAAAGGCTTTTATCTTGGGAACGACACAACCGATTTTCACCAAGCAGATATCATTTTAATCAGCAGAATCAACCCTATAAGGTCGTATTCCTGGTTTAATGGGGTTAATCTTGGTATGACGTGTCCTTTAATATTTTTGCCACCAATTTTGCCTTGATCTGGTAAAAAATGATACACTGCACAGGCAAGTTTGTGCTCCCCAAAAACATCTCATCTAAACGTTGTTGAGAAATACCTCTGTCATTCTTTCACTTTGTGTCCCGAGACAATTTTACGTTTAAACCAGACAAGGCTGCCCCCAATCGTCTGACACAAGGTTGAGAATGTGACAGCCACCAAAAGCTTGACCATTATGTAGGGGCTGAATGTATATCAGGTATAAAGAAGGAGGCACATGCTTTATGACTGCAGAAGACACATTAGAGCCAGACAGTGAGGACGGCCCAGTGGTAGCAGTAGTGATCAGGCAGAGTCCTGCTAAATAACAGCCACAGAGTCATCTCCATCCTCCGTCCTGCACTGATGCAGAGTAAGAAGTGAAAGATGAATGGACTGGGCACATCAAGTTCAGGCTCCAGTAAGAGATATGGAGTATGCTGGTATAACCTGGGTATATAATGTATATAATTATACATGTACAGTTGGTATAAGTTATACATCTTCTTGTATATAGTGATATGGAGCATGCTGGTATAACCTGGGTATCTCCTGTATATAATTATATATGTACAGCTGGTATAAATTATACATCTTCTTGTATATAGTGATATGGAGCATGCTGGTATAACCTGGGTATCTCCTGTATATAATTATATATGTACAGCTGGTATACGTTATACATTATCTTGTATATAGTGATATGGAGCATGCTGGTATAACCTGGGTATCTCCTGTATATAATTATATATGTACAGCTGGTATAAGTTATACATCTTCTTGTATATAGTGATATGGAGCATGCTGGTATAACCTGGGTATCTCCTGTATATAATTATATATGTACAGCTGGTATAAGTTATACATCTTCTTGTATATAGTGATATGGAGCATGCTGGTATAACCTGGGTATCTCCTGTATATAATTATATATGTACAGCTGGTATAAGTTATACATCTTCTTGTATACAGTGATATGGACAATGCTGGTATAACCTGGGTATCTCCTGTATATAATTATATATGTACAGCTGGTATAAGTTATACATCTTCTTGTATATAGTGATATGGAGCAATGCTGGTATAACCTGGGTATCTCCTGTATATAATTATATATGTACAGCTGGTATAAGTTATACATCTTCTTGTATATAGTGATATGGAGCATGCTGGTATAACCTGGGTATCTCCTGTATATAATTATATATGTACAGCTGGTATAAGTTATACATCTTCTTGTATATAGTGATATGGACATGCTGGTATAACCTGGGTATCTCCTGTATATAATTATATATGTACAGCTGGTATAAGTTATACATCTTCTTGTATATAGTGATATGGAGCATGCTGGTATAACCTGGGTATCTCCTGTATATAATTATATATGTACAGCTGGTATAAGTTATACATCTTCTTGTATATAGTGATATGGAGCAATGCTGGTATAACCTGGGTATCTCCTGTATATAATTATATATGTACAGCTGGTATAAGTTATACATCTTCTTGTATATAGTGATATGGAGCATGCTGGTATAACCTGGGTATTCCTGTATATAATTATATATGTACAGCTGGTATAAGTTATACATCTTCTTGTATATAGTGATATGGAGCATGCTGGTATAACCTGGGTATCTCCTGTATATAATTATATATGTACAGCTGGTATAAGTTATACATCTTCTTGTATATAGTGATATGGGAGCATGCCTGGTATAACCTGGGTATCTCCTGTATATAATTATATATGTACAGCTGGTATAAGTTATACATCTTCTTGTATATAGTGATATGGACCATGCTGGTATAACCTGGGTATCTCCTGTATATAATTATATATGTACAGCTGGTATAAGTTATACATCTTCTTGTATATAGTGATATGGAGCATGCTGGTATAACCTGGGTATCTCCTGTATATAATTATATATGTACAGCTGGTATAAGTTATACATCTTCTGTATATAGTGATATGGAGCATGCTGGTATAACCTGGGTATCTCCTGTATATAATTATATATGTACAGCTGGTATAAGTTATACATCTTCTTGTATACAGTGATATGGACAATGCTGGTATAACCTGGGTATCTCCTGTATATAATTATATATGTACAGCTGGTATAAGTTATACATCTTCTTGTATATAGTGATATGGAGCATACTGGTATAACCTGGGTATCTCCTGTATATAATTATACATGTACAGCTGGTACAAGTTATATATCTTCTTGTATATAGTGATATGGACAATGCTTGTATAACCTGGGTATCTCCTGTATATAATTATATATGTACAGCTGGTATAAGTTATACATCTTCTTGTATATAGTGATATGGAGCATGCTGGTATAACCTGGGTATCTCCTGTATATAATTATATATGTACAGCTGGTATAAGTTATACATCTTCTTGTATATAGTGATATGGAGCATGCTGGTATAATCTGGGTATCTCCTGTATATAATTATACATGTACAGCTGGTACAAGTTATACATCTTCTTGTATATAGTGATATGGAGCATGCTGGTATAACCTGGGTATATCCTGTATATAATTATATATGTACAGCTGGTATAAGTTATACATCTTCTTGTATATAGTGATATGGAGCATGCTGGTATAACCTGGGTATATCCTGTATATAATTATATATGTACAGCTGGCAGAGGCGTAGCTAGAGGTTCAGCACATGGGGGGGGGGGGGCGAAACATACTTGAGTGGGCCCCCCACTTGGCTTCCCAAACGCACGTTTCCAACTTCACAGGCACATACTACTAGTTGTGGTTATAATATTGTATTAGAAAGATGACTATATAAACTGCTAGATAAACTGACGCAGCGTCAGGTCATAGTGTGCGCGGGTCAGGGAAGAGAGCAGAGCGTGGACCGGAGGGCAGCCGCAGCGCAGAACAGGTAAGTAAGGTTTTTTATTTTAATCCTATGTGGCTGGGTGGGCTGATCTGAGGTCTGATGGGGGTCCCTAAAATACAAGTGAGCGCTTCCATAATGGAAGCGCTCACTTGTATTCACCAACTGGGTATACCTGGTATCCTAATTATATATGTACAGCTGGTATAAGTTATACATCTTCTTGTATATAGTGATATGGAGCATGCTGGTATAACCTGGGTATCTCCTGTATATAATTATATATGTACAGCTGGTATAAGTTATACATCTTCTTGTATATAGTGATATGGAGCATGCTGGTATAACCTGGGTATCTCCTGTATATAATTATATATGTACAGCTGGTATAAGTTATACATCTTCTGTATATAGTGATATGGAGCATGCTGGTATAACCTGGGTATCTCCTGTATATAATTATATATGTACAGCTGGTATAAGTTATACATCTTCTGTATATAGTGATATGGAGCATGCTGGTATAACCTGGGTATCTCCTGTATATAATTATATATGTACAGCTGGTATAAGTTATACATCTTCTTGTATATAGTGATATGGAGCATGCTGGTATAACCTGGGTATCTCCTGTATATAATTATATATGTACAGCTGGTATAAGTTATACATCTTCTTGTATATAGTGATATGGAGCATGCTGGTATAACCTGGGTATCTCCTGTATATAATTATATATGTACAGCTGGTATAAGTTATACATCTTCTTGTATATAGTGATATGGAGCATGCTGGTATAACCTGGGTATCTCCTGTATATAATTATATATGTACAGCTGGTATAAGTTATACATCTTCTTGTATATAGTGATATGGAGCATGCTGGTATAACCTGGGTATCTCCTGTATATAATTATATATGTACAGCTGGTATAAGTTATACATCTTCTGTATATAGTGATATGGAGCATGCTGGTATAACCTGGGTATCTCCTGTATATAATTATATATGTACAGCTGGTATAAGTTATACATCTTCTTGTATATAGTGATATGGAGCATGCTGGTATAACCTGGGTATCTCCTGTATATAATTATATATGTACAGCTGGTATAAGTTATACATCTTCTTGTATATAGTGATATGGAGCATGCTGGTATAACCTGGGTATCTCCTGTATATAATTATATATGTACAGCTGGTATAAGTTATACATCTTCTGTATATAGTGATATGGACATGCTGGTATAACCTGGGTATCTCCTGTATATAATTATAATATGTACAGCTGGTATAAGTTATACATCTTCTGTATATAGTGATATGGAGCATGCTGGTATAACTGGGTATCTCCTGTATATAATTATATATGTACAGCTGGTATAAGTTATACATCTTCTTGTATATAGTGATATGGAGCATGCTGGTATAACCTGGGTATCTCCTGTATATAATTATATATGTACAGCTGGTATAAGTTTATACATCTTCTTTGTATATAGTGATATGGAGCATGCTGGTATAACTGGGTATCTCCTGTATATAATTATATATGTACAGCTGGTATAAGTTATACATCTTCTTGTATATAGTGATATGGACCATGCTGGTATAACCTGGGTATCTCCTGTATATAATTATATATGTACAGCTGGTATAAGTTATACATCTTCTTGTATATAGTGATATGGAGCATGCTGGTATAACCTGGGTATCTCTGTATATAATTATATATGTACAGCTGGTATAAGTTATACATCTTCTTGTATATAGTGATATGGAGCATGCTGGTATAACCTGGGTATCTCCTGTATATAATTATATATGTACAGCTGGTATAAGTTATACATCTTCTTGTATATAGTGATATGGAGCATGCTGGTATAACCTGGGTATCTCCTGTATATAATTATATATGTACAGCTGGTATAAGTTATACATCTTCTTGTATATAGTGATATGGAGCATGCTGGTATAACCTGGGTATCTCCTGTATATAATTATATATGTACAGCTGGTATAAGTTATACATCTTCTTGTATATAGTGATATGGACATGCTGGTATAACCTGGGTATCTCCTGTATATAATTAATATACATGTACAGCTGGTACTAAGTTATACATCTCTTGTATATAGTGATATGGAGCATGCTGGTATAACCTGGGTATATCCTGTATATAATTATATATGTACAGCTGGTATTAAGTTATACATCTTCTTGTATATAGTGATATGGAGCATGCTGGTATAACCTGGGTATCTCCTGTATATAATTATATATGTACAGCTGGCAGAGGCGTAGCTAGAGGTTCAGCACATGGGGGGGGGGGGGGCGAAACATACTTGAGTGGGCCCCCCACTTGGCTTCCAAAACGCACGTTTCCAACTTCACAGGCACATACTACTAGTTGTGGGTATAATATTTGTATTAGAAAGATGACTATATAAACTGCTAGATAAATACGCAGCGTCAGTCATAGTGTGCGCGGGTCAGGGAAGAGAGCAGAGCGTGGACCGGAGGGCAAGCCGCAAGCGCAGAACAGGTAAGTAAGTTTTTTTATTTTAATCCTATGTGGCTGGGTGGCTGGTATAAGTTATAATCTTCTTGTATATAGTGATATGGAGCATGCTGGTATAACCTGGGTATCTCCTGTATATAATATATATGTACAGCTGGTATAAGTTATACATCTTCTTGTATATAGTGATATGGAGCATGCTGGTATAACCTGGGTATCTCCTGTATATAATTATATATGTACAGCTGGTATAAGTTATACATCTTCTGTATATAGTGATATGGAGCATGCTGGTATAACCTGGTATCTCCTGTATATAATTATATATGTACAGCTGGTATAAGTTATACATCTTCTTGTATATAGTGATATGGAGCATGCTGGTATAACCTGGGTATCTCCTGTATATAATTATATATGTACAGCTGGTATAAGTTATACATCTTCTTGTATATAGTGATATGGAGCATGCTGGTATAACTGGGTATCTCCTGTATATAATTATATATGTACAGCTGGTATAAGTTATACATCTTCTTGTATATAGTGATATGGAGCATGCTGGTATAACCTGGGTATCTCCTGTATATAATTATATATGTACAGCTGGTATAAGTTATACATCTTCTTGTATATAGTGATATGGAGCATGCTGGTATAACCTGGGTATCTCCTGTATATAATTATATATGTACAGCTGGTATAAGTTATACATCTTCTTGTATATAGTGATATGGAGCATGCTGGTATAACCTGGGTATCTCCTGTATATAATTATATATGTACAGCTGGTATAAGTTATACATCTTCTTGTATATAGTGATATGGAGCATGCTGGTATAACCTGGGTATCTCCTGTATATAATTATATATGTACAGCTGGTATAAGTTATACATCTTCTTGTATATAGTGATATGGAGCATGCTGGTATAACCTGGGTATCTCCTGTATATAATTATATATGTACAGCTGGTATAAGTTATACATCTTCTTGTATATAGTGATATGGAGCATGCTGGTATAACCTGGGTATCTCCTGTATATAATTATATATGTACAGCTGGTATAAGTTATACATCTTCTTGTATATAGTGATATGGAGCATGCTGGTATAACCTGGGTATCTCCTGTATATAATTATATATGTACAGCTGGTATAAGTTATACATCTTCTTGTATATAGTGATATGGAGCATGCTGGTATAACCTGGGTATCTCCTGTATATAATTATATATGTACAGCTGGTATAAGTTATACATCTTCTTGTATATAGTGATATGGAGCATGCTGGTATAACCTGGGTATCTCCTGTATATAATTATATATGTACAGCTGGTATAAGTTATACATCTTCTTGTATATAGTGATATGGAGCATGCTGGTATAACCTGGGTATCTCCTGTATATAATTATATATGTACAGCTGGTATAAGTTATACATCTTCTTGTATATAGTGATATGGAGCATGCTGGTATAACCTGGGTATCTCCTGTATATAATTATATATGTACAGCTGGTATAAGTTATACATCTTCTTGTATATAGTGATATGGAGCATGCTGGTATAACCTGGGTATCTCCTGTATATAATTATATATGTACAGCTGGTATAAGTTATACATCTTCTTGTATATAGTGATATGGAGCATGCTGGTATAACCTGGGTATCTCCTGTATATAATTATATATGTACAGCTGGTATAAGTTATACATCTTCTTGTATATAGTGATATGGAGCATGCTGGTATAACCTGGGTATCTCCTGTATATAATTATATATGTACAGCTGGTATAAGTTATACATCTTCTTGTATATAGTGATATGGAGCATGCTGGTATAACCTGGGTATCTCCTGTATATAATTATATATGTACAGCTGGTATAAGTTATACATCTTCTTGTATATAGTGATATGGAGCATGCTGGTATAACCTGGGTATCTCCTGTATATAATTATATATGTACAGCTGGTATAAGTTATACATCTTCTTGTATATAGTGATATGGAGCATGCTGGTATAACCTGGGTATCTCCTGTATATAATTATATATGTACAGCTGGTATAAGTTATACATCTTCTTGTATATAGTGATATGGAGCATGCTGGTATAACCTGGGTATCTCCTGTATATAATTATATATGTACAGCTGGTATAAGTTATACATCTTCTTGTATATAGTGATATGGAGCATGCTGGTATAACCTGGGTATCTCCTGTATATAATTATATATGTACAGCTGGTATAAGTTATACATCTTCTTGTATATAGTGATATGGAGCATGCTGGTATAACCTGGGTATCTCCTGTATATAATTATATATGTACAGCTGGTATAAGTTATACATCTTCTTGTATATAGTGATATGGAGCATGCTGGTATAACCTGGGTATCTCCTGTATATAATTATATATGTACAGCTGGTATAAGTTATACATCTTCTTGTATATAGTGATATGGAGCATGCTGGTATAACCTGGGTATCTCCTGTATATAATTATATATGTACAGCTGGTATAAGTTATACATCTTCTTGTATATAGTGATATGGAGCATGCTGGTATAACCTGGGTATCTCCTGTATATAATTATATATGTACAGCTGGTATAAGTTATACATCTTCTTGTATATAGTGATATGGAGCATGCTGGTATAACCTGGGTATCTCCTGTATATAATTATATATGTACAGCTGGTATAAGTTATACATCTTCTTGTATATAGTGATATGGAGCATGCTGGTATAACCTGGGTATCTCCTGTATATAATTATATATGTACAGCTGGTATAAGTTATACATCTTCTTGTATATAGTGATATGGAGCATGCTGGTATAACCTGGGTATCTCCTGTATATAATTATATATGTACAGCTGGTATAAGTTATACATCTTCTTGTATATAGTGATATGGAGCATGCTGGTATAACCTGGGTATCTCCTGTATATAATTATATATGTACAGCTGGTATAAGTTATACATCTTCTTGTATATAGTGATATGGAGCATGCTGGTATAACCTGGGTATCTCCTGTATATAATTATATATGTACAGCTGGTATAAGTTATACATCTTCTGTATATAGTGATATGGAGCATGCTGGTATAACCTGGGTATCTCCTGTATATAATTATATATGTACAGCTGGTATAAGTTATACATCTTCTTGTATATAGTGATATGGACCATGCTGGTATAACTGGGTATCTCCTGTATATAATTATATATGTACAGCTGGTATAAGTTATACATCTTCTTGTATATAGTGATATGGACCATGCTGGTATAACCTGGGTATCTCCTGTATATAATTATATATGTACAGCTGGTATAAGTTATACATCTTCTTGTATATAGTGATATGGAGCATGCTGGTATAACCTGGGGTATCTCCTGTATATAATTATATATGTACAGCTGGTATAAGTTATACATCTTCTTGTATATAGTGATATGGAGCATGCCTGTATAACCTGGGTATCTCCTGTATATAATTATATATGTACAGCTGGTATAAGTTATACATCTTCTTGTATATAGTGATATGGAGCATGCTGGTATAACCTTGGTATCTCCTGTAATAATTATATATGTACAGCTGGTATAAGTTATACATTTCTTGTATATAGTGATATGAGCATGCTGGTATAACCTGGTATCTCCTGTATATAATTATATATGTACAGCTGGTATAAGTTATACATCTTCTTGTATATAGTGATATGGGATGCTGGTATAACCTGGGTATCTCCTGTATAATTATTATATAGTGTTAACCTGGATCTCCGGGTTAATGATAAGTTTGGTATAAGTATCTTCTTGTTATTATGAGTGATATGGAGTCATTACTGGTATAACCTGGGTAATCTCCTGTATATAATTATATATGTACAGCTGGTATATAGGTATACATCTTCTTGTATATAGTGATATGGCAGCATGCTGTGTATAACCTGGGTATCCTTCTGTATATAATTATATATGTTACAGTGGTATAAGTTATACATCTTCTTGTATAT
>ONZH01019493.1:0-26543 GCA_900303285.1 Rhinella marina | reverse complement strand
GGAACTCTGTGGTGCTTTTTATCATTAGGCAGGACTAAAAAATATGCATGATTATTGTATGCTAGACAATACTTCTCTCGGTTTCTAGGAAGAGTATATGCTTATCACATATCTTAATTTAGCTGGCTTGAAAAAAAAGATTGGCATTCTTTTCTTTTTGTAAAAAGGCTAATTTGAAGATCTTTCCCAGAAAGCCAAAGGTTTGCTAATTAGCTTGCCCGACAAAAAAGAAAGAAGAGATATCTTATCTAATGCCTAAAAAATTAAGATTGTGATTTGCATATACTCTTTCTCTCTCTTTTTCTCTGTCTCTCTCTCTCTGTCTCTGAACCAGTTCGCTCATCCTTACAATAGACCATACATGCAGTATATTTTAGATTTTTCAAATAGTTCTCTTGATTCTAACCATGTTCCTTAAAGCTCCCAAAAATTCTTTTTTCCTTAAAGTGTAAACAAATGGGGTTCAACATGGGAACAACAGCCGCATAGAGCAATGAGAGAATCTTGTCCTGGGTTTTAGTATCAATAGATTTCGGTTTAATATACAAGAACAGGATTGGTCCATAAAATAATATTACTGTGGTGAGGTGAGAGGTGCAGCTGAGAAAGCTTTGAAACGTCCCTCAGTCGAACGAATCTTCAGTATGCTGGATATAATACCAACATAAGAGGTGATAGTAAGGGAGAAAGGTACAAAGGCTAATAATATGTCCTCAATTATCATAAAGATTTCTCTACTTCTAGTGTCAGTAGTGGTGATTGCATATAAAGCATTTAAGTCACAGAATAAATGGTCAATTGTGTGTGAAGAACAAAACGATAAAGTTGATAGAAAACATAAATACATTAGTGAGTTCACAATTGAAATCACCCAGGAGGAAACCGCCATTAACACATATGTTCTCCTATTCATGATCATAGAATAGTTCAAGGGACTACAGATGGCTACATAGCGGTCATAAGACATGGAAGTCAGAATTAAGACATCACAGGCACCAGTTGATAAAAAAAGCATGCCTGAGTAATGCAGGCGGGAAGAGTAAACTCGGTTGTCTTGTGTAGCAATTATAGACAAAAGTTTTGGTAGAGTGCTAGAGACATAGATGACATCTACCATGGATAGATTACTTAGGAAGAAATACATTGGTGTATGTAATTGGGGCACCAAACAGATAACTATAAAGATTATTAAGTTTCCCGTTACAGTTATCAGATAAATCAGTAAAACGGCAACAAAAATTAATAACTGCCCCATTTCGGATGTTGAAAAAGCAGAGATTCGGAGACAAGTTGCTGTATTATTTAAACACTCATCCATTCTTGGTGGCCAAAAACCAGTCTTGATAGAAGAAGAAAACTAAAGAGTATTCTTATCTGTAACAATAAAAAACATATGAGAAATAAAGCTTGTACAGTCTGAAACAATGAGCAGACCATCAATTACTTCCACCTCTATCTGGGGCTTCACCAAATTCCATATCGAACAGTCATTAATTCCGACTTAAAGCAATAAATCTCATCCACTTTCAGTGAGCTGAATGATCCATACTTAGAAATCCTGGATATCTACCACCTTCAAAACTTCTATTTATTAGCATATAAATTCCAATGTACAGCACTTAACCAAATATATGCACTTCCAAGTATGCCTCTGTACTTCCTCTCTCCACGCCACGTGGCATTTCCGGAGTCACCACCCCTTACTCATGCGTATTATGAGTGAGGGAGCAGTAACTCCCATAGGTTGTTGACACCAAAGAATTTGTGAGTATGGGACATTCAGATCACTAAAAGTGTATGAGATGAGATTGCCTATGAAATAGAACTTGTACACTATTACTACACTATTTCATTTTTAAAAATTACATTTACCTCAATTTATTTCCATTTTTGGCATTTATTACCATACTTTTTATGTATAGGTACATTCAAATAGAAGTGGCAGATGAGGTTTAACAATGACAAATGTAAGGTTATGCAGATAGGAAGGAATAATAGCTGCTGCCAAGGCCAATAAGATAATGGATTGCATCAAAAGAGGCATAGATGCCCGTGATGAGAACATAGTCCTGCCACTTTACACATCACTAGTCAGACCACACATGGAGTACTGTGTACAGTTCTGGGCTCCTGTGAACAAGGCAGACATAGCAGAGCTGGAGAGGGTTCAGAGGAGGGCAACTAAAGTAATAACTGGAATGGGTGAACTACAGTACCCAGAAAGATTATCAAAATTAGGGTTATTCACTTTAGAAAAAAGACGACTGAGGGGAGATCTAATAACTATGTATAAATATATCAGGGGTCAGTACAGAGATCTCTCCCATCATCTATTTATCCCCAGGACTGTGACGAGGGGACATCCTTTGCGTCTGGAGGAAAGAAGGTTTGTACACAAACATAGAAGAGGATTCTTTATGGTAAAGAGCAGTGAGACTATGGAACTCTCTGCCTGAGGAGGTGGTGATGGTGAATTCACTAAAAGAGTGTAATAATATTACAGGTTACAGGGCCGGCCTTAGGGTAGATGGCGCCCTGTGCGAAATTTTCTCTTGGCGCCCCCCCCCATTTATATATATATATTTACTTAAAGAAGTATGTGTGCCATCCCATCTCCATTATCCCATACAGAAAAATATAGTGACAGTACTAACATCATACAGTATACAGAGTGTAGAGATATATAGAGTGATATAGGACTGTATAGAGAGCTATAAATACAGTGCAGAGATATATAGAGTAGGACAGTATATATATATATATATATATATATATATATATATAATATATATATACACACTGTATTTATAGCTCTCTATACTGTCCTATATCACACTATATATCTCTGTACTATATTTATAGCTCTATACAGTCTGACTTTTAATACTGTCACTATATTTTCCTGTATGGGATAATGGAGATGGCACACACATAGCTCACATCACTAAACCCCTCACTGGTTTTTAAATCATGTGTGAGTTATGTGTGCCATGACTGCCATCTCTATTATCCTATACAGGATGGGGCCTTAAGTATATGGATGGGGCCTTAAGTATATGGATGGGGCCTTAAGTATATAGTCCCGCTCCCAATTAACCCCCCCCGGTCATCACGTTGTTTGGGAGCACTTACTTACAGCAGTGCAGTCGCTAACTTTCCCCTACCACCTCTGAGTCCTTCTGCGCATGTGTGACGTCAGCCCAGGGCCGGCTCCAGGTTCAGGTGGGCCCTTGGGCGATAAAGTCTCAGAGGGCCCCCTACAGAGTGATAACTATCTGTGTCTGTGTTACTATCTTGTAACTGTAGAGGTAACACAGTGATGGCTATCTGAGCATAGAAAATGTAGTAGTGTTACCTGCAGTCCTGTGTAAAATCACAGATAACACTAGTACTGATAATGTGGTACTACCACAGATCAGCGTCTTGTGCCCCCATCAGACCTCAGATCAACACAATGTGCCCCCATCAGACCTCAGATCAGCGTCTTGTGCCCCATCAGACCTCAGATCAACATCTTGTGTCCCCCTTCAGACCTCAGATCAGCGTCTTGTGCCCCCCATCAGACCTCAGATCAGCGTCTTGTGCCCCATCAGACCTCAGATCAGCGCCCTTATGCCCCCATCAGACCTCAGATCAGCATCTTGTGTCCCCATCAGACCTCAGATCAACACAATGTGCCCCCATCAGACCTCAGGTCAGCGTCTTGTGCCCCCATCAGACCTCAGATAAGAGTTTTGTGCCCCATCAGACCTCAGAACAACGTCTTGTGCCACCCTCAGATCAGGGCCTTGTGCCCCCCTCAGACCTCAGATCAGGGTCTTGTGCCCCCCTCAGACCAGCGTCTTGTGCCCCCCTCAAAACTCAGATCAACATCTTGTGCCCCCATCAGACCTCAGATCAGCGTCTTGTGCCCCATCAGACTTCAGATCAACACAATGTGCCCCCATCAGACCTCAGGTCAGTGTCTTGTGCCCCATCACACCTCAGATCAACATCTTGTGTCCCCCTTTAGACCTCAGATCAACGCCTTGTGCCCCCTCAGACCAGCGTCTTGTGCCCCCCCTAAGACCTCAGATCAGCGTCTTGTGCCCCCATCAGACCTCAGATCAGCGTTTGTGCCCCCATCAGACCTCAGATCAACACAATGTGCCCCCATCAGACCTCAGGTCCGTGTCTTGTGCCCCTATCAGACCTCAGGTCAGCATCTTGTGCCCACATCAGACCTCAGGTCAGCGTCTTGTGCCCCCATCAGGCCTCAGGTCAGCGTCTTGTGCCCCCATCAGACCTGAGATCAGCGTCTTGTGCCCATCAGACCTCAGATCAACGTCTTGTGCCCCCCTTAGATCAGGGTCTTGTGCCCCCCTCAGACCTCAGATCAGGGTCTTGTGCCCCCCTCAGACCAGCGTCTTGTGCCCCCCCTCATACCTCAGATCAACATTTTGTGCCCCCATCAGACCTCAGATCAGCGTCGTGTGCCCCCATCAGACCTCAGATCAACACAATGTGCCCCCATCAGACCTCAGATCAGCGTCTTGTGCCCCATCAGACCTCAGATCAACACAATGTGCCCCCATCAGACCTCAGGTCAGCGTCTTGTGCCCCATCAGACCTCAGATCAACATCTTGTGTCCCCCTTCAGACCTCAGATCAGCGTCTTGTGCCCCCATCAGACCTCAGATCAGCGTCTTGTGCCCCATCAGACCTCAGATCAGCGTCTTATGCCCCCATCAGACCTCAGATCAGCGTCTTGTGCCCCCATCAGACCTCATATCAACACAATGTGCCCCCATCAGACCTCAGGTCAGCGTCTTGTGCCCCCATCAGACCTAAGGTCAGCGTCTTGTGCCCCCATCAGACCTCAGATCAGCATTTTGTGCCCCATCAGACCTCAGATCAACATCTTGTGCCCCCCTCAGATCAGGGTCTTGTGCCCCCTCAGACCTCAGATCAGGGTCTTGTGCCCCCCTCAGACCAGCGTCTTGTGCCCCCCTCAGACCTCAGATCAACATCTTGTGCCCCCATCAGACCTCAGATCAGCATCTTGTGCCCCCATCAGACCTCAGATCAGCGTCTTGTGCCCCCATCAGACCTCAGATCAACACAATGTGCCCCCATCAGACCTCAGGTCCGTGTATTGTGCCCCTATCAGACCTCAGGTCAGCATCTTGTGCCCCCATCAGACCTCAGGTCAGCGTCTTGTGCCCCCATCAGACCTCAGGTCAGCGTCTTGTGCCCCCATCAGACCTCAGATCAGCGTCTTGTGCCCCATCAGACCTCAGATCAACGTCTTGTGCCCCCCTTAGATCAGGGTCTTGTGCCCCCCTCAGACCTCAGATCAGGGTCTTGTGCCCCCCTCAGACCAGCGTCTTGTGCCCCCCCTCAGACCTCAGATCAACATTTTGTGCCCCCATCAGACTCAGATCAGCGTCGTGTGCCCCCATCAGACCTCAGATCAGCGTCTTGTGCCCCATCAGACCTCAGATCAACACAATGTGCCCCCATCAGACCTCAGGTCAGCGTCTTGTGCCCCATCAGACCTCAGATCAAAATCTTGTGTCCCCCTTCAGACCTCAGATCAGCGTCTTGTGCCTCCATCAGACCTCAGATCAGCGTCTTGTGCCCCATCAGACCTCAGATCAGCATCTTGTGCCCCCATCAGACCTCATATCAACACAATGTGCCCCCATCAGACCTCAGGTCAGCGTCTTGTGCCCCCATCAGACCTAAGGTCAGCGTCTTGTGCCCCCATCAGACCTAAGGTCAGCGTCTTGTGCCCCCATCAGACCTCAGATCAGCATTTTGTGCCCCATCAGACCTCAGATCAACGTCTTGTGCCCCCATCAGACCTAAGGTCAGCGTCTTGTGCCCCCATCAGACCTCAGATCAGCATTTTGTGCCCTATCAGACCTCAGATCAACATCTTGTGCCCCCCTCAGATCAGGGTCTTGTGCCCCCCTCAGACCTCAGATCAGGGTCTTTTGCCCCCTCAGACCAGCGTCTTGTGCCCCCCTCAGACCTCAGATCAACATCTTGTGCCCCCATCAGACCTCAGATCAGCGTCTTGTGCCCCCATCAGACCTCAGGTCAGCGTCTTGTGCCCCCATCAGACCTAAGGTCAGCATCTTGTGCTCCCATCAGACCTCAGATCAGAATTTTGTGCCCCATCAGACCTCAGGTCAACGTCTTGTGCCCCCCTCAGATCAGGGTCTTGTGCCCCCCTCAGACCTCAGATCAGGGTCTTTTGCCCCTCTCAGACCAGCGTCTTGTGCCCCCCTCAGACCTCAGATCAACATCTTGTGCCCCCATCAGACCTCAGATCAGCGTCTTGTGCCCCATCAGACCTCAGATCAGCATCTTGTGCCCCCATCAGACCTCAGATCAACACAATGTGCCCCCATCAGACCTCAGATCAGCATCTTGTGCCCCATCAGACCTCAGATCAACACAATGTGCCCCCATCAGACCTCAGGTCAGCGTCTTGTGCCCCATCAGACCTCAGATCAACATCTTGTGTCCCCCTTCAGACCTCAGATCAGGGTCTTGTGCCCCCCTCAGACCAGCGTCTTGTGCCCCCCTCAGACCTCAGATCAGCGTCTTGTGCCCCCATCAGACCTCAGATCAGCGTCTTGTGCACCCATCAGACCTCAGATCAACACAATGTGCCCCATCAGACCTCAGGTCAGCGTCTTGTGCCCCTATCAGACCTCAGGTCAGCGTCTTGTGCCCCCATCAGACCTCAGACCTCAGGTCAGCGTCTTGTGCCCCCATCAGACCTCAGATCAGCGTCTTGTGCCCCCATCAGACCTCAGGTCAGCATCTTGTGCCCCCATCAGACCTCAGATCAGCGTCTTGTGCCCCATCAGACCTCAGATAAGCGTCTTGTGCTCCAATCAGACCTCAGATCAGCACAATGTGCCCCCATCAGACCTCAGGTCAGCGTCTTGTGCCCCATCAGACCTCAGATCAACATCTTGTGTCCCCCTTCAGACCTCAGATCAGGGTCTTGTGCCCCCCTCAGACCTCAGATCAGCGTCTTATGCCCCCATCAGACCTCAGATCAGCGTCTTGTGTCCCCATCAGACCTCAGATCAACACAATGTGCCCCCATCAGACCTCAGGTCAGCGTCTTGTGCCCCCATCAGACCTCAGGTCAGCATCTTGTGCCCCCATCAGACCTCAGATCAGCGTCTTGTGCCCCATCAGACCTCAGATCAACGCCTTGTGCCCCCCTCAGATCAGGGTCTTGTGCCCCCTCAGACCTCAGATCAGGGTCTTGTGCCCCCCCTTAGACCTCAGATCAGCGTCTTGTGCCCCCCTCAGACCTCAGATCAGCCCCTCAGACCTCAGATCAACATCTTGTGCCCCCCCTTAGACCTCAGATCAACATCTTGTGCCCCCATCAGACCTCAGATCAGCGTCTTGTGCCCCCCCTCAGACCTCAGATCAGCCCATCCAGCCGCTTAAAAAAAATACTTACCTGTTCTGCGCTGCCGCTGTGCTGCGTCAGGCCATAGTGTGCGCCGGCAGGGAAGACAGTGGAGCGCGGAACCTGATGGCAGCGGCAGCGCAGGACAGGTAAGTATGTTTTTTTTAAAGTGGCTGGGTGGGCTGATCTGAGGTCTGAGGGGGGGGCACAAGACGCTGTACAGGAGCAGGCCGGGCCATTAACTGGCCGAGAGTGAAGTGCCCTGTGCAACCGCACGGGTCGCACACCTCAAAGGCCAGCCCTGACAGGTTATAGTTACTAGAGAGGGGTTGCTGATCCAGGGAGTTATTCTGATTGCCTGATTGGAGTCGGGAAGGAATTTTTTTACCCTAAAGTGAGAAAAATTGGCTTCCACCTCACAGGGGTTTTTTTCCTTCCTGTGGATCAACTTGCACGATAACAGGCCGAACTGGATGGACAGATGTCTTTTTTCGACCTTATAAACTATGTTACTATGTATGTAAACACAGCTTCTCAAAAGTTTTTTCTTTTTTCCTTTGGCTCCACCCAGGGCTGCACCGCCAATTAGGTAAGGTGAGGTGATTGCCTCAGGCAGTGTGGCCCTGGAGATAAGTTGGGGGCAGCGGCAGGTCAGTGGGAGATGAACGCGTCCACAATGGAATAATCTCTCTCTATCCAACTGTATCACCGTCCTCAGGATAGAGACACCATTGGATGCTGCAGCTGGGCAGGGGAGAGGCGTCTTCCTTCCCTGCTCTTCTGATAGGCTGCAGGCACTTGGCCCAGCCGATCAGAGGCCAGTGCAGGTGGCGTGATGACATCATTATTATCGCGTTTCCTGAGCAGGGCAGCTTACAGAGCAGGACACAGGCCGGAAGAGGCCTGCATTGCATCGCTGACAGCCGCATGGAGGTAAGTATATGTGTTTATTTTATATTTTTATTTGGCACAATGCAGGAGAGGAGCACTATGGGGGTATCTAGGGGCACTAATAAGGGGCATTTTTTACTGGCAAATTATGGGGGGCACTATGGGGAAGGTAGTACTATACTGGTACATTATGGGGGCACTATGGGGAAGAGAGGAGAGGAACAAATTATGAAGATCTCACAGAATCCTGTGATCGGTGAAATATGACGTCACCACACCAGCCGACGTGATGATGTCATCACAGGCCACGTGAGATTGGTTCTTCAATTGAGATGGCAACGGTGGGCTATTTGAGATCAAATGGATGTGGTAAGTATGAATTTATTATTATTTCTTATTATGGACTTAAATATTAAAGTCAGATGCCACGATCAGCGATAAACATGGCATCTTAGGGGTACAATGAGGGGGAGCAGCTCAATTGTCGTTCCATGAGATTGTACCAGCCATTGACAAAGAAATGTGCTTTGTGACAAAGAGTAATTTGTCACAAAGAGAATTTTTTTGTAAACTTTGGGAAAGCAGCCAAATTAATTTTAGCAAACTTCAATCAACACTAGTCAGTAAAACATGATTAAACCTGGCATTAATATTTAAGGAAAGGCTGTACTTGGAGGGTGGTGGGGGATAGGCCATTTCACAATGTTTAACAAATAAAAATAATATTGCATGATAGTAAAGGACTGGTACTCAACCATAATGAACAACCCTTCCCTACCAATTAGCTGATCAGATCTCTAACCCCGAGGTTGAGGTGTTATTACTGTCGAAATTTGAAAAATACTGTGGCTGCAGCTACTTCATTGTAATATTACAAGTTTCTCATTTAAATTAAGGGGTGAACATGTAATACATGGCTATGTGGAATCCACCAAAAATAGGAACCACTTTTTTAAATTCTCTTTTTTTCTATAGAAGATCTGTAATAGCTAACCTCCGAAACTCCAGCTGTGGTAAAACTGCAACTCCCAAGATGTACACTTGCTTGACTGTTCTCAGAACGCCATAGAAATTAATATTGCATGCTGGGAGTCGTAGTTTCACCACAGCTGGTGTGCCGGAGGTTAGGCATTACAGATCTAGTTTAAATAGATGGCTGATAAGTAGGGGGACCACCATCAAGGACCATACACCTCACCCCATCCTTAGCTTTATCACTTTCTCTCTAAGGATGGGTTAACATCAGCGGTACAACTTCCGTTATTGTTTTCCATTATAGCATGGTTATAATGGAAAATAATGGAATTCGTAAGACGGAATTCAAAATGGAAACCTTTAGAGGCATTCCATTTTGATCCGTCACAATAGAGGTCTATGGGCAAGCATAACGGATCCGTCTGATTTCCGTTATCCAGGACGGAAAAGAAAGTCCTGTTTGTAAATGTAAGAGGTTATGAAGATATTACCAATTACCAAAAAACTCTTCTAGAATAAATGAGTAAATAGAAGACAGCGAGCGGAGGAGATGATGCAGCTGCAGCCTCTTTTCCTCAGAGTGTCTGAAAAGTCAGGCATCGTAAACAGCAGCTGGTTTTAAAAAGCACTCCTAAATAACGCACCTGGGAAAAGACATTTGGTTACCTTGTAGACAAAAGCTTTGGTCAAGTGATATTTTTGTCATCTGCATCCCATGGATTACTCAGGAGGAAATATATTGGTGAACATAACTAGGACACTAAGCAGAAAACTATAATCATTATTCCATTTCCTGTTATGGTTATCAGATGAATCAATAAAACAGCATCAAAAATTAAAAATTGTCTCAAAGCTGCGGTTTGGAAATCAGTTGCTGTTTTGTATCCATCCTAGGTGGCCAAAAATGGTCTTGATGGAAGAACAAATTTAAGACGATTGTTATCTGTAACAAATAAAATATAGGAATAATAAAGCTTGTACAAGATCACACTGTTTCATTAGCATAATTCTGTTTTATTGTTAAAATAAAATTTACATCATGGGTTCAGAGTGGAAGCCTCCGCTTAGCACCGTTCCCTGTGATGTCACCAGCATTGAGGGACGGGCTTTAGTGCTGCCCTAGCCATTTTACAGGCTAAGGCAGCGCTAAAGCCTGTAACACTGCTAGACGGAAGCCTCCACCTAGCTTTACCCATATCATCGGATCTCCAGAATATAGCCCTTGCACTGCGCGATTCAGTGCAGGGCAAGGGAGAACATCAGAGCATGAAATGCTCCGATGCTCATGTCAGAGGGGCTGAGTAGGGGAAAATGGCGATATGTCTGGGTTCAGCTCTGATCCCGGACAACCCCTTTAAATTTACAAATTTTATTCATAGGCAAATAGATTTAAACATGCCTTTTTTCTACTTGGGCCTTTGTACAGTATCCTCAAAAATGGATTGTTTAAATAAAATTTTATGTTAAATATACACTATATGCACAAAATTATTAAGGAACACCTCTTAATCAGTGAATTCATATCTATCTATCTATCTATCTATCTATCTATCTATCTATCTATCTATCTATCTATCTATCTATCTATCTATCCAATAGCTCTATCTATCTCATATCTATCTATCTATCTATCTATCTATCTATCTATCTATCTATCTATCTATCTATCTATTATCTATCTATCTAATATCTATCTATCTATCTATCTATCTATCTAGTAACATAGTAACATAGTAACATAGTTTATAAGGCCGAAAAAAGACATCTGTCCATCCAGTTCGGCCTGTTTTCCTACAAGTTGATCCAGAGGAAGGCAAAAAAACCCTGTGAGGTAGAAGCCAGTTTTCCTCACTTTAGGGAAAAAAATTCCTTCCCGACTCCAATCAGGCAATCAGAATAACTCCCTGGATCAACGACCCATCTCTAGTAACTATAACCTATAATATTATTACCCTCCAAAAATACATCCAGGCCCCTCTTGAACTCTTTTAGTGAACTTACCATCACCACCTCCTCAGGCAGAGAGTTCCATAGTCTCACTGCTCTTACCGTAAAGAATCCTCTTCTATGTTTATGTACAAACCTTCTTTCCTCCAGACGCAGAGGATGCCCCCTCATCACAGTCACAGTCCTGGGGATAAATAGATCGTGGGAGAGATCTCTGTACTGACCTCTGATATATTTATACATAGTTATTAGATCTCCCCTCAGTCGTCTTTTTTCTAAAGTGAATAAGCCTAATTTTGCTAATCTTTCTGGGTACTGTAGTCCACCCATTCCAGTTATTACTTCTATCTATCTATCTATCTATCTATCTATCTATCTATCTATCTATCTATCTATCTAATATTTCTCTGTTACTATATACCCCTTTAAAGAGTGGGACAATTTTTACATTTTTCTATTTTTGTTTTCTATTCCTTTCCATAGCTATTTACTATTTTTTTCCCATTCATATAGCCACACAAGGGCTTGTTTTTTTGTGTGACAAGTTGTACTTTCTGGAACCATTTAATATTCCAGTATACAGTATAATGGGAATCTAGAAAAAAAAATGAAGGATGAATTATGTTTGCCACTGGATTGACTTTTAATCGTTTGGAATAAAAAAGTAATGGTTTTATTTCTGAGCACTGGACAACTTTTTGCACATTCACTACATTGCTGGACCGCTACCCATGCACTGGATTACTGCCTCCTGCCGGTTTAGCTGGTGTAAGTTCATATATATATATATATATATATATATATATATATACATATACGGTATGTATACAGCAGTCACTGATTGGTTATGTCACCCGCTAAGCCCTTGAGTGGTTGTCATATCTAAAACCCCATACATGTATGGCAATGTCATAGAGTTTTTTTAAGGGATTTTCCAGCCTTAAAGGGGTTCAGCAAATGGCATTTATCATGTAGAGGAAGTTAATACAAGGCACTTACTAATGTATTGTGATTACATAGTAACATAAAGTCATGGCCAAAAGTTTTGAGAATGATACAAATATTAATTTTTACAAAGTCTACTGTTTCAGTTTTTATAATGGCAATTTGCATATACTCCAGAATGTTATAAAGAGTGATCAGCTTAACAGCAATTACTTGCAAAGTCAATATTTGCCTAGAAAATAAACTTTATCCCCCAAAACACATTTCAACATAATTGCAGCCCTGCCTTAAAAGGACCAGCTAACATCGTTTCAGTGATTGCCCCATTAACACAGGTGTGGGTGTTGATGAGGACAGGGCTGGAGATCAATCTGTCATGATTAGTAGCCATAGGCTACTTTCACACTAGAGTTTTTAAATTCCGGTATTGAGTTCCGTTATAGGGGCTCAATACCGGAAAAAAACACTTCAGTTTTGTCCCCATTCATTGTCAATGGGGACAAAACTGAACTGAAGACAACGGAATGTTCCTGAAAGCATTCCGTTCCGTCTTCAGATCGGAGAACAAACCGCAGCATGCTGTGGTTTGCTCTCCGGTCCAGGCATCCGCACCAAGACGGATCCGGAATGACCCCCAATGCAAGTCAATGGGGACGGATCCGTTTGGTGTGGACACACCAGTAATCCGGATCTGTCCTCCATTGATTTGCAATGGGGGGTCATTCCGGATCCGGCTACATACATAGATACATACATACATACATACATACATACATACACACATACATACTCACATACTCCAGGGACGCCGGCAGCATGTCTTCACGCGCCTCCTGGAGTAGTGTGAAAGTAGCCTTAGTAAGAATGACACCACTGGACACTTTAAAAGGAGGCTGGTGCTTGGCATCATTGTTTCTCTTCTGTTAACCATGGTTATCTCTAAAGAAACACGTGCAGTCATCATTGCACTGCACAAAAATGGCCTAACAGGGAAGAGTATCGCAGCTAGAAAGATTGCACCTCAGTTAACAATCTATCGCATCATCAAGAACTTCAAGGAGAGAGGTTCCATTGTTGCCAAAAAGGCTCCAGGGCGCCCAAGAAAGACCAGCAAGCGCCAGGACCGTCTCTTAAAAGTGTTTCAGCTGCGGGATCGGGCTACCAGCAGTGCAGAGCTTGCTCAGGAATGGCAGCAGGCAGGTGTGAGTGCATCTGCACGCACTGTGAGGCGGAGACTCTTGGAGCAAGGCCTGGTCTCAAGGAGGGCAGCAAGAAGCCACTTCTCTACAGAAAAAACATCAGGGACAGACTGATATTCTGCAAAAGGTACAGGGAGTGGACTGCTGAGGACTGGGGTAAAGTCATTTTCTCTGATGAATCCCCTTTCCGATTGTTTGGGACATCTGGAAAACAGCTTATTCGGAGAAGATGAGGTGAGCGCTACCACCAGTCTTGTCTCATGCCAACTGTAAAGCATCCTGAAACCATTCATGTGTGGGGTTGCTTCTCAGCCAAGGGAATCGGCTCTCTCACAGTCTTGCCTAAAAACACAGCCATGAATAAAGAATGGTACCAGAATGTCCTCCGAGAGCAACTTCTCCCAACCGTCCAAGAGCAGTTTGCCGATCAACAATGCCTTTTCCAGCATGATGGAGCACCTTGCCATAAAGCAAAGGTGATAACTAAATGGCTCAGGGAACAAAACATAGAGATTTTGGGTCCATGGCCTGGAAACTACCCAGATCTTAATCCCATTGAGAACTTGTGGTCAATCATCAAGAGACGGGTGGACAAACAAAAACCTACAAATTCTGACAAAATGCAAGCATTGATTGTGCAAGAATGGACTGCTATCAGTCAGGATTTGGTCCAGAAGTTGATTGAGAGCATGCCAGGGAGAATTGCAGAGGTCCTGAAGAAGAAGGGTCAACACCGCAGATATTAACTTGCTGCATTAACTCATTCTAACTGTCAATATAAGCTTTTGTTACTCATAATATGATTGCAATTATATTTCTGTATGTGATAAAAACATCTGACAAACACACATAAAAACCAGAGGGCAGCAGATCATGTGAAAATATAATATTTGTGTCATTCTCAAAACTTTTGGCCATGACTGTAGTTTACGAAAAAAATCTGTCCATCCAGTTCGGCCTGTTATCCTGTAAGTTGTCCATATTGCTTTCTTTGCTGACTGGATTCATTTTTCCATCACATTATACACTGCATATTTCCATGGTTACAGACCACCCTGCAATCCATCAGTGGTGCTTTCTCAATATAGCGAAAAGTGCTGGACTATTTGAGTTCCCATGGTCCTGACCACCAGAGAAGCCGGAGCTTTTTTCTATGTGTGCAAACACGGCCACCACTGCTTGCACACACACTGCTTGGGCAACCCCTTTAGGATCATTTTTAGCTATCAACAATTTCCTGGCAAATCACATGCACTGCTGCGTCCAATAACTGGCCTCATCGCTGAAATGCCAGTATGGGACATGTCTGTTCTGTCGCCAGTCATTTGCTGCAGTGGCACACATGCCCCTGTCTGGAAGTTTACAAGCTACGGGACTGGGTTATGGAACAGAGGAATGAGTGGAGAGCTGAATGCTAAAGAGAAAGAACCCCTCACAACAGTTGATGCCATACCAGGTGAAACATATTAGACCTTAGGAGAACGTTAAGACTTATTTACTGTTTTTATTGAAAAGACCAATATTTTATGAACGTCAATAAAATTATAAACCGCATCCTTCCCGTGTTTTCACAGTGGTGTTCCTCTTGCCGGGAGTGTGCAGAGGCTAGTCCTTACAAGGGGCTGTTAAAAATATCCTTGGAGCAAAATCCATCAAAACCAACGCACTCACTCTTTTATAGGATGATATTATTATTGCTGTTATACTTTGGTGAGGTTCATCCTGTGTTAACCACAGACTTAACATGAAGTATCCTCTTCAGCTTCAACACCGGCAGTTCTGTGCTGCACTGCAAAGCTTCTTTTGGAAAAAGATGAGGGCATTTACTATAAATCACAGATGAACATATAGCTTCCACTTAGGTCTATTTCAGAAGTCAATGAATCATGGACGTGTGCTGTCTGCATGTCCGCATACGTACCCGTTATTTTTTATGTGTTTATTTAAATATCAGTAATTTTCCACTGAGTATGTGTCAGTAGAAAAACCATGGAGACATGCACATACTTTGGTCTGTGATGAGGACCAAACACGCCCATTAAAGTCTATAAGTTAAAATTAGACAAGGTGTTCTCCGAAAAAGATGTTTCCCAGATCCTGAGTCATTCCCATGTTGTTTTGCGTTGTATACACACTCAGGAAAATTCTTATAAGCTAATTATAAAATGGTATCGTATCCCTGATGTCCTTCAGATTAATCCCTCTTTACCCACGGTGTATTGGCATTGTCATAAAGCCCAGGGTACTGCTTTACATATTTGGTGGACATGTCCCTAGATAGCCCATTTTTGGGATGCTGTGTCTGATGCCATTAATCAGATTTGCTCAATGGTAGTTCCTCTCTCCTCTTCGTCAGTCCTTCTTAATCTATCGGAGCACCACTGCCCTCTCTATAAATCCTCCTTACCCTCTCATTTGATCTCAGCGGTGAAGCTGCTCATCACTTTGCACTGGTTATCAGAACAAGCTCCTTCCATAAACGAGTGGTTTCAAAAGGTGAAATCTGTAGATTAGAGGAGTTATCTAGCTGGAAATCTTTTTATCATGGTAAGTTTTACACTCTGTGGTCACCATGGGTCAAATGGAGAAGGAGGTCTACTGCATAGATTATTGTAGTGAACTATTATCACCATCAAATCTTCTTTTATCAATAAAAGCTACGTATCAGCATGACCTTTGCTCTAAGTGGTTCAGGAGCTGTGTGCAACTGTTATTTCTGTCAAATACCATCTCTCTTATGTAAAATGTCAATTCTGGTAAGGTGCCGGATATGAAATATGACCCTTTGACATTGTTGCCACCATTTGCTTTTACTTTATTTTGTGCTCATCATACCTCTGTATTATTGCTGATAATGAAAATAAAGATTTGTTTAAAAAAAAAGAATAAAAATGTCTATAAGTTCGTAAAAACCAACACAGATGGCATTCGTGGCAAAAAATAAAGGGCAAAAAATGGACACATGGATTCTTGATGGATATATTTATGGATGATACTCTTGTCTTGTCACTGATGTAAGTTCTGCAGTAGCTGAGGTGTGAGGAATAATGAACTCCCTGTTGTAAATTATAAAACATATAAGATGTCACTTTGGAGTCCTGTGACCTGTATTAACACCCTCTTACCTGTAACCCCGAATGATAAGCTGATGCAGTGCCAAAAAGAACAGATACAATTTATGAGCTGAACGAGCACTGATACTTATTCACTACATTTACTGATAGGACAGACCTATATATGAATGCATTTATCTGCTTTCAGCTTTAGACAGTTTTTTTTTTTTTTTTTTTAAATTACATTGCGGATTAGATCAGTAACTTCCGAGGGATTTTGTCCCAGTGCAGTATAATTTTGACAAAACAGATTTTTTTCTGACCAATTAAAGTGAAGCCAAATTAACCACAAAGTGGCAGGATTATATATTGTATGTACAGTACTAGAAGTGAGTGGATTTCCTAAAATTAATTTTGGTCCAAATCAACTAAATTGGCCAAGAAAATCAATTCAGGTACTCGTTTCTTCTACCAAAACTGAAAATGTTTTAAATTCCTTTAAAATCTCTTTCTCTTGCTCCAGATAAATTCTACCCAAATGAATCCAAAGAAATTCTGAATCTGCCAAATCAGAATTTTTTCAAAAAAATTGTGCTGAATTTTGATTCTAATAAATCAATTTGCTCATCTCCAATATTATGTAAGTTATCATTGGACCATGGCCCTATATATATTGTGAGACAGGATACTCCAGGCAGCATACTGTAGTAGTCAAGCAAACAGGCACACATTAGGGTATTTGAATGGTCAAGGGTTTATTATAAGGTAAGTACAGTACTAAACAGAAACTTCAACAGGCTCTCCCCAGCAAGAAAAGTCCAAAATTAAAGGTCCAGGATTAAAACTGGACAACTTAGTGCTTCTTGCCTAGTTTGCAAGTTCAGTTCAAATATTCACCTTGCAGGTTCAATTCATTTTGCACCGGGATGATGTTATGCTCAAAGACAAGCTAATCTTTCTCCTCATACCAACATGCACATTTCTCCTGCTCTGTGGCAGTTTGCAGTTCATCAAAAGCTCTGAGCCATACATTACCTAGGCTTCTGATCAGGAAGACAATACCTGGGATGGAGTATGGCAGTGACCTTCCCAATATGGTTAATTCTGATGGTTCAGTCTCCGGCAGGGCCAGTGTTGCGATTAAGGGACATAGTACTTCCTCTGGGGCCCCGAAATCTACACGAGTAGTGCCATCAGGATCAAAATGTATGTGGGCTCCCAGTGCCTGCAGAACATCAGTCCCTAAAAGAGGTTCTGGCAGGTTTCCTTTAAGTAACAATTGGGTAACAACTGTAACAACTGTCTTTTATCTTTTGTTTAACTGGCTCAGATTCACAGACAAAAACTGTGTTCCCTTTAACTCCCACAGCCAGTAGATGCCACACAGTTAACTGATGTGGCCACAAGAAATTCTGGTCTACTACAGTTTTGGCCGCCCCTGTGTTAACCAGGAATGGTACTGCCTTTCTGTTACCTTTGTATATGGGTACATGATGTTGATCACACTTTTCTTCAGGTTTTGTGAGCAGAACCAGCACGGGATTGCCTATTTCCTATCAGGGAGTAAAAATAGCGCTTCCCATTGCCGACGCGGGCATGGCAATCTCGTTTTATGTGGCCAGTTATAACATCTAAAATCTCTACGGGATGTTTGTTGCTGTCCTTGGCCCTGACTGACATATTTGACTGCAGCCCCTGAATTCTTGACTGCTGCGCCGAAGTGCGCCTATTTTCCTTTTTACCCACTTCTCAGGTTATTTTGGAGCCCCCTTTTCCAAAAAGGTTCTCTATTTGCTGCTATTCTCTATTATCAATGTGAATTACACATTACCTGTTTGGATTACAATTTAACCTCACGTGGATTACAATTGAATTTTGAAATATGTGTTCCAGACAGTGTTTTATCATGCCAACTAGGATCCATAAGGAGAGACTCAAACATATATCTGAGCCTTTTATGCTTGCAAATGTGAAATTCATTGCACTAAAATGATTGCATACTTATGTCTTTGCTGTATTTTAGGTACACTGTTTTTAATGGTTCAGCACTTTAGCCCATTGTGTGTATTCTTTTTCTGGTACTGCAATGTGTCCTATTATGCACTTATTGTACGGTGATTTTAGTAAATTATTATCTTATTGATAGCTAGCAGCAGTGAGCACCCTATTTTTCTAGTTCATATGGACTGTCTATGAAGATTGTACGCTGTGGCCTAGCCTTGTGCGTATGATGCAATCGCGTGTCAATAGTACACTAAGGATTCGTACGCACTTTTGTACGCTAATGCTTAGGTATTGCGTATTTTAACTACGCTGACTGTACGTATGTAATTTGGGCAGGAATGTTCGCAAAAAACATGTATATTTTTAACCAAGATTTGAAGAATAAGTTCGTTTAAATACAAATCTTGCCAGAAATCTGGCGAATATTCGGCGAAGCAAATTTGGAATGATTCGCTGATCTCTAGTACTCAGTCACAGTAGCATAACCGTATTGTCCTGATGGTCTGGGGGCTTCGGGAGCCATAGGAGTTGATGGGTCCTTAACGTTTGTCATTGGTGTCTGAGTAGGTAGGATTCTAATCTTAGTCAGTACAGGATAAATGCCTGCTGGTTTTCGGGGTCGGTGTGCCCTTTCTGTCCAGTCTGGGTTCTGATTAACACAAACATTACACATCCATCCCTCTGGTCCATTCCTGGACTCTCTAGTGGGGGTACTAGCCAGGGGGTATGGAGGTGGCGTGTCTCCAGTTTTCTCACATTTCTGTTTCTGAGTATACAACAATCTAGTTTGTACAACTTCTCCACTCCATCCTTCAGTTTCAACCTCACGAGCTACCTTTATCCATGTATCAACCACTTCTTCACATCCATGATCCTTTATCCAACCACAATGAGTCATTCTGAATCTTTCCCAGACTTCTAGGTTAAGATTGCCATACCTCATCCCTGCCTTCTCCAACACTCTGTCCACATTCTTCAAACCCTCTTTACCTCCCCTTTCCTCCACCAATGTTTTGGCTGTCTTATAACCTTCTGGAATACTGAAATTATTCCCCATTGCTCTTCAACTGTACCAGATCAACTATAGAAAGTAACAAAATTCAGAAGTCTTTTTCCTCAGTTTCTTCACTATATCCACCTAGTGTACTCTGTTTCTGAGATTTATTATACAAATCAAATGTCTACAAACCGGACATCGGAGTCCAAGGACTATAATGTTCTGCAATTTTTGAAACATAGTAAAAAACAATCAAGATGTATACAGTGACTCCTAAAGCCAGACCAAAAACATCCCAATCAAAGTTACTCATGACCAGAAACTAAACCCAACAATCATAGGTATTTTCAACTTTGAAGGTTCTTTATCAATATGGACTCAAATATAAATGGACTTTATATGTACATTCCTCCAACAATCCCTCGAACCAGACAATCAGTCAAGGAGGTACAGATATAATGTAAGATAAAGTCTCTTACCTTTCAGCGCTGTCTTTTATATCTGTCTATACACAGAAACTACCGCATGCTCACAACTGGCCCAGTGATTTTCCACATACAGTATGCACAAGATGGAGGAAATACTCATACAAAATAGATTCTCATCCCTCACACCAACGCTGTACTCGATCAGTGCCAGGGACCTGGCTGTTAATAACAGCCGAACATCTGCTAAATCCTCCAGCATCAGTGAAGAAACCAATGCTTGTGCATTACCCCTTGTATGTCACATGGTTTGTGGAGGGAGGGAGCTACCTTTCCGACCCCTTCGGGTTCCCGTGCTTTAGTGATAGCAGCCCGATGCCTTAAATAAGCATTGAAGCCTGCCAGTTATAGAAGCCTCTGAGATCCAGACCCCAGGTACGATGTCAGTGTACTATTATGAGGTGCTTTTCCCTGTTACCCCTTGTTCAAATTAAAAATTTGGAGCTAAAGCAACACTTTATTGGAAGAAATGCCATTTTTCATTTTCATAGCCAAGTGTTTCTAAATTCTGTAAAATGTGGGGTCAAAGTGTTCAGTACATCCCATACTAAATTTCTTAAAGGGTGTAGTTTCCCAAATGGGGTCCGTTTTGGGAGTTTCCACTGTATTGGTATGTCAGAGTCTCTTGAAATACAACATAGCGCCAAAAAACCATTTCAGCAAAATTTGCCCTTCCAAAATCATATTGTGCTCCTTCCCTTCTGGTCCATAGAACAGTTTATGAACACATATGGAGTGTTTCTGTAAACTGAGTGAGGGTAATAAATATTGTGGTTTCTTTTGCTGTTAACCCCTGCTGTGTAACAGGAAAAAATGGATTAAGATAGAAAATCTAAAAAAAAAGAAAAAAAAGAAAAAAAGAAATACAAATTTTAAATTTCACACTTTTCTTTTAAAGGGAGTCTGTCACCTCCATATGCCCCTATAAAGCACTGACATAGCCCCACAGCACACCTAATCACAAATCTAATCGCACCTGTGGCGCTTTCTTGTGACTTGTAGAAGCTGCAAAAACGTAGTTTAAACCATATGTAAATTAGCCGTTGGAAGTGCCCCGAGGCGGCGTCCACTGCCGGGGAGCCCGGGCTCCTGTGCTTTTTTTCATGCTTTCCCCACCCCAGCCATTGCCTCTGCCCGCCCTCCTCTTCTCTTGCGTCCTCCGTCTGTTCCGGCGAGATCCCGCTCCTGTGCAGTCTCTCGCCGGGCCGGGGCATGCGCACTGCATTGCCCATTGTGGGCACGGCATTGCCGTAGCCAGTGTGCATGCACCGGCCCAGCGAGTGACTGGAAATTTGAAAAATTGCTTCTAAAATACAAAGCCTTCTAACATCCTAAAAAAATAAAATAAAATGACATTTACAAAATGATGCCAACATAAAGGAAACATATGTGAATTTTCTGTAAATTTTATTTCTTTATTTTTTTTATAAATAAAGGAAAAAAATATTGACCTAAATTCACTGCTAACATGAAGTACAATTTGTCATGAGAAAACAGTAAAACTATTCCAAAGTTATTACCACATAAAGTGACATATGTCAGATTTGCAAAAATAGTCCTGGGCAGGAAGGTGAAAAATGTTTTGGGGTGAAGGGATTAATTCAAAATGTAGGTATACTGAAAGTGAGGAAAAATTGTTATATTACCAGCATATGTTATTTCATGCCAAAGCCTTTCCTGAGCAGACTCCTACCACTCATGTATGTGACCAGTAGGCCTCTCTCCCCCCACTGAGTCTTTGATCTTCCCCCATCTTTATTGGAGCTACTACTGCAAGTAGCAGAAGCTGCAGCAGCTCCAGCAGCAGCAGCTCCAGCAGCAGCCAATTCACTTTGATGAACACGATGGAACAGTTTTTCAAGTGCCGCACCAACCTGACACAGATCAGCAAATTGATATGAACCACCTGAACAACCAAGTTCAGTTATAGTTGGATTGTGCCTTTTCTCTGGCACTTACCCTATTTACTGACCTCATGGACTTCTGGGGAGGCAGACTGAAATATTACCTGTAACTGATCCAGTTGTACTGTCAGAGAGGGTATTTAGTGTGGCAGGTGGCGTCATCACGTCAATATGGAAAAAAATGTCATTTGCAGTTGTACAAAGCATTAAATCTGCATACATATGTGTAAGATTTCCACACACCTCCAGCTGATGCTAGTGAATAGATTTATCTTTGCGGACAGAGGCTATTTATATTGCCACTGCCACTGTCTGCTTCACCATCATGTTTCATAATGTATTGTTTCTGATACTACAGCTACTGCTCCGCCTGCTGCCACTACTACTACCCCTACAGATCCACACTTCTAAACAAAGAAACATAAGCTTCCTTATTTGTTAGGTTCCATACTGCACTGCCGCACATCCCCTGACTAAAATACAAAACAAATCCGTTATTGCGGTGTGTTACTAAACATGATGTTTGTTAACACTGTCAACCATGCTTTTACCTATAGCTATATATCTCAGTGTCATTCTGACATTACTAATGCTGTCTTTGCATTAAAGAGCTTAAAAAGGTTTGGATACAGTCCTAGGTGTTCTCAAAGTAACTTACACAACTTTTCAGGGAAATCAGAGCAGAGAGAGAAAAAAAATCAAGAAAGAAAGACAAGGGAGTTTCAGGAGACCCCAGAGTGTCATGCACAAATTTTAGGTCACTTGGTGCACTTTTGATTGAAATCAAATTTATTTGTACAGAAATCAAATATTCTGACCCATTTTTTAGAATCGGACCAAAACTAATTTTAAGAAATTCACTCTATGATAAATAGTTGTTCAAACTATTCAGACGAGGAAGAGGGGATGCTGTACTTTCTGACCAGCCCACCGCTAGAAGTGCAGAAAGGTTGTAACATAGTTTATAAGGCCGAAAAAAGACATCTGTCCATCCAGTTCGGCCTGTTATCCTGCAAGTTGTGTTCAAAGAGCTTGTATAAAAGGATCTGTTTTTTCCCTAAACTAAACCCACTTTTATTGAGAGAGAGAAACTAGAATACTAAGCTTACCAGTGTTTCTTGACAAAATATCTATGCGTTGTCTTTCTCATTATGGAGAACCCCTAGTATGCGTAATACATGTGTGCAGTATTGTAGGCCAATCGATGACCCTATAGGTTTCTTGGAAAGATATTCAAATTAGCTTTCTAAAGCCTATTTGATGCCAGCATATGTTAGGCATGATAATTTGCATATATTTTCCCCAGAAATCAAGTGTTTAGCCTACGATAGTCATTTCATAAATCAACTGGTATCCTTAATAGATAGTGTACCCACCCCAAGGTTCCACCCCATGTTTAGAAGGCCCCCCTGCTAATCAGCTGTAAAAAGATAATACAGCACTGGTATGGATTCTATGTTCTTCTTACTATTTACCTGCTGCCTGTGCAGCAGTGAGCAGATGTAATTATACTTCTGCTGTCCCAATTCACTTCAATGGGACAGCTCCTTCCTATTCACCAGAGAATATGATCATCAGTATAGCAAAAATAGACAACACATTTAAGAAGCAAATTCATTTCACCATTTTCAGATTAACATAGTAGCAACTAAGCAACTATGCAGTAACATAGTTTATAAGGCTGAAAAAAGACATCTGTTCAGCATGTTATCCTGCAAGTTGATCCAGAGGAAGGCAGAAAAAAATCCATGCGAGGTAGAAGCCAATTTTCCCCACTTTAGGGGAAAAAAATTTCTTCCCAACTCCAATCAGGTAATCAGAATTACTCCCTGGATCAACGACCCCTCTCTAGTAACTATAGCCTGTAATATTATTACCCTCCAGAAATACATCCAGGCCTCTCTTGAACTCTTTTAGTGAATTCACCACCACCACCTACTCAGGCAGAGAATTCCATAGTCTTCCTGCTCTTACCATCTGGGCCGACTGGGCCGACTTCTCTGTCGGCTACAGGCTCTACCGTAGGGATGGGCTGCACCTCAATGGGGAAAGGGCAGCTGTTTTGGGGGAGAAAATGGCTAGAAGGCTGGAGGAGTGTTTAAACTAGGGACTGGGGGGAAGGATAACTACATTATAGGAGGGGAAGATAGTGCAGATAGAGACCTGGGGCAAGGTAATGGAACTGGGGGAGGAATGGAAGGAGGAACTAGAACAGATCAGAAGGAAAGGTGTAGGGGAAATAATATACATCAACCTCTTAATTGTATGTACACTAATGCCAGAAGCCTGACTAATAAAACTGGTGAACTGGAATTAGTGATGTGTGAGGAGAACTATGACATAGTGGGAGTAACTGAGACATGGCTGGATGATAGCTATGACTGGGCAGTTAATGTATAGGGTTTCAATCTTTTTAGAAAGGATTGTCAAAACCGGAGAGGGGGAGGGGTCTGCCTTTATGTAAAGTCATGCCTAAAGCCCACACTCCGGGAAGATATAAGTGAGGGACATAAAGATGTGGAGTCACTGTGGGTAGAAATAAATGGAGCCAAAAACAATAATAAAATACTAATAGGGATTTATTATAAACCACCCAATATATCAGAGACCACAGAAAATCTACTACTCAATGAAATAGACGAGGCGGCAAATCATAATGAGGTCGTTATTATGGGGGACTTCAACTACCCAGATATAGACTGGGAAACTGAAACCTGTACATCTCATAAAGGAAACAGGTTCTTGGAAATAACCAAAGACAATTACCTTTCCCAACTGGTTCAGGACCCCACTAGAGGGACGGCCATACTGGACTTAGTATTAACCAATAGACCTGACAGAACAACAGGTGTGCAGGTTGGGGGACACCTGGGAAACAGTGACCATAACATAATAACCTTCCAATTGTCATTCAAAAGAGCGTTTCTTCAGGGAGGAACAAAAATACCAGACTTCAAAAAAGCAAAATTTAGCCAACTAAGAGAGGCCATAGGCCTAACTAACTGGGACAAAGTCCTCAAAAATAAAAATACAGCCACAAAATGGGATATTTTTAAAAGCATCCTAATATCTAATTGTGAGAGGTACATACCATATAGCAATAAAATAATAAGAAACAAGAAAAAACCAATGTGGATAAATAGAACTGTAAAGAAAGCAATAAATGACAAAAGGAAAGCATTTAAATCACTAAAACAGGAGGGGAGTGAGGAAGCATTGAAAAACTATAAGGAAAAAATAGAATATGTAAAAGACACATAAAAACAGCCAAACTAGAGACCGAGAGATTAATCGCCAAAGAGAGTAAAACTAACCCTAAAATGTTCTTCAATTATATAAATACTAAAAAGTATAAACCTGAAGGTGTCGGCCCCTTACAGAGTAATGAGGGGGGAGTAGCAGAGAGCGATGAGGAGAAAGCGAAGCTGCTAAATAACTTTTTCTCCACTGTATTCACTGAGGAAAATAAAATGTCAGATGAAATGCAGAGTATAAAAGTAAATTCCCCTTTAAAAGTGTCCTCTCTGACCCAGGAAGAGGTGCAGCAACGTCTTAAAAAGATTAAAATAGACAAATCACCAGGACCGGATGGCATACACCCCCGTATCCTAAGAGAATTAAGTAATGTAATAAACAGACCCTTATTTCTGATATTTAAGGACTCTATACTGACGGGGAGTGTTCCACAGGATTGGCACATAGCAAATGTGGTGCCAATATTCAAAAAGGGTCCAAAAACAGAGCCTGGAAACTATAGGCCGGTAAGTTTAACTTCTGTTGTGGGTAAACTGTTTGAAGGTTTTCTGAGAGATGCTATCTTGGAGTACCTCAATGAAAATAAGCAAATAACTCCATATCAGCATGGCTTCATGAGGGATCGGTCATGTCAAACCAATTTAATCAGTTTCTATGAGGAGGTAAGTTCTAGACTTGACCGCGGCGACTCAATGGATGTCGTATATTTGGACTTCTCCAAAGCGTTTGACATGGTACCACATAAAAGGTTAGTATACAAAATGAGAATGCTTGGCCTGGGAGAAAATGTCTGTATGTGGGTAAGTAACTGGCTCAGTGATAGAAAACAGAGGGTGGTTATTAACGGTAGATACTCAGATTGGGTCACTGTCACTAGTGGGGTACCACAGGGGTCTGTATTGGGTCCTATTCTCTTCAATATATTTATTAATGATCTTGTAGAAAGCTTGCACAGTAAAATATCAATTTTTGCAGATGACACTAAACTGTGTAAAGTAATTAACACAGAGGAGGACAGTGCACTGCTACAGCAGGATCTGGATAGACTGGAGGCTTGGGCAGAAAAGTGGCAGATGAGGTTTAACACTGAAAAATGTAAGGTTATGCATATGGGAAGGAATAATGCAAGTCACCAGTACATACTAAATGGTAAAGCATTGGGTAACTCTGACATGGAAAAGGACCTAGGAATTTTAGTGAACAGCAAACTAAGCTGCAGAAACCAGTGTCAGGCAGCTGCTGCCAAGGCCAATAAGATAATGGGTTGCATCGAAAGAGGCATAGATGCCCGTGATGAGAACATAGTCCTGCTACTTTACACATCACTAGTCAGACCACATATGGAGTACTGTGTACAGTTCTGGGCTCCTGTGAACAAGGCAGACATAGCAGAGCTGGAGAGGGTTCAGAGGAGGGCAACTAAAGTAATAACTGGAATGGGTGGACTACAGTACCCAGAAAG
>ONZH01019492.1:0-20899 GCA_900303285.1 Rhinella marina | reverse complement strand
ACCCGAGCATCCGGAAAAAATTTGACTCGAATAACGAGCACCCGAGCATTTTAGTGCTCGCTCATCTCTACACAGAGAGCTTAGTGAGAAACTTGTACTTGGTCGGCATCAGTTTCGGACTTAATAACTTTGTGTGTCATGGCTACTAACTAGGATCTTCTGTACTGGCTCCTTTCTCGGAGATTTGGATGGCAGCCAGCTATAATTTCTGAAAAACCGAGAAGGCGGAGGCAGTGGGTTCATCCCATTGTCTCCCAACGCCTACAGAAGGGCCATTTTTATAGGTTATACAATTACTTATGGCAGCACCCAACTCAGACCTGCGGTGATGCCCCAAACCAAGGCAGAAGATTGAGAATTGCTGACAGGTTCTATAAATCAGTGCAGTTTCCTAACTGCATCAGGGCATTGGATGGCAACAGGGGCGTAGCTAAAGGCTCATGGGCCGTGGTGCAAGAGTTCAGCTTGGGCCCCCCTTCCTTTAGTGCTCTTTGTGTCTTGTTATGCGGCATAAGGGTCTTTGGGCCCCCTCAGACTCCTGGGCCTGGTAGCGACTGCTACCTCTGCACCCCCTATAGCTACGCCCCTGGATGGCAAGCATTCGTGTAAAGAAGCTGCCTCACTCAGGGCCCCAATATGGCTGACAGTAATTACAGATTTATTATTGTTGACATTGGGGCCTATGGAAGCACAGCTGACGCCTGCATCTGCTGTTCTTCCAGAATGGGTGAACGGCTTAGGCTACTTTCACACTTGTGTTGTTATTTCAGGTACTGAGATTCGGCAGAGGATCTCTATACCTGAATTAAACTGATCCGTTTTGATTTTGCACATCAGGATGCATCAGTTCAGTTAGGATGCAGTTGTGTGATATCAAAACTGAAAAAAAACGGATCAGGCACTAAATACATTGAAAGTCAATGGGTGACGAATCCGTTTTTTTAGTCTACTAAAAAAGCTGATCCGTCACCATTGACTTACAGTGGTTTCAGTACCTGATCAGTTTCTTTCAGTTTTTATGACTGCTGCGGTTTTGTGTCCGCTCGCAAAACTAAAAGCTGCCTGAACTGAAGACATCCTGATGCATCCTGAACGGATCTCTTTCCATTCAGATGTAGGCCATCCTGAACGGATCTCTTTCCAATGGCATGCAGGCCATTTTTAGCAAATCTGACATGTCTCACTTTATGTGGTGATAACTTTAGAACGCTTTTACTTATCCAGGCCATTCTGAGACTGTTTTCTCGTCACATATTGTACTTCATGACAGTGGTAAATTTGAGTCAAAATATTTAATTCTTATTTATAAAAAAAATACCAAATTTACCAAAAATTTAGAAAAATTTGCAAATTTCCAAATGTCAATTTCTCTACTTTTAAAATACATAGTAATACCTCCAAAAATAGTTATGACTTTACAATCCCCATGTGTCTACTTCAGGTTTGGATCACTTTGAAAATTACATTTTATTTTTTTGGGACGTTAGAAGGCTTAGAAATTTAGAAGCAAATCTTCTAACAAAATTTCCAAAACCCACTTTTTAAGGACCAGTTCAGGTTTGAAGTCACTTTGTGAGGCTTCCATCATAGAAACCACCCCAAAATGACCCCATTTTAGAAACTACACCCCTCAAGGTATTCAAAACTGATTTTACAAACGTTATTAACCCTTTAGGTGTTCCACAAGAATTAAAGGAAAATGTAGCCAAAATTTCCGAATTTCACTTTTTTTGGCAGATTTTCCATATGAATCATTTTATTCTGAGAATAAAGCAAGGGTTAACTGCCAAACAAAACTCAGTAATTATTACCCTGATTCTGTACTTTACAGAAATGCCCCATTTGTCATTGTAAACTGCTGTACAGGCACACGGCAGGGCACAGAAGGAAAGGAATGCCAGGGCAGATTTCACTGGAAAAAATTTAAGTTGCCATGTCATATTTGATGCACCCCTAGGTAGGAAACTCCAAAAAACTGACCCATTTTGGAAACTACGGGATAAGTTGGCAGTTTTGTTAGTGCTATTTTAGGGTACATATGATTTTTGGTAGCTCTATATTACACTTTTTGTGAGGCAAGGTAACAAAAACTAGCAGTTTTGGCATTGTTTTTATTTTTTGTTATTTACAACATTCATCTGACAGGTTAGATCGTGTGAAATTTTTATAGAGCAGGTCATTACGGACGCAGAAATATCTAATATGTATACTTTTTTAAATTTATTTAAGTTTTACACAATATTTTTGAAGCACAAAAAAAAATCACATAGTCAGAGAGCTGTAATTTTTTTATTTTTTGGGCGATTGTATCAGGTAAGGGCTCATTTTTTGCGGGATGAGATGACGATTAGATTTGTACTATTTTTGGGGGCATACACTTCTTTGATCGCTTGGTATTACAATTTTTGTGATGAAATGTGACAAAAAATGGCTTTTTTAGACAGTTTTTATTTTTTACGGTGTTCACCTGAGAGGAGAGATCATGCAATACTTTTGTAGAGCAGTTTTTTACGGATGTGGCGATACCTAACATGTATACTTATTTTTATTTATTTAAGTTTTACACAATAATATCCTTTTTGAAACAAAAAAAATCATGTTTTAGTGTCTCCATAGTGAGAGAGCTGTAGTTTTTTTTATTTTTTGGGAGATTGTCTCAGGTAGGGGCTAATGTTTTGCGGGATGAGATGACAGTTAGATTGGTACTATTTTTGGGGGCATATGCCTTTTTGATCGCATGGTATTACATTTTTGTGATGAAATGTGACAAAAAATGACTTTTTTTAGACAGTTTTTTTTTTTTTTACGGTGTTGACCGGGCGGGCTGGATCATGTGATATTTTAATAAAGCAGGTTTTTACGGACGTGTCGATACCTAATATGTATATATTTTTTTTTTCTATTTTTATGTGTTTATGGGGAAGGGGCTTTTTTTTATTGAAACTTTATTATTTTTTTTTTGGTTAAAACACTTTTATTTAACTTTTTTTTAACATTTCAATTATGTCCCAGTAAGGGACTTTAACATTTCAGGGACCGATCCCTGATTGAATGCAGCACAATACATCTGTATTGTGCTGCATTCAACTGTCAGCACTGTGAGACGCTGACCGTTGCCTAGGAGACCCAGCGCTGTGGCTGGGTCTCCTGAGCCTCCGTAGATGGGAGTCCCGATGCCTCTGGGCAAGGCATCGGGACTTCCATCTCAACCATCGGGCCCCCCCCCCCATCCACCGCCTCACGGGGACCTGATGGCTTTAAAAAGCTGGCGCAATTGCCTTGTATGCCGCGGTCAGTGTGAACGCGGCATACACGGGGTTAATCCGCCGGCATCGGTGTAATCACCGGTGCTGGCGGGTACAGCAGAGGCCCGGCTGTTAGTATCAGCCGGGCCCCTGCTGCAGATTGCGGCAGCGGGGCAGCAGTAGCACGTTAACCCTAGGACGAGAATGCTCGTCCTAGGGCGTTAAGTAACACCATATTAGGACGAGCATTCTCGTCCTAGGTCGGCAAGGTGTTACTTAATTTTCTTTTCCGATGTAACATATAATCTGGATACTAAAAATCCTTGGGACATCAAGATAAAGCTTGCAGGACTGTACTTAAGAACATAAAAACAAGACTACATTAAACAGCATACAAGCCTCTGGCGAAACAAAGCGGATCAGAGAACCCAAAGGCACGCTCCCCAATACAGAATACAGCGCCCACATGGGACGCCAAATAAGGCGCGCTACTCAGGCGCACGGGATACAGACTGCCGGAGGAAAGAAGGATCCACAGCGAGCGGGAGTGAGACAGAGCACTAAATCTAGGAGGGGTATAGTCCTACTAAGGAATAACATATTGAAAAACATATTTGAAAATAAGTCTTATTTTATCTATTGACTTTTGATTGCCACAGAAAGGATTATACTAACTTTTTAATTGTTCCAAAAAGGACTATATTGGCATTGGATATTCAGTAGTACCTACTTATACCATCTATTCTGCTCACTTAGTCAATTATCTGCCCCTGTTGTACATATACATTGTGTATAAGATTTTACAGATTAATACACATCTATATTAAAATATCCAGTACATCAGTATCAAATAAGTTCATATGCTTTTATGTATCCAGGTCCCTATCTATGATTTTTATAGACATAATCTACTGGACATTTTAATATAGCTTATCAAAATACTTTTTAACTATTTGTCATATAATAAATTACTACTTTTATCACTTTATTAGAGATGAGCGAGCATGCTCGTCCGAGCTTGGTGCTCGTTTGAGTATTACGGTACTCGTAAGTGCTCGCTGCTCGGACGAGTATCTCACCATGTTCGAGGAAATGGCATCTTCCGCATTTTTGGCCCCTATAAACTCAGCCAATCACAAGCCAGGAGACTCTGCGGTACACCCAGCATCACGTGGAGCCCTTACATGTCGATAGCAGGGGTTGGCTAGCCTGAACAGGTGACCCTGGAATATACTAGTTACTGCCCGCGGTGCTCGGCTCACATGCTGTCTGGATGTCGTTAGGGACAGAGCTGCTGCGTTTCAGGGAGAGTGTTAGGGCCTGGATTTAGTTCTCTGTTAGGCAGGAGTGATCTTAAAAGAACCCAACAGCCCTTCTAAGGGCTAAAAGACATTTTTTTTTTACTCCTGGCTGGGCTGGCTGGCACTAGTAGTGCAGCTATCGCCATATATAACCCTTTTTTTTATTGTTTTATCTTAGTGATACAAATCCATTTCATACAGCAGTGTGGAACCATTCTGTGTGTCACAGTTCAGCTGTCCACTCACCACAAACCACAATCCGTATTTTCTGTCCAGGTGACCCATACTGTACGTCACATAATCAAATACGGTCTTTTGCTTTCACTGATACAGCTACATTACAAAAATCTCTGTGCGACATTTGTCTGGGTTGCAATTAAGCAGACCAAGTCTGCCTAATCTAATAGTTTCCGTGTAATTGCTCCATACTGCACGGTACGTAATAACATACGTAATTTAGCTCTAACTTATCCACCTATATATTTTCTTGTTCAGATTGAACAAGTTTGTTTCAGTACAGCAGGCCCATTTATTTATTTATTTTTTATATAATCCACCTATATACAAACCACAATCCGTATTTTCTGTCCAGGTGACACATTCTGTACTTCACGTCATTAAAAAAGGTCTTTTGCTCTCACTGAGACAGCTACATTACAAAAATCTCTGCGACATTTGTCTGGGTTGTAGTCAAAATAGCCACAGTCAGCAGGGGCTGAGTTTGCTCTCTGATAGTTTCTGCACGTCACGTTAAAAAATATATATATATAAAAAAATTATATAAAAAAAAATAAAAAAATAGTTTTTTTGTTGTTTTATCTCAGTGATAGAAATCCATTTCATACAGCTCTGTGGAACCATTCTGTGTGTCACAGTTCAGCTGTCCAGTCACCACAATCCGTATTTTCTGTCCAGGTGACCCATTCTGTACGTCATGTCAGTAAAAACGGTCTTTTGCTCTCACTTATACAGCTACTTTACAAAAATCTCTGTGCGACATTTGTCTGGGTTGCAATTAAGCAGACCAAGTCTGCCTAATCTAATAACTTCAGTGTATATGCTCCATACTGCACGGTACGTAATAACGCCATTTTTTATAGGTCCAACTGGCACTCTTTTACCACAATTTTTCAGGAGGGCCCCCTACAGGCGTTCTCTTCAAACTATTTTTCCGGAGGTTCACCTACAGGCCCTCTCTCTAAATAATTTTTCTGGAGGTCCACCTACAGGCCTTCTCTCTAAACAATTTTTCCGGAGGTCCACCTACAGGCCCTCTCTCCAAACAATTTTTCCGGAAATCCACCTACAGGCCCTCTCTCCAAACAATTTTTCTTGAGGGCCACCTACAGGCCCTCTCTCCAAACAATTTTTCCGGAGGTCCACCTACAGGCCCTCTCTCTAAACAATTTTTCCGGAGGGCCACCAACAGGCCCTCTGTCCAAACAATTTTTCGCAGTGTCAACTACAGACAGTGTTTCAGGAGCGTCAAACAGACAGTCCAAAACAATTTTTCAGGAGGCGCAAGTACCGACATTTAAAAAAAAAAAATTTTGGCTGAGAGTCGACTTTATGTACTCCGAAAAGAAATAAATTTTTGGAGGCTCAACAAAGGCCATTTCACTGCATTCTCAGTCGGACAAAGTCATTGGTGGTGTAACCGCCATGCTGTGTCAGGCTAAATTTTTGGGTGCTTCACCAGCTACCACATACTAACTCAGTCACTCTGTTGTCACCGCCGCCATACAGGGCCACGAAAAATGCTTATGTGGTTCGCCTGCTCCCGCAGTGTCACTCGCTCACTCTGTTGTCACCACCATAGTAGTTTGCACTATAGCAGCCCAAGTCTGCACATTCCCCTTTTTATCTCCAAGTGATCTATACTGCACATCACGTAATAAAATAGGTTCTTTTGCTCTCAGTGATACAAATCCATTTCATAAAATCCTTTCTTTCTCTTTAACTGATCTATACTGAACGTCACTTTTAAAAATACGTCTTTTTCCTCTCTTTCTCTCTCTCCAAACTATTTTTCCGGATATATGCCGTATACGGTATTAAACTGAGAAGAATGCATACAACACATTCCCCACTTGACAAATTTCAGAGTTGACAACCGTACCGTTTGATGCTAAATTTTTAAGTAGGGATCCTGCGTTGTCATTCGAACTCCATCCGGCTGTTGTCACCACCACACACGCTAGCCAAGGGGGCACTCCTCTGGCTCTTCCAGCTCAACCTACTTCCCCCCAGACTGCCCCCCACCTACAGGCCTCTCTCCAAACAATTTACCAGGATAGGGGACGTATTAGATATTATACTGATTTTTTTTTTTGTTCCTCTTTTAATTGGCTCCTGACCTGTGATAGGCAGAGCATCGACACGTCCCCTTAGCTGCAGTAGAAAAGACACTCCCCTGGCCAGAGCAAGCTCTTTTTCCTTTTCCGTGTTCGAAAAATCCATGAAATATATGGTCCCAAGATAGGGGACGTATACGATTTTAAACTGAGAAGAATCGATACCACACATGCCCCACTAGTTCGAGCTCAATGTTGACAACCGTACCAGTTGATGCCAAATTTTTAAGTGGGGGTTCCACCGCTACCAGCCTAACCACCACCAGCATGTGCAGGTATACGAGTGCTAAACACTATGGAACCAAGGCCGTCCGTTCCCTTCATGCGGGTCCCATCACTGCTCCTTCCCCTGTGTCACCCGCTGCCTCTGCGAGTCAACCCCCAGCCCATGACCCCTGCACGAGCGCCTCCCGCCGTAAAACCACCCCTTCGCCTCCATGATCCTCCACACTGTCCACCAATGTGTCCCTGCGCAATGTTCAGCTGTCATTACAGCAGACGTTGGAGCGCAAGCAGAAAAAAAGTTCAGCCCACCTACATGCACAATCCCTCAACGTCCACATACAGGGCCATGCTAAATTTTTAATGTGCTCTACCTGCTACCGTTGTGTAGCTTGGTCAATGTTTTGTCGCATCCATACAGGGCCACGCTAAATTTTTAATGTGCTCTACCTGCTACCATCGTGTAGCTCGGTCACTCTGACCAAATCTGACCCTGGGGCTGCTCATGTACTGCCCACTTGGAGGATTGCGGGGCCTACCTCGTTCACGGTTTCTCAGAATTACTATGCCACTTCCTCCAACCCCTCCTCCTCCACCTTCGAATTACCATCCGTGCTTCACCTCCTGCTACCTCAGTCTAACTCGGTCACTCTGTTGTCACCGCCATGCTGCGTCAGGCTAAATTTTTGAATGGCTCACCTGCTACCTCATCTAACTTGGTCACTTGTTGGTGTCACCATCATGCTGTGTCAGGCTTATGCCTGCATCATGTGGCTGGGGATAGGAGAGCAGTGCCAGCATGGGCATGGGTGATGGACCTTCGTTGCACCTAGTTGGGTGCTTCCCTATATATTCCCACCATGCCAGCCATGGGTTGTACATAAACTAATAACAGGAAAAACAAAAAAAAATGAGAAAACTATTTTACAGGAGGGTCAACCGCAGACACTCCAAAACAATTTTACATGAGGGAGTGTCTCCCCATCTGCTATCGTGTTCGGTCAGGCTGTCAGTAGGTACACCACCTCTGTCTTCCGCAGAAGCGGCCACTATGAGGAAGGCCACAGTAAGAACATCCCCTTTTCAATTGAGAACAAGTGGAGAATTGTAGGAGTATGACAGTTTTCTTCGCCAGTGGATTCACCTTCCCCTTTATCGTTGCCAGACAACAGTTGGTGAAAAAGTAATTGGCAATGATGAAGAAAATGTAACGGTGCAGTGGACCGTCTGTGACGCAAACCTATATATTCCCTCCATGCCAGCCATGGGTTCTACATAAACTAATAACAGGAAAAAAAAATGAGAAAACTATTTTACAGGAGGGTCAACCGCAGACACTCCAAAACAATTTTACATGAGGGAGTGTCTCCCCGTCTGCTATCGTGTTCGGTGAGGCTGTCAGTAGGAACACCACCTCTGTTGTCCGCAGAAGCGGCCACTATGAGGAAGGCCACGGCAAGAACATCCCCTTTTCAATTGAGAACAAGTGGAGACTTGTAGGAGGATGACAGTTTTCTTTGGCAGTGGATTCACCTTCCCCTTTATCATTGCCAGACAACAGTTGGTGAAAAAGTAATTGGCAATGATGAAGAAAATGTAACAGTGCAGTGGACCGTCTGTGAAGCAAACCTATATATTGCCACCATGCCAGCCATGGGTTGTACATAAACTAATAACAGGAAAAACGAAAAAAACTATTTTACAGAAGAGTCAACTACAGACACTCCTAAACAATTTTTTAGGAGGGTCAACTTCGGACACTCCAAAACAAATTTTTGGGAGGCTCACCTACAGACATTTGACTGCTACCTCAATCTAACTTGGTCACTTGTTGGTGTCACTACGCTGTCACCATGCTGTGTCAGGCTTATGCCTGCGTCATGGGGCAGGGGATAGCACAGCAGTGCCAGCATGAGCAGTGGTGTCACCTGCAGGCAGTGATGGACCTTCGTAGCACCTAGTTGGGTGCTTCTCTAACATGTGATGGGCATGTGCCTCGCCTTTCTTGGTCTGGATCAGCACAATTGCCATGAGGGTAACCACCAGGCTGTTGCAGGAGAATTTGGGGTAATGGTGGGATTAGGCAGCCTCAGAGGCATCCATGCATGCTGCTCCTGCTATTTCCTGTCCATTTTCGTGGTGTTTCCATCATTTTCTGATGTTTCCAGGTTTTCACCCAGCCTTCCCTAGGCAGAGCCTTGGTCCCCTGCAAAAAATGCTCGAGTCTCCCATTGACTTCAATGGGGTTCGTTACTCGAAACGAGCACCTGAGCATCGCGAAAAGTTTGTCTCGAATAACGAGCACCCGCGCATTTTAGTGCTCGCTCATCTTTACACTTTATCCATTTGACTCCTCCATATGTAGGTGTGCCTATCATAAAGGAATCTCTTTCTATTCATCTGTAGGATTAGACCATAATCAGCATGGAAGACCTGGATCTGCTGGACTAGCAGTTCGAGATCTCTTTGCTGATTACTTCATTAGTGCAGAGGGTGCATTATCGTGGCAGCTGGACAGTATTCGTGGTACTATTGGCTTAAGTTTAACTTGATCTAAAATTTGGATTTTTTTATTTTTTAGATAGTGCCCCTCTTTTTAGATTAGATTAGGGACTCACAAGATAATGAGGACTCTTGACGTGGGCTTGTGGGCTAAGGTTTGTTGTAGAAATATTTAAATTTTTTAAAAATATTTCTACATCAAACTGACTAATACCTCATTATTGAGCCATTTATTTTATTCTAAATGTGCAGTCCTTCAGGATACAAGGCCCATCTGATGGAGTCAGCAATGCAGATGGAAACAGAGAGCGTGTACAAGGCAGTATGCTCCATCTACTGAACAATAAGCAGCAAGCTTCCCACCAGTGTGTTGGGTTTCTTTCATTACCACCTCCCCACACCAAAGCTGTAATGAACGGCTACACCTAAGATACTGCATTACACAAGCCTATGGTCGGACGGAAAATATAAATTTTATTTATTTTTTTAATACAATTTGAAATACACGAGGATCAAGTTTAATTCACATCATGCTCGTGCACTTATAAATTCATGTGCAGGATTGCTTGGTAGAAGTTTGCAAAGTTCCTCCTATCCATCCTGCACAGGATATACCATGCATACATGTGAAGGAACTAAACTGACATCATGCTCATGCACTTATAAATTCATGTGCAGGAAGGCTTGGTAGAAGTTCAGAGAAGTTTGCAAAATTCTACCTAACCGTCCTTGCACATGGCTAAAATTAAATTACATAAATTCGAAAATTACTGTAGAAATAGAAAATGTAACTTACCAAACAATTTTTTGGCCTTGGGGTTTCCTCTTTCCCACTCCTCCAGCATCAGCTCCTGGCGCACTTGGCACCATGCTTGGTCCTTTCCGACCCGATCATGATACAGGTCTGAGCGGATGTCCCAAAGCTCAGGCCTTTCCTGTACAAGTACTATCATCTTCTCAACGGAATATGACATGTTGTCAGTTTGAATGATCAAATGCCTCCGGCAAAAAAACAGTTTGGTCTAGACTATAGTCTGAAAATGTATCAATTTTTATTTGGGGCTGGCTTACCAAATATGCGGACATGGTTCCGCAAAAATGCGGATGACATATGGAAAGTCTTCCGTTGTGTTCTGCATTTTTGCGGACCTATTTACTTGAATGGGGCCATAGACGTTATATTGAGAACAAGTATAGGACATGTTCTTTTTTTTTTTTTCGCGGAGCCTCTTCCTGGAACCACAGAAGCGGAATGCACATGGTGTGCTGTCCGCATTTATTTTCTCCATAGAAGTTAATGGGTCCGCTTATTATCCACAAAATTGCGGATGATATGCGGAAATGAACATACGGTCGTGTGAATGGGCCCTAACATAATTATTTTTTGGGAATATTATGTTTACACTATTAGTGTCAGGGACACTATTTGTTGGGCACAGCTATTCTGCCAATAATTATTGAAGGAGGCACTATCTGTACGGTAAAAGTATTTTCAGGGGGACAGTTTCTGCAGTATAGTATTGGGGTCACAGCAGGCACAGGCTGGCAGGATGTGGTGTTAAGAAGGTAGGGAAGATGATGAAAAAGTAGGAAACTAAGATGTCTGTTTGCCAAACTCTGAAGAAAGAAAACTGTCTGAATGAAATAAACATGGTAGTCTAGTTTGAATGGAGAAGATGAGGAAAGAGAACATCTACAACAGAGGAGACAGCCCTGGATATAAGAGGCATGTGGCGCTTTATCATCCTATATGATTTGTAGTGCAGTATTTAATGTTTTCCAAGTATGTATTTTAGGCTAGGGCTACATGGCAACACTGGTGGCGGACAGGATCGCAGAGTAGTGGTGATTCCATAGAAATGAATGAAATCACTGCACCAGTTACAAGAAATCCAGCAGTGTTGGATTTTGTGTGACTTTCATGGTGATCCCATTCATTTCTATGGGATCGCCACAACACCGAGATCAGTGTCACTGTGTAGCTGTAGCCTAACTGTAGTACTGAAGGGAAGGGGTTAGGTTGAGAATTTTGCATGTGGAGGGGTGTTGTTTCACTTTTTCCCTCAAGCAGTAGAAAGGCTAGGTGAACCCTTGCCACGAAGCACTGAGGGAAGGGAGACCCAAGTTGAACTCTGGGGCCCATGAGCTTTTAGCTGGTGGTGTGCCATTAAAACCCATTAAAAAAGAATTAATCTGACCACGGACAACTGTTCTCAACTCAAAACAAAGTACAAAGTAAATATGCATCACCGGAGAAAAAAGTACAGTTGTAGCACTCGCCAATCCTTAAAATGTAACTTTAAGTGCTCCACAATAAAAAATCCAGAAACTGCGGGAGAAGAGCAGACACAGGTAGGTAACAGCCATTTCGCATGAAACAAAGGTCAGAGTCTCATGTGAAACAGCTGTTACCTATCTGTGTTTGGTCTTTCCCCAGAGTTTTTAGATTTTTCACTCTGATCTGGAGCAATAAAAGGTATTTTACAGAAGAACTCCCACAAAATTTTTTATTCTCTGACCTGTTAGAAAGGTGCATGATGTAATCTGTAGTGAATGTCATTTTCTTATCAGAGGCTGAAGTTAAGAGTTTCCACTCTCTTCGTATTGTAGCTGGGTCATGTGACCAACTCTCTGACCTCCAACTGACCCAGGACAGCAAGCCAGTCACTTTTCTATTCATTTCTATGAGACTGAAAGTGAGGCTCCCATAGGAATGCACAGAAAATTAGACTTCTTGTCCACACATAAGGTGCTGTGTGAGTTGGTGGGTCTAATTCCTAGTCACATGACACAGATAAGAAACTTCAGGATGATATAACTCAAAAACTCAGCTACTGGTAAGAAAATGACATTCACTACAGATTACATCATGTACATTTCTAGCAGGACATGAAATACATTTTTTGTGGGAGTTCGTCTTTAAGGACTGTTGAGTGGTACTACTTTTTCTCTCTGGATGCGTATAAACCTAAATTTGATAATATTTGTGGATACTGTATTCCACCATTCCATTCATTATTCTAGTTATCTGCCTGTGAACCCTCTAAAACACCCTTAGATTCCACATGTGCCCAAAATTGTACACAATACTCTATATGTAATCTGCTTAATGATTTGTAATGTGACAGAACTACATTATGTAGAATGAAAACTTCAGCACACCTATAGCTATGGTATCAACAGTGCATTTTTCTTTATTTTTATTTTTTCTTGCAAGGCAACCAAGGTGCAAATGTGACGTTGCCATAGAATAGGTAGAATAGTAGTTGAAAAAAATCAGATAAATGGAATGGTGTAACTACACGGTGAATGCACACCATTCCATTGCTCTGATTTTCCTCAACTACTATTCCACCTATCCTATGGAAACTTGTGTTTGATAAAGGTCATGAAATGTCACATTTGCACCCTGGTTGCCTTGTAAGAAAAAATAAAGAAAAATGCACTGATGATACCACATCTATAGGTGTGCTGAAGTTTTCATTCTATGTATGTGGGGGCTGGGAACCTACAACTTTAGCATCCAAAATAATTGGGGCAAGAGTGCTACGCCATTTAATCTACAGAACTACATTATGCACTTATCATGCTCATCTATGTCCAGTTTGATGCACCCCATAAACTTATTAACCTTGACAGTCATTGTCTGAGATTGGTTGCTACTAGAGATGAGCAATTTTTTCAAAAATTCGATTTGGTCGATTTGCTGAATTTTCCGAAACGATTCGATTCAAATAAATTTGTGGCAAATCACATTAAAAAACGGCTACTTCCTGACTGCAGAGAGCTTGTATAGTGGTGTAGAACACTGTGCCTTGCAGTAACACGCATAGGGAGTCTGCTGTGGTAGTGAAAGAATACTGTGAGCCAGTATGACACGCAGGTAACAGGTGTCGCTCTTAGAATCGCTGCACACTTTACGTATTTGGGCAGTTATGGGGACAAAACTGACAAAACAACTCAAGTGTGAACTCAGCCTTACAGGTCAATGTTAGCGCCAGCTATAAAGAACCATGCTGAGGCCCAAGTTCCTACTATAGCGTGAAATAGCGCACTCCTTTTACACCAATTCACTGATTCCACATAGATTTCTACAGAACCTGTTCTATTAAACGCTTATACAAGCAGAGCCCCCCCGACAGTGTGGAGATGGCAGTGGCAGCAGCAGCAAGAGAGCACAGAGTGGCACGACAACAGTGTGAAGGCGGCAGTAGCATCAGGAGACCACAGAGTGGCATGACGACAGTGTAGTGGAAGCAGTGGCAGCAGCTGTAGCATCAGGAGCAGCATACAGAGTGGCACAACGACAGTGTAGAAGAGGCAGTGGCAGCAGTCGTAGCATCAGGAGACCACAGAGTGGTACAACGACAGTGTAGAGGTAGCAGTGGCAGTAGCTGTAGCATCAGGAGACCACATAGTGGCGCAATAACAGAGGTGGCAAGGGAAAAGTTCCCTTCACCACTAATGTATGTGCAGGAGGAATTGATGTAGAACAAGTGTCAACCATTGTCAACTTTGACCTGCCTGTGACTGTAGAAGGTCTGACAGAGTTGCACGATGATAGTGTGTAGGTGGCAGTAGCAGTACCATCACGAGACCACAGAGTAGCAGGACGACAGCGTGGTGGCAGTGGCAGCAGCATTAGCATCAGGAGACCACAGAGTCTCCTCACGCCGAATAAGTCACTCTCTCCCCAAGGAGAGATAGTACCCCCAAACCCTGACAGGTCCGTCACCCAGTTAAGCCAGTAGCCTCTGCTTTGCACTGATGAGGGGGCAATTACCCCCCCAAAAAGCTGTCTGAAGATGAGGTGCTAGCTTATTTAATATCTGAGTCATGTCTCAAGGCTTATTTAAAGAGCTGAACATTGACTTATCGAATAGCTGCATTTCATCTGGTGGCATTAGAGGCAGAGCTTGTTAAGAGCTCATTTGTATCCCTTTTCCTCCCAGAATTCCAGAAAAGCATGAATGGCCTATAAGTCTCCTCACGCCGATTAAAGCGCTCACTCCCCAAGGACAGATAGTACCCCGAGCAGCAGTAGCATCAGGAGACCACAGAGTGGCACAATGTCAGAGTGTGGAAGTGGCAGCTGCAGTAGTAGTAGAATTCTGAGGCCACAGAGTGGCACAACGACAGAGTGTGGAAGTAGCAGCCGCCGCAGTAGTAGTAGAATTATGAGGCCACAGAGTGGCAAAACGACAGAGTGCAGAAGTGGTGGGAGCAGCATCATCAGGAGGCCATAGAGTGGCACAATGACAGAGTGTGATAGTGGCAGCCGCAGTAGTAGTAGAATTATGAGGCCACAGAGTGGCACAACGACAGAGTGTGGAAGTGGTGGGAGCAGCATCATCAGGAGGCCATAACGTGGCACAATGATAGAGTGTGATAGTGGTAGCCACAGTAGTAGTAGAATTATGAGGTCACAGAGTGGCATAACGACAGTGTGGAAATGGCAGCTGCAGTAGTAGTAGAATTATAAAGTCACAGAGTGGCACAACGACAGATTGTGGAAGTGGTGGGAGCAGATTCATCAGGAGGGAATAGAGTGGCACAACAACAGAGTGTGGAAGTGGCAGCAGTAGTAGCAGAATTATGAGGCCACAGAGTAGCACAACAACAGAGTGTGGAAGTGGCAGCAGTATAAGGAGACCACAGAGCGGCACAATGACAGTGTTGACGTGGTGGGAGCAGCATCATCAGGAGGCCATAGAGTGGTACGATGACATTATGGAGGCAGTAGCAGCAACTGCATCAGCAGACTACAGAGTGGTACAACAACAGTGTGGGGAGGTGGGTGGCAATAACACTACCCGCTGATGATGGTGGGTGTAAGAAGGAGCACTTGGCATCAGATGTGTGGCATCAGGTGGGTGGCAGCATCAGAATATTTTTGAGGCAGGTAGCCAGAAGAAACAGGTCACTTGTCAAGACAGCATGGATGATCTAAGCTGATGCATCAGGCATTGGTGGGTGGAAATCCTGGCTGATTCACGCCTGATTCATCCTGACAAAGGTCAGCCTCTCCCCATTTTGGGTGGACAGGTGACTTCTCCTTGGGGTAACTATGGCCCCCGCCACAGTACTGGCCGGGCAGGACAGCTTTTCCAGTGCAGTTGAGGCCACAAATCTAGTTGGGCTGCCCAGTAGTCCAGTGGATCTTCAATGACGGGTGGCAGGGTGCTGTACAAGTATGCCACCACCTGCTGTTTCAGGTTCTCCTCCAGGTCTAGCTGATGCTACTAGTGAGTAGTTTCTTCAGTATGCGGGTGAAGAAAGCTGCTCATCAGCGACTCCCCCCCCGTCAGACCTCCAAGAGGATGGACAATAGCGCAGATAGGCAGCGACCAACTGACTACACAGGATGTCTCTATAGTAGTTCAGTTTGTCCTCCCTCTCGGCGGGTGTAAAAAAGGCCCCCATTTTGGACTGGTAGCGAGGGTCTAAAAGGGTGGAGAGCCAGTAGTCATCCCTCTGCCGAATGGTGACAATATGGCTGTCACTACGCAAGCAAGTGAGCATGCATTGGGCCATTTGCGCAAGTGACTCGGAGGGACTCCCTGCCTCCATCTCCACTGCATACTGCTACAGTGTGTCTGGGTCCTCTGCCTCCTCATCGCCCTCTAGCTCCTCTGGCTGCTCCTTCTCTCGCTCCTCCTCTCCTGTCACCTGGGTAGAGAAACTACCCATTTATCTAGGCATTCTTTGTGCTCCAATGTCCTCCTCCTCTTCCTCCTCCTCCAGTTCAGCCACCACAGGGCTCATGTGGCCTTGAGATGTAGTCGCCACATCTCCTGTCCCCTGACCAGACAGATTTAAAAACATCTTTTCCAGGATATGAATGAGTGAAATGAAGTTGTTCATCCCGTAGTCCTGGCAACTGACAAATAAAGTGGCCTCCTCAAAGGGCACGAGCAAACGGCAGGTGTCAGGCATGAGCTGCACAGGGGAGTCCCTCCAACCCCTTGGATCATCAAGAAAACGTTTATGGCCTTTCTCTGTTCGTACAGTCGGTCCAACATATGGAGGGTGGAATTCGAACAGGTGGAAACGTCACATATCAGCCTATGTTGGGGGAAGCCATTCTGCCGCTGTAGCTCAAGGAGGGTGTGATTGGCGGTGTAGGAGTTGCTGAAGTGCATGCAAAGTTTCCTGGCCATTTTTAGGATGTCTTGCAGATGGCTAGAAGACTTTTGGAACCGCATGACAACCAGATTGAACATGTGCGCCATGCAGGGCGCATGGCACAGCCCTCCTTGACACAGCGCAGACACCCTGTTCTTCCCGTAGTTGGTCACCATTGTTCCGATTTTGAGTTGTCGCAGGGGAAGCCAGGATTGGACTTCTTGATGAATGATGTGCAGCAGTTCCTCCCCTATGTGACTCCGTTCGCCCAGGCAAACGAGGTATAGAACCGCTTGACACCTCTGTGCCCTGCACATGTGGTATGCTGGTGGGGCACTGTGAATTGTCCTAGCAGTGGAGGCTGAGGACACGGTGGAGGATGAGGAGGCAGACATTGTCGCAGGAGTGACGGCATGTGAACGTGGAGGCGGAAGCGGCATCGCATGGCCAAGTTGCTGGTTTGGCTGTGCAGGAACCACATTTACCCAGTGGGCTGCAAAGGACATATACTATCCCTGACCATAATTAGAGCTCCACACATCGGCGCTGCCGTGAACTTTGGCAGATATCGACATGGTCAAGGACTGTCCCACCTTCTGTTCTACATATTTGTGCAGGGCTGATACTGCCTGTTTTGCAAAGAAATGATGGCTTGGAATTCTCCACCTCGTCTCGGCACAAGCCATCAGTTCTCTGAAAGGTTCAGAGTTTACCACTTGGAAAGGGAGGGACTGCAGCACCAGCAACTTGGCCAGGAGCACGTTCACCTTCTGCGCCATTGGTGTGTAAACGCATACTGCTGTCTCTTGGCAATCGCTTCGCTGATCAATTGCTGATGGAATGACTGAGTAGGAGGAGGAGCAGGAGCATCAGATGATGGGAAGGACAGACAGCTCCCTTCAGCTGAGGTTGTGGAGCCTTGACTGTCTGAAATGGGGTGCGCGACACTGGGTGATGCTGCGGCTGCTGCGGCAGGCTGGGCCACCACACTGGACCCACGGTTCTCCCAGGCCACTTTATGGTGACGCTGCATATGTTGACGCAGGGCAGTGGTGCCAACATTGCCGCCCTGGCCACGCTTCACCTTCTGCCCACAGATTCTAAAAATAGCTAGGTTCACCTCACCCAGCGACTTAACGAAAAACTACCTGGCATGGGAGAAAATGTCTGTATGTGGGTAAGTAACTGGCTCAGTGATAGAAAACAGAGGGTGGTTATTAACGGTAGATACTCAGATTGGGTCACTGTCACTAGTGGGGTACCACAGGGGTCTGTATTGGGTCCTATTCTCTTCAATATATTTATTAATTATATTGTAGAAGGTTTGCATAGTAAAATATCAATTTTTGCAGATGACACTAAACTGTGTAAAGTAATTAACACAGAGGAGGACAGTGCACTGCTACAGCAGGATCTGGATAGACTGGGGGCTTGGTCAGAAAAGTGGCAGATGAGGTTTAACACTGACAAATGTAAGGTTATGCATATGGGAAGGAATAATGCAAGTCACGAGTACATACTAAATGGTAAAGCATTGGGTAACTCTGACATGGAAAAGGACCTAGGAATTTTAGTGAACAGCAAACTAAGCTGTAGAAGCCAGTGCCAGACAGCTGCTGCCAAGGCCAATAAGATAATGGGTTGCATCAAAAGGGGCATAGATGCCCGTGATGAGAACATAGTTCTGCCACTTTACAGACCACACATGGAGTCAGACCACACATGGAGTACTGTGTACAGTTCTGGGCTCCTGTGAACAAGGCAGACATAGCAGAGCTGGAGAGGGTTCAGAGGAGGGCAACTAAAGTAATAACTGGAATGGGTGGACTACAGTACCCAGAAAGATTATCAAAATTAGGGTTATTCACTTTAGAAAAAAGACGACTGAGGGGAGATCCAATAACTATGTATAAATATATCAGAAGTCAGTACAGAGATCTCTCCCATCATCTATTTATCCCGAGGACTGTGACTGGGACGAGGGGACATCCTCTGCATCTGGAGGAAAGAAGGTTTGTACTTAAACATAGAAGAGGATTCTTTACGGTAAGAGCAGTGAGACTGTGGAACTCTCTGCCTGAAGAGGTGGTGATGCTAAGTTCACTAAAAGAGTTCAAGAAGGGCCTGGATGTATTTCTGGAGGGTAATAATATTACAGGTTATAGTTACTAAAGAGGGGTCGTTGATCCAGGGAGTAATACTGATTGCCTGATTGGAGTCGGGAAGGAATTTTTCCCCCTAAAGTGGGGAAAATTGGCTTCTACCTCACAGGGTTTTTTTTTGCCTTCCTCTGGATCAACTTGTAGGAAAACAGGCTGAACTGGATGGACAGATGTCTTTTTTCGGCCTTACAAACTACAGTATGTTACTATGTTACCACACTTCCTAGTACGTGATTTTACCCCCAACACTCAGCACTGACTGGCTGCTACTGCCGCTGCCTCCGTGAACCCCTGCACCACTACTTTCCAGCCGGTAGGCTCCTGCGAAGCGGGTGGTCTACCCCGGGCACGTTTGGCTCCCGACCTCCCAGTGCTGCCACCCTGCTGACTCCCGGCCACGCTAGTGACTTGCAGATTCCGCCGCTGCCTCACGGGCAAGCTGCCAACCTCTTCTCCTGATGATGATGAAGCCCCTAATTCACCCGGCTCCCAAGTGCGATCGGCTACTTCATCATCATTGACTACTGTTTGCACGTCACTGATGTCCCCCTAAACGGTCTGTGGGTCCGGAGCCTGACCGTGAACAACCCTAGCCCCCACGTCACTCTTCTCATCACTTCTTGTCCGCCTAACTGAGGATGCTGCGGATGTCTCTTCCACATCTTGGCTGGCCAGTAGCTGCTGACTGTCCTCTAGTAGCTAGTCCTCGCTGTAAAGTGGAGCTGAGCCCACAGCATACAGTACTTCTCTGGCTGAGGGAACAGAAAAGGACAGAGGCAGGTTGAGGACAGGTGAGCGCACTTGTGCCTGCTCCCGGGCCATGCTAATTAAGGGTTGTGTCTGACGAACCCACCGACTCTTGGTTGGGGGTAGAGATGAGCGAGCATGCTCGTCCGAGCTTGGTGCTCGTTCAAGCATTATGGTACTCGTAAGTGCTCGCTGCTCGGACGAGTATCTCGCCATGCTCGAGGAAATGGCATCTCCCGCATTTTGAATTTTTGGCGCCTATAAACTCAGCCAATCACAAGCCAGGAGACTCTGCGGTACACCCAGCATCACGTGGGGCCCTTACATGTCGATAGCAGGGGTTGGCTGGCCTGATCAGGTGACACTGGAATATACTAGTGACTGCCCACGGTACTCGGCTCAGATGCTGTCTGGATGTGGTTAGGGACAGATCTGCGGCATTTCAGGGAGAGTGTTAGGGCCTGGATTTAGTTCTCTGTTAGGCAGGAGTGATATCGAAAGAACCCAACAGCCCTTCTAAGGGCTACAAGACAATGTTTTTTGTCTCCTGGCTGGGCTGGCTGGCACTAGTAGTGCAGCTATCGCCATATAGAACAATTTTTTATTTTTAATTGTTTTAGCTCAGTGATACAAATCCATTTCATACAGCTGTGTGGAACCATTCTGTGTGTCACAGTTCAGCTGTCCACTCACCACAAACCACAATCCGTATTTTCTATCCAGGTGACCCATACTGTACGTCACGTAATCAAATACGGTCTTTTGCTTTCACTGATACAGCTACATTCGAAAAATCTCTGTGCGGCATTTGTCTGGGTTGCAGTCAAAATAGCCACAGTCAGCAGGGGCTGAGTTTGCTCTCTGATAGTTTCTGCACGTCACGTTAAAAAAAATATATATATAAAAAAATATAAAAAAAAATATATAAAAAAATAGTGACACATTCTGTATGTCACGTAATTAAAAAGGGTCTTTTGCTGTCACTGATACAGCTACATTACAAAAATCTCTGTGCGACATTTGTCTGGGTTGCAATTAAGCAGACCAAGTCTGCCTAATCTAATAGTTTCAGTGTAATTGCTCCATACTGCACGGTATGTAATAACATACGTAATTTTGCTCTAACTTATCCACCTATATACAAAGCACAATCCGTATTTTCTGTCCAGGTGACCAATTCTATATGTCACGTAATTAAAAAAGGTCTTTTGCTGTCACTGATACAGCTACATTACAAAAAT
>ONZH01019491.1:0-21790 GCA_900303285.1 Rhinella marina | reverse complement strand
CGGTGGTTGGAACCATCAATCTCAAATTTGGACTCATCAGACCAAAGCACAGATTTCCACTGGTCTAATGTCCATTCCTTGTGTTCTTTAGCCCAAACAAGTCTCTTCTGCTTGTTGCCTGTCCTTAGCAGTGGTTTCTTAGCAGCTATTTTACCATGAAGGCCTGCTGCACACAGTTTCCTATTAACAGTTGTTGTAGAGATGTGTATGCTGCTAGAACTCTGTGTGGCATTGACCTGGTCTCTAATCTGAGCTGCTGTTAACCTGCCATTTCTGAGGCTGGTGACTCGGATGAACTTATCCTCCGCAGCAGAGGTGACTCTTGGTCTTCCTTTCCCAATTTTTCGGACTGACTGACCTTCACTTCTTAACCACTTCCAGTCTGCCCATTGACTATAAACGTCCTGGTAGTGGATCTCTATCTCTGAATGGACGTTTTAAAACCAAAATCCAGGGTTTTGATCACTCTGACAAGCTGTCAAAGCCATCACAAATGCTTTTACTATCTCCCTCTCATTAATGCCGGTCACAGAGCAGTTTAGAACCACATATGGGGTGTTTCTGCAAACTTCAGAATCAGGAAGATAAATATTCAGGTTTGATTTGCGGTTTACCCTTGCTATCTTATAGGGAAAATGAATTAAAAATTGAAAATCTGCAAAAAAAATCTATTTATTTTTAAATTTCACCTTCCTTCTGTTTTAATTCTTGTGGGAAATCTAACGGGTTAACAAACTTTGTAAAAATCAGTTTGGATTACATTGGGGACTGTAGTTTCTAAAATATGTTCATTTATGGGAGGTTTCTATTATTTCAGCCCCTCAAAGTCACTTTAGAACTGCAAAGGTCCTTTAATATTAACTATTGGAAATTTTCATGAAAATCTTAAAAATGACATCTAAAATTCGAAGCCTTCTAACGTCCTCAAAAAATAAAATTACATTTCAAAAATTATCCAACATAAAGTGGACATATGGTGAATGTTCATTAATAACAATTTTATTAGATATCCCTATGCAACTTAAAAGCAGAGAAATTAATATTTAAAAAATTGTGGGGTTTTTTTCAAAATTGTCTGTAAATTTTGGATTTTTTATAAATAAAGGTAAAATATATTGACACAAATTTACCATTAACACAAAGTACAATGTGTCATAAGAAAACAATCTATGAATGGCTTGGATAAGTAAAAGCGTTCCAAAGTTATTACAACATGAAGTGACACATGTCAGATTTGCAAAATTAGGCCTGGTCAGGAAGGGGGTAAATGGCCCGGATGGGAAGTGGTTAAAGTAATGATGGCCACTCGTTTTTCTTTACTTAGCTGCTTTTTTCTTGCCATAAAACAAATTCTAACAGTCTTTCAGTAGGACTATCAGCTGTGTATCCACCTGACTTCTGCCCAACAAAACTCATGGTCCCAACCCCATTTATAAGGCAAGAAATCCCACTTATTAAACCTGACAGGGCACACCTGTGAAGTGAAAACCATTTCAGGTGACTACCTCTTGAAGCTTGAAGAACCTAGAATATAAGACATATTTTCAGTTGTGTCACACGTTTTTGTTGTATATAATTCCACATGTGTTAATTCATAGTTTTAATGCCTTCAGTGTGAATCTACAATTTTCATAGTCATGAAAATACAGAAAACTCTTTGACTGAGTAGGTGTGTCCAAACTTTTGGTCTGTTCTGTATATATTTATATATATATATATATATATATATATATTATTTTTTTTTTTACTTATAGACAGTATTATACTGTATATATTATTTATATAAGTTAGGCTTATGGCATTGTATGCCTGCATTGTTAACTGTGAGTTGGATCAGCCAGCTGCATCTCCCATCTTCATGTATAAATTCCTGTTAAGGGTATGAAAAGACCAGCAGCATCGGGGTCACACAGTGGTGTGTATTTCTCCCCATAAGTTTTATGCTCAAAGGAGAAGGGCTGCATTCAAAACTTTGCTATGCATCCCAGCCTTTTCTAGTTATTTTCCTTTTATACGTCTTTCGGGTTCAAGTCAATGTCACTTCCTTCTTTACCATCTGCTGACAAGTGAATGTTCTAAGTCGTCCTGCGTCACAGCATTGCCAGCAGTTGCAGCAATCATAACGAATACAGGCTTTGTGCTCCTCTGTCTCTGTCATAATCAAGCTTCAGTAGTAATTGCAAAAATAATTTTATTCTATCACCTCATCTATCCTTTACTTTATAATAATTCATCTGACTTGTTATGCACGTGTACTCTTCTTCTCCTATTTATCATATGTATACATAAGCACCTCAGACAAAGACAATGAAATACATTACACTAATTACTTTAACTAGGTAAAAGTCTTCCTTGCAGGGTTATGCACACAACATTAGATTGACATCTATTTAGCTGAATTGTCTGATCAAATATTTACTTTAATGAATACACAATGCTGCCTTTTCCTTGTCTTCCTCCAAGAAAGCTATTATTGCTTTATTTTGTCATGGCTCTTGGAACCCAGTTGTAGGGTTTTTTCCACTCTAAATAGACCTTGAATTGTTTATGCTACGCATTTTCTGCAAAGATCAGCATTTAGTCATTTTTTTAGGTCATAACACTGTTAAATGGGTCAACAGGAACCAGATATGACTTGTAAAGCCTAAGTATATAACACTGATATGCTCCCAGACATACCTTTGTGCACTTTGTGTCTGTATTACATGTTGAGAAAAAGCACTTTTATATTCTGCAGGAAAATAGCTCCCAAGTGCCTAGCTGAAAGTGAAACCAAAAACAGCTTTGTCTCCTGACTCGATTTCTAACAGCTATATCTTCTGATATACTGAATATAATGATATGATGGTATCATTTGAAAGCTCAGAATGCCTGCAAAAAAGGTCAGAACCATTTTTCTATCTGCTACCAATCCCAAGATACGAGCAGCTAAAGCAGCCCTCTCCTTCAGTCTGGTTTGCAGCAGCAGCAGAGCTGGGCACTTGGGAGCTGTTTTCCTGCAGAATAAAAGTGCTTTTCCTGGACAGGTAATACAGACACAAAGTGCACACAAGCATGTCTGGGATGTGTATGCAATCTTCTGTGGGGCACTGCTCTTAGTTATATAGGTAAAAAACATATGAAAGACTCCCTTTAAATGATGGTAAAAGGCCAATTTCTGCTGTTCCCAAATACTAGATGTCGCAAGGATTTGTGACTTGATATTGCGTGACTCTAGATTCAGGGACATAAGGAGGTGACTACAGTAAGTCAATCGTTTTCTATTGCATTGTATTATTGTATTTTTTCTTTCTCTCTTGTGTAATCCCCATTAACAAGTATGCGTTCCATCATTAACAATGCAGTCCAGTGCACATCTTGCCAAATGTATGCATTGCTGTAGCAAGACACTTCCTTTGTCAGTCAGGGGAATATCAGCTCCAGTAAACAGGGGACCAGGAAAGTAGGCAAGGCCAGACAAGTGCTGGTAGTATGAGACGCTATTATTAGGGGTACAGATAGGGTGACCTATCACAAAGACCAGGATCGTCTGTATTCAAGTGAGTTCTTTCTTGGTTATGATTACAGTATACTGAAAACCTTGACACAAACAATAATTGATTAAAAATAAAGTAATAAAGTTTATTATACTTAACTTCGTGCAAATATGGAAATGATGCACCTAGGGAGCCCCGTCTGCATCAGAATGCAGCCTAGATCATGTAGCAGAAATCAGCAATCTGTTCCTGGACACAAACCGGTGTATTTGTTCCAGGCTGAGGCTAAATGAAGTGTTCTGAATGAGATTTTTATCTGTCTTAGCCCCCTCCACCTCCTCCCTTGTAAAAAAAAAAAAAGGGAGGGGGGGGACGAGCGTTTCTCCACTTTGAATAACTAATGGTGACGATGTCCCCATCTGGTACCTATAAGGGGTTGGTTTACATTACATAAATATACCCCACAAAACCGTCCATTAACTCTTCTCAGTATCTGGAGAATATTTATGTACAACATCTGGGAAAATATAGAGGGTCAACATTGGCATAACATAATTACTCCCTGAGTTACTGATAGCTAAGCCAATTATCGTTTCTCGGGAAATAGGAGAATATTTATGTTAGCCCCCCCCCCCCAGCCGCTGAGAAAAACATTCCCATATGGCAGTAGACAGACCTTAACATAAATATTCTGAGCACAAGGTCACAGAAGTCAACTGTCTCCCACGCCGCTACATAGGGGTATATTGAAGGTATAAAAAGAAAACACACTAATATGAATTAATATATATATACACATATCCCATATATCTATATTATATAGTATATGGTCTTACACTAAAATTAGACATAAATTTAACTCCTGTTACATCGTCGAATGGTGTGTTGTCATCCTGTCTCTCGAGTTCGAAATATCGTAGGTTGATAGATTACTAGGAGGGGCTGGTGAAGACCCAGCAGTGATGATCCACATTGGAACCAATGACAAAGTTAGAGGTAGGTGGAGCGTCCTTAAAAATGATTTCAGGGACTTAGGTCACAAGCTTAGGGCAAGGACCTCAAAGGTAGTATTTTATGAAATACTACAATACCACAATCCACCCCAGAAAGGCAGCAAGATTGGCTCAAGAACTGGTGTAAGAAGGAGGGGTTTGGGTTTCTGAAGAACTAGGCGAACTTCTCTGTCAGATACAGGCTATATCGTAGGGATGGGCTGCACTTCAATCGGGAAGGTGGAGTTGTTTTGAGGGAGAAGATAGCTAGAAGGTTGGAGGAGTGTTTAAACTAGAGACTGGGGGAGAATTATCATAGAATTATAGTAGGGGAAGATAGTGCAGCGGGCCCCTGTGGGAGCCGGTGTGGAGGATGAGAATGGTAGTGAGAATGAGAATTGTAGTGGTCACGGTGTCCTACCTCAGGCCGTCGCTACCTGGGGTCCATTGCAGTGAAAGTGATGGAGTAAACTGTAGTGTTGTGCGGTAACTTGATGAGACTGGTTTTCATACAACAGATTCACAGTACTTTACAGACTTTACAAGCACTATTCACATAAAATGCAGTCTTTACACTCAACTCAAGTCATTCCCATAGGTTGCATATGGAGGCTAGCTTCTCTTCCTCACAATCAGACTGGTCAGGTCAATCTCTCCTTTTCCCGGTATATATATATATATATATATATATATATATATATAAATTCACAGTATCCTCAGGGGAATACAGTTTCTGAACAGGGGGACAGCTTTCCTGTCCTTTAGTTATGGCAGGCAGCTTGTTGCTTATAATGTTCTCACCACATGCAGAGGAGGCTATAGCCAGATTGGTGGTGATTACCTTCCTTGCCAAAGTTGTTCTCAATCCCTTTGTGTGGTTACATTTTCTGTAGATGTTTTCTGTAGATAACAACACAACTGCTTGTAGTCTGTAGGGGAATGGAATCTCCCTACAGGAACTGCTTCTTGCTACTCTCCTAAGCAGACAGGCATAGACTCCAGAAACTTCTTCCTAGAGAGGAAAGGTGGAGCCAGCCCTGTCTAGCCACTTGGAACCTCCCACTCCCTATACAACCTTATGGGATTTGTAGTACATGCACATAATACATAAAATACAATTATATTAACACTTTTAGTGCTTTGCAGTGTATTTCAGGACACTGCATGGGTATAGATGGTGACTGGGGATGAGGTAATGGAACTGGGGGTGGATTGGACTAGAACAGTTCATAAGGAAAGGTATAAGGTAAAAAAATATCCAAAAACCTTTTAATTGTATGTATACTAATGCAAGAAGCCTGATGAATAAAACTAGTGAACTAGAATTAGTCTGAGGAATATTATGACATAGTGAGAATAACTGAGACATGGCTAGATGACTGGGTGGTTAACATACTGGATTACAGTCTGTTTTGAAAGGATCGTAAAAACTGGAGAGGCAGAGGGGTTTGCCTTTATGTAAAGTCCTATCTAAAGCCCACACTCCGGGAAGATATAAGTAAAGGAAATGAACATGTGGAGTCACTGTGGGTAGAAATACACAGAGACAAAAACCATAATAAAATACTGTTTGTTAAAAGCCAGTAATATATCAGAGTCCACAGGAAATAGATGAGGCGGCAAATCATAATGAGGTTGTTATTATGCGGGACTTCAACTACCCAGATATACTCTAACAAGCAAAAGGGTAACAATGTTTTGAACTTTTGACTTTAAAGGGAACCTGTCATCTCCGAAACACCCCCTGAACTACAGTAAGCGGTGTATAGTGTAAGTTATGCTGAATCCGAATATGTAAGTTTTATCTTCATACTCACTTCCATTCCGACGCTGTGCTCCCACAAACCAGCAGTAAAATACATTGACAGGACTCGTCTTTGAGTCCTCTCCATTATGTGAGTGAGCACTGGATTCCATTGAGTGCATTTTACTGCTGGTTTGTGGGAGCACAGCATCAGAATGGAAGCGAGTATGAAGATAAAACTTACATATTCGGATTCAGCATTATTTACACTATACACCATTTACTCTAGTTCAGGGGGTGTTTCGGAGATGACAGGTTCCCTTTAAGTCTCCATATCTCACCATCCACTACAGCTTGGAACATGAGACTACCATCATTTTATAGACAATCATCTTGGCTATCTAATAAATTGGACTTGCAACTATTTAGCATATGATTAGTTATGCAGATTCTCGTCATGTAACTGCATTGTTACAGTTTTGCTTCTGGTGTTGGAACAATCTTTTTCTTCTTGTATACTACAACCTGTTCTCGCATTCTCCAATAGCTCAATGTGTTATTAGGTTGATTGCCAAGCAAAAGGTTGCTGGTTTTAATCCAGGAGCAGACATGAAGATTTCCCAAGAAAAGAGAAACATACAGCTCATTGTTAGCGGTATCTTGGCCAAGAAAATTGCCAAACTGCACCAGCAAATAGCTTAGCAAATATGGTGTCAATATTCAAAAATGGGTCAAAAAGAGAGCTTGGCAACTATATTTCAGTAAGTTTAACATCTGTTATTCTGAAATATCAATGAAAATAAGCAAATAACACTGAATTAGCATAGCTTCATGAGGGATCAGTCCTGTCAAACTAATTTGATCAGTTTCTATGAGGAGGTAAGTTCTAGACTTGACCGTGGTGAGTCAATGGGTCAATGAGTCAATACCTTGATTTCTCCAAAGCATTTGATACTATGCGACATAAAAGTTTAGTATATAAAATGAGAATGCTTGGGCTGGAGAAAATGTGGGTAAGTAACTGGCTCAGTGATAGAAAACAGAGGGTAGTTAGTTATTAATGGTACACACTCAGATTGGTTCACCATCACTAGTGGGGTACCACAGGGGTCAGTATTGGGTCCTATTCTCTTCAATATTTCAATTAATTATTTACTAATGCTATTAGTAATATTACCATGTGTAATATTGGGGCCGACAGATGTGCTTCTTCACGAGCTGCCGGCGTCTAGTTACTATAGGAACAGGGTCAGCTTCCACAAGCAGGGCCGGTACATCCGGGGTAGCAACGCCAGGCGGGTCACATGACACCACATTTGCCTGTGATTGGTTTGACTTTATATTGCCACACTTGGATGAATTGGATCTTGAACCTCTGCTTTGGATTCTGACAATGACCCTTTGGCTGATGACTTGGACCCTGCCGTGACTTCCTGGTTCTGATTATATCTCTCTGATTTTGTCCTGTCTTTTTCTCCTAGTGTTGACTTCTGATTGGAATTATTTGGTTTCTGATTTGTCTTCTGATTCAGTTCAGTTTTGTCTCTCTTAGTGTGACCCGGCTTGTCTGTTTCTGCATTGTTACTCCTCGGAGGCCAATCTGTCACTAGATTTTATTTTGTCTACATTTAACTCTCCGTGTATAGGCCCCAGCACTTAGTTAAGGAGGGACAGTCGACTAGTTCTGGGTTGTCAGTTAGAACGGATCGTGCAAGTAGGTAGGGACAGTGGTTGGGTTAATTCTAGGATCTCACCAGTCCCTATGTAACACTATGCTGCACTATGTAGGCAAAAAAGTTGCTAGAGTGCTTCTTTTAGGGTTGACAGATTAAGACAAACCCTGTTCATACGCCCTATTAAGCAGGGACGTAGCAAAGGGCTCATGGGCCCTGGTGCAAGAGTTTAGCTTGGGCCCCCTTCCCTCAGTGCTTTGTGGCCAGGGGCAGGGAACAACATAGGCTTCGTGCTGCCTAACGCTAAAATTGAAATGGCACCCCCCCTTCCCCAATGCCAAATTCTTGATATAACCCCTTCCCTCCAGGCCCCCCTCAGGCTCCTGGAAATTATATATATATATATATATATATATATATATATATATATATATATATAAAACGAATAGAAAGTGAGGCAGCACTCCAACATTCGTAGTAAAAACTGAGCTTTTATTCCCAGAAATGCAACGTTTCAGCCTTCTCCATGAGGCCTTTATCAAGCATATGTGACCAGTGCAACAGCAAACATATATATAGGCAAAGTAGGAGGGGTAATACCCCATGTGTTCAATTAACAATCAACCAATCATTAGTGTATAAACAAAGTCACGTGTCAAAAAAGAATACTGTGTACATATCAGTGCTCATCTTCATTAACCATTATGATTACATCAGCAAATACATTGTATACAATGTGCATCATACCTAGCTTATCCCCTATGTATATACATATTCAGAACCTAGTGATATCCCCAGTGTACGCTCCCTTCATATTAAAAACATCATATCGCACAAAAATTAGTGATCGCAATCATTCTTAGTACCTCATTTGAGGTTATCGGATGGTCCAGGCACCATTCCATGTACATAAATCTCACGTCCGTCCACGGTTACATGTCACGTGACGCATCGCGAGGGCAGAAGCATCGCAGTGCCGTGCGGCGCCTAGGCAACCAAGTAAACATGACTCATCACGATTGTCATGAATCAGCAGGTGTGGACTCACTGTGCCTCGTGCCCTACCTCTTCTAAGGGCGTTGTCTAAGTGAAACCCCTCGTTCTTCACAATTACCCCTGATGGTGGGGATAGACTTTCCGAGGGGAACACCAGGTTGCTACCTCCTGAGGAGGGTAGGGACACAAGGCAGCTGGTCCAGGGGGACCAGGAGATATCAGCGATGGTACCTGTAGTACAGCGGTGGTCAACAGGCCAGGTCGAATCCAGGAGAGGTAATGCAGGACCGAGGAATGAGGCAGAAGCAGAGTCAGACAGGCAAGGATCAGGGCAGGTGGCACAGGTACGTAGTCAGGAAATCCGGGTCGGCAACGGGAAGGTCAATGCAGGCAGGCGAGGATCAGGCGGGTAGCGGAGTCGAATAACAAGGCACAGGTCAGAACACAGGAATACGAGCAGGAACAGGTATAACCAGAATGCAGGGTAGGACCTTGACACTGAGGCCTCTTGGGAGAGGGCTGAGCAAACTAAATAGGTCCAGGGTTGGTCAATCAGGACACATGACCAACCCACATGACCAGGGGCGTAGCTAAAGGCTCATGGGCCCTGGTGCAAGAGTTCAGCTTGGGCCCCTCTTTCTTCAGTGCTTTGTGTGTCTTTTTATGCGGCACAAGGGTCTTTGGGCCCCCTCAGGCTCCTGGGCCCGGTAGCGACTGCTACCTCTGCACCCCCTATAGCTACGCCCCTGCACATGACCTAGCATGGTCACATGATCTAACCAGCTTCAGCCCAGAGAGAGTGAGTAATACAGGGCAGTATGGAAGCTCTGGAGCGGATCATCGTGCAACAGCACTACACAGCCAGAGCTCAGGACTGCAGCGGTGAATGGAAAGTACAACCAGCAGCTTACCGCTGGACACGACGCCCAAAACGGCAGTGGTAAGCAGGGGTACAGCGGCGCACAGCAGCCGCTGTTACAACGATCTTGCTGTAGCGAAGAGCCGCAACAACACCGCAGCTGTTGCGATCCTAAGATAACATTGAACCAGTGGCGTAGCTACCGGGGGGGCAGGGGGGGCGACGGCTCCGGGCCCAGTGACTCAAGGGGGCCCATAAAAATAAAAATGTTACTTACCTGTTCTGCGCTGCGGCCGCCCTCCGGTCCGCTCTCTGCTCTCTTCCCTGACGGCGCGCACTATGACCTGACGCTGCACGAGTCAGGTCATAGTGTGCGTGGGCCAGGGAAGAGAGCGGAGCGCGGACCGGAGGGCAGCCGCAGCGCAGAACAGGTGAGAAAGGTTTTTATTTTTATCTTATGTGGCTGGGTGGGCTGATCTGAGGTCTGATGGGGGCACAATACGCTGATCTGAGGTCTGATGGGGGCACAATATGCAGATCTGAGGTTTGATGGGGCACAATACGCTGATCTGAGGTCTGATGGGGGCACATTAAGCTGATCTGAGGTCTGATGGGGGCACAATACGCTGATCTGAGGTCTGATGGGGGCACAATATGCACATCTGAGGTTTGATGGGGCACAATACGCTGATCTGAGGTCTGATGGGGGCACATTAAGCTGATCTGAGGTCTGATGGGGGCACAATACGCTGATCTGAGGTCTGATGGGGGCACAATATGCAGATCTGAGGTTTGATGGGGCACAATACGCTGATCTAAGGTCTGATTGGGGCACATTAAGCTGATCTGAGGTCTGATGGGGGCATGATACGCTGATCTGAGGTCTGATGGGGGCACAATACGCTGATCTGAGGTCTGATGGGGGCACAGTACGCTGATCTGAGGTCTGATGGGGGCACAATAGGCTGATCTGAGGTTTGATGGGGCACAATAGGCTGATCTGAGGTCTGATGGGGGCACAATACGCTGATCTGAGGTCTGATGGGGGCACAATATGCAGATCTGAGGATTGATGGGGCACAATACGCTGATCTGAGGTCTGATGGGGGCACATTAAGCTGATCTGAGGTCTGATGGGGGCACAATACGCTGATCTGAGGTCTGATGGGGGCACAATAGGCTGATCTGAGGTTTGATGGGGCACAATAGGCTGATCTGAGGTCTGATGGGGGCACAATATGCAGATCTCAGGTTTGATGGGGCACAATATGCTGATCTGAGGTCTGATGGGCGCACAATACGCTGATCTGAGGTCTGATGGGGGCACAGTACGCTGATCTGAGGTCTGATGGGGGCACAGTACGCTGATCTGAGGTCTGATGGGGACACAGTATGCTGATCTGAGGTCTGATGGGGACACAGTATGCTGATCTGAGGTCTGATGGGGGCACATTCTGCTGATCTGAGGTCTGATGGGGCACAGTACGCTGATCTGAGGTCTGATGGGGCACAGTACGCTGATCTGAGGTCTGATGGGGGCACAGTACGCTGATCTGAGGTCTGATGGTGGCACAGTACGCTGATCTGAGGTCTGATGGGGGCACAATACGCTGATCTGAGGTCTGATGGGGGCACAGTAGGCTGATGTGAGGTCTGATGGGGGCACAGTAGGCTGATCTGAGGTCTGATGGGGCACAATACGCTGATCTGAGGTCTGATGGGGGCACAGTAGGCTGATGTGAGGTCTGATGGGGGCACAGTAGGCTGATCTGAGGTCTGATGGGGGCACAATACGCTGATGTGAGGTCTGATGGGGGCACATTCTGCTGATGTGAGGTCTGATGGGAGCACAATATGCTGATCTGAGGTCTGATGGGGCACAATACGCTGATCTGAGGTCTGATGGGGACACAGTATGCTGATCTGAGGTCTGATGGGGACACAGTATGCTGATCTGAGGTCTGATGGGGGCACATTCTGCTGATCTGAGGTCTGATGGGGGGCACATTAAGCTGATCTGAGGTCTGATGGGGGCACAATACGCTGATCTGAGCTCTGATGGGGCACAATATGCTGATCTGAGGTCTGATGGGGCACAATACGCTGATCTAAGGTCTGATGGGGCACAATACGCTGATCTGAGGTCTGATGGGGGCACATTAAGCTGATCTGAGGTCTGATGGGGGCAGGGGAGTGATGTAAAAACTGGGGACACGTTTCCTTTAACATAGGAGTGCCCTTGTTTTTTACTCCTATTAATCCTATATTTTACTGCATTATGTGGTAGAGTATTTAGAGTAGGGTATGTAGAAAGTCTATTGTACTGTACTTAACAGCATAGATGATCTAGCAGTTTATACAGTCATCTTTCTAATACAATATTATAACCACAACTAGTAGTATGTGCCTGTGAAGTTGGAAACGTGCGTTTGGGAAGCCAATAAGTGGGGGGCCCACTCAAGTATGTTTCGCCCCCCCCGTGCTGAACCTCTAGCTACGCCTCTGCATTGAACCAATTTAAACAGTGACCCTGGGGGGAAGCCACTTTAATAGATCACCCTATTGGATCTATATGATTGTATTCAGAGTTAAGGGGCAAGTTCAAAATTACACCATAGGGGGTTATAGGTCCTAAACTATATCGGCCACCACTGTCTGTATATATCCATGTATGTGTGTTAAGGGGGGCAAGGGGGAGCCACTGCCAGGGTACCCCGGCAGTAAGACTCCCCCTAGTGGTGAGCATGGGATGTGGAAACAGGTCCCTGTCTCCCCTCCCACTGCTACCCCATTGCTCCACCTCCTTCACCTCATACCATCCCCGTATACTATGGCCATAGAGGACCAACCCTCTGGTTTCCAGTATTGGTTAACTGGATATGTTCATTCTTTATTGGGTCAGGGCACACAACCCATATCCAATAAAGTCAGGACTACATAACACTAATGCCCGTAATGTGCATGTTACCAGCATCTATCCAAATAAAGTGGCACTCCCTCAGCGCACCCAGTCTGTGTAGGATGATTTTCAATAAAGTAATAGTTCAAAATTATTGGTGCTTGTCCATCCGATATGACCCCAAAAAGCTTCATAGAATAACTCCAAATCTGAAACAAAAATAAAATGAAATCAGTATCAATAAACATACTGGTCACTCTCCTATTCTACTCCCCATGTGAACTCTCCCACATGGTCAGTTTTGGATGGATCTAACTGAATACCCTCAAGTTGAAATCCACATTTAGTCCGCATGGTTTAAGTGTTTGCAGTGTATAGAACCATTGTAGCTCTTTCTGTTTTAATCGCTTCTCCCTGTCTCCACCTCTATTGAGTGGGGGAACATGATCGATGATCATAAATCTTAGATCTTTCTCTTTGTGGGCCTTCTCCACAAAATGTTTAGGGACAGAGAGGTCCATTCTTTTCTTTCTAATAAAGTATCTGTGCTGTGTGACTCTTGTCTTCACCTCAAGTGTGGTTTCACACACATACCAAAGGGGGCAGGGACATTTTAAGACATAAATGACAATGCTGCTATTGCACGTCATAAAGTGCCTAATCGAATATGTCATATTGGTATCTGGAGAGATGAATGCCTTCGCTCTGTCCATGTATGCGCAATTCACACATGACAGACACGGAAAGCATCCAGTCCTCCTCACTCCAATATATGATTGTTGTTTCGTACCCGTCCCCACTTGTCCACTATGTACAAGAATGTCTCTCAGATTCCTTGTACGTCAGTAAGACATCAATGGGGGAACCTGAAATTCAGGAACCTGTTGAAAATGACCCGACAGAGTGGGCCAGTGTTTCCGTATGATTTTAGCTATATCTCCGCTCTGTTCACAGTATTATGTAATGAATGGTATCCCGAAACCCTTGTTCTCTGCTCTCCTATCCTGTTGGTTAAGTTTTTGTCTGTTGGCAGATGTGAGGGCTCGATGGTATCCCCTCCTGTGAAATTTGTCAGCCATCTCATCCAACCTCTGTTCCCTAGTCACTGGATCCATGACAATTCTTGATACTCTAAGGAATTGACTGAAGGGGAGATATTTCATCATGGATCGGGGATGGGAGCTCTCGAATCTAAGGAGACTATTACAATCTGTTTCCTTAGTGTATAGATCAGTGGTCAAGCTATTGCTTCCTATACTCATCAATGTGTCTAAGAACTGCACCGACTCATTAGAACACACCAGTGTAAATTGAATATCTGGATCAATGCCGTTCAAAAACATATGGAAATCCCTAAACGCCTGCTCTGAACCCCTCCAGATTAGGAAGACGTCATCTATGTATCGCCACCATCCCACCACTTGGTTGAAATGGGGCGACACATAGATGCTCTCCTCCTCCAGATGGTCCATGAAAATATTCGCGTATGTCGGGCCACATTGGACCCCATCGTGGTCCCGCGTAATTGGATGTAATAGTCATTCTTAAACGCAAAATAATTCATATGCAAAACTACATCCAAAAGGGAAATGACTAACCACTTCTGATCTGGTGGAATATTATCCCCCTCAAGGCATTTGGTGATGGCCCCCACACCTCCACTGTGATCAATGGAGGTGTAGAGGCTCGTCACATCAAATGACGCCAGCCACATCCCTGGAACAACCCTGATTTCAGTGATCTTTGCTAGAAAGTCACTTGTATCACGGATATAGGAGAGACTCCCTGTCGCGTAATTGCGCAAAAAACTATCCAGGAAAATAGCCACATTAGAAAAGATGGACCCCCTCCCCGAGACAATAGGTCTCCCTGGCGGGTCCATCAGATCCTTGTGGATTTTTGGTAAAATGTATAGAACCGGTGTCACCGGATGCTCGATCCACAAAAACTCATACAATTCTTGGTGATTCATTTGTGTGGCCATTGCCATATCCAGAATATACTTCAAGCACCTCATAACATCAAATTTGGGATCTGTAGTGGTACGCCGGTAAACAGCAGGATCTCCCACCTGTTTCTTAATTTCCATCTCATATTTAACCGTATCCATCACTACCACAGCTCCGCCTTTATCTGCGGGCTTAATAGTAACATAGTAACATAGTAACATAGTTTATAAGGCCGAAAAAAGACATCTGTCCATCCAGTTCGGCCTGTTTTCCTACAAGTTGATCCAGAGGAAGGCAAAAAAACCCTGTGAGGTAGAAGCCAGTTTTCCCCACTTTAGGGGAAAAAATTCCTTCCCGACTCCAATCAGGCAATCAGAATTACTCCCTGGATCAACGACCCCTCTCTAGTAATAAATACAATACAATAAAATACATCCAGGTCCCTCTTGAACTCTTTTAGTGAACTTACCATCACCACCTCCTCAGGCAGAGAGTTCCATAGTCTCACTGCTCTTACCGTAAAGAATCCTCTTCTATGTTTGTGTACAAACCTTCTTTCCTCCAGACGCAGAGGATGGCCCCTCGTCACAGTCACAGTCCTGGGGATAAATAGATCGTGGGAGAGATCTCTGTACTGACCTCTGATATATTTATACATAGTTATTAGATCTCCCCTCAGTCGTCTTTTTTCTAAAGTGAATAAGCCTAATTTTGATAATCTTTCTGGGTACTGTAGTCCACCCATTCCAGTTATTACTTTAGTTGCCCTCCTCTGAACCCTCTCCAGCTCTGCTATGTCTGCCTTGTTCACAGGAGCCCAGAACTGTACACAGTACTCCATGTGTGGTCTGACTAGTGATTTGTAAAGTGGCAGGACTATGTTCTCCTCACGGGCATCTATGCCTCTTTTGATGCAGCCCATTATCTTATTGGCCTTGGCAGCAGCTGTCTGACACTGGTTTCTGCAGCTTAGATTTCTGTTCACTAAAATTCCTAGGTCCTTTTCTATGTCAGAGTTACCCAATATTTTACCATTTAGTATGTACTGGTGACTTGCATTATTCCTTCCCATATGCATAACTTTACATTTGTCAGTGTTAAACCTCATCTGCCACTTCTCTGCCCAAGCCTCCATTACTTAATTCTCTTAGGATACGGGGGTGTATGCCATCCGGTCCTGGCGATTTGTCTATTTTAATCTTTTTAAGACGCAGCTCTACTTCTTCCTGGGTCAGACAGGGCACTTTTAATGGGGAATTTACTTTTATATTCTGCATTTCATCTGACAGTTTATTTTCCACAGTGAATACAGTGGAGAAAAAGCTATTTAGTAGCTTTGCTTTCTCCTCATCGCTCTCTGCAATAGTGATGAATTTGTTCTTCCTTAATTCGGTTAAGGCCTGCATTTGTGCTGTAGTCATGTTAGGATGACTAAATGAACTATCCAGATCCCTAGATCTCAGCATCTGTACATCCGTTTTCACCGCCTGTATAAATGTATCCACAGGTGGTGATTTAAGAATCGGTGTAAAGCTGCTGGGACTAGTGAGGCCCATCCCTTTCAGGGTTAACATGGTGGACGTATGAGTGCTCCTCTCTGGAGCCACCTTATCTTCAAACCAGACCTTGAGTTTCACATTTCTAAAAAATCTGAATAGGTCACACTCAAGCTGGAACCAGTCCATTTTTGTGGCCGGGCAGAAAGAAAGGCCCTTGGCTAGCACAGCAATATGGACATCACTCAGAGTAGTGGAAGAAACATTTACCACTAGTTTCTTTTTTCTGCATCCTTGTCCTCTGAGGTCTGCTGTGAAGGCCTTTTCCGCCACTTGTGTTGCCTCCTGCCTCCTCGTCTGGTTTTGGAGATGCCATATCTACTGCTGAATTTCAGGTTCCTGAATTTCAGGTTCCCCCATTGATGTCTTACCGACGTACAAGGAATCTGAGAGACATCCTTGTACATAGTGGACAAGTGGGGACGGGTACGAAACAACAATCATATATTGGAGTGAGGAGGACTGGATGCTTTCCGTGTCTATCATGTGTGAATTGCGCATACATGGACAGAGCAGAGGCATTCATCTCTCCAGATACCAATATGACATATTCGATTAGGCACTTTATGACGTGCAATAGCAGCTTTGTCATTTATGTCTTAAAATGTCCCTGCCCCCTTTGGTATGTGGGTGAAACCACACTTGAGGTGAAGACAAGAGTCACACAACACAGATACTCTATTAGAAAGAAAAGAATGGACCTCCCTGTCCCTAAACATTTTGTGGAGAAGGCCCACAAAGAGAAAGATCTAAGATTTATGATCATCGATCATGTTCCCCCACTCAATAGAGGTGGAGACAGGGAGAAGCGATTAAAACAGAAAGAGCTACAATGGATCTATAAACTGCAAACGCTTAAACCATGCGGACTAAATGTGGATTTCAACTTGGGGGTATTCAGTTAGATCCATCCAAAACTGACCATGTGGGAGAGTTCACATGGGGAGTAGAATAGGAGAGTGACCAGTATGTTTATTGATACTGATTTCATTTTATTTTTGTTTCAGATTTGGAGATATTCTATGAAGCCTTTTGGGGTCATATCGGATGGACAAGCACCAATAATTTTGAACTATTACTTTATTGAAAATCATCCTACACAGACTGGGTGCGCTGAGGGAGTGCCACTTTATTTGGATAGATGCTCGTAACATGCACATTAGGGGCATTAGTGTTATGTAGTTCTGACTTTATTGGATATGGGTTGTGTGCCCTGACCCAATAAAGAATGAACATATCCAGTTAACTAATACTGGAAACTAGGGATGAGTGAACTTTTGAAAAGATCGGTTCGCTTCGCTTCGGCGAACTTTCTTGAATTTCGGATTCGTACAAACCGAACCTAAAACGAATCTTGCTATAACGGCTGAATAATTGCTTCTACAATAATGGGAGTCAGATAGGGTATAGTTTCGTTTACTTGCAGTTGCTATTACAATGAAAAAAGTGGAAAAAATCCAAGTGACTTCAACAATGGCGACGCAAAATATACGCATATTTGAGAATTTACACTAATGCGTACGCTAATGCAAACATTCCCGCACAAATAACGAACATACAGTGTAATGTTGTCAAAGGTGCGCTACTTAACTGAATATGTACGCATTAGCGTACTCATACACTGCGTCTGCGAACATTCCTACTCAAGTAACGAACATACAGTGTAGCATTGTCACTTGTACGCTACTTAACTGAATATGTACGCATTAGCGTACGCATACACTGCGTCTGCGAACATTCCTACTCAAGTAACGAACATACAGTGTAGCGTTGTCAATTGTACGCTACTTAACTGACTATGTACGCATTAGCGTACGCATACACTGCGTCTGCGAACATTCCTACTCAAGTAATAAACATAAAGTGTAGCATTGTCAATTGTACGCTACTTAACTGAATTTGTACGCATTAGCGTACATTCTCAATAAATATGCGTATATTTTGCGTCGCCGTTATTTTAAACAGATTCGTTACAAACTTTCTCAAAATTCGGTTCGGTGACTAACCGAACTTTTGGGAAAGTTCGTAACGAATCTGGTTCGTTACGGTTCGGTTTGCTCATGCCTACTGGAAACCAGAGGGTTGGTCCTCTATGGCCACAGTATACGGGGATGGTATGAGGTGAAGGAGGTGGAGCAATGGGGTAGCAGTGGGAGGGGAGACAGGGACCTGTTTCCACATCCCATGCTCACCACTAGGGGGAGTCTTACTGCCGGGGTACCCTGGCAGTGGCTCCCCCTTGCCCCTCTTAACACACATACATGGATATATACAGACAGTGGTGGCCGATATAGTTTAGGACCTATAACCCCCTATGGTGTAATTTTGAACTTGCCCCTTAACTCTGAATACAATCATATAGATCCAATAGGGTGATCTATTAAAGTGGCTTCCCCCAGGGTCACTGTTTAAATTGGTTCAATGTTATCTTAGGATCGCAACAGCTGCGGTGTTGTTGCGGCTCTTTGCTACAGCAAGATCGTGATGAGCCATGTTTACTTGGTTGCCTAGGCGCCGCACGGCACTGTGATGCTTCCGCCCTCGTGATGCGTCACGTGACATGTCATGTGATCGCGGAGGCGCGAGCATGCGCAGTAACCGTGGACGGACGCGAGATTTATGTACATGGAATGGTGCCTGGACCATCGAATAACCTCAAGTGAGGTACTAAGAATGATTGTGATCACTAATTTTTGTGCGATATGATGTTTTAAATATGAAGGGAGCGTACACTGGGGATATCACTAGGTTCTGAATATGTATATACATAGGGGATAAGCTAGGTATGATGCACATTGTATACAATGTATTTGCTGATGTAATCATAATGGTTAATGAAGATGAGCACTGATATGTACACAGTATTCTTTTTTGACACGTGACTTTGTTTATACACTAATGATTGGTTGATTGTTTATTGAACACATGGGGTATTACCCCTCCTACTTTGCCTATATATATGTTTGCTGTTGCACTGGTCACATATGCTTGATAAAGGCCTCATGGAGAAGGCTGAAACGTTGCATTTCTGGGAATAAAAGCTCCGTTTTTACTACGAATGTTGGAGTGCTGCCTCGCTTTCTTTTCGTTACATCTGTGGCGTATTTCCTGCACCAGAGGGATTGCACCCGCTATTTTCAGGATTGACTTGTGCTGCTGCCTTTACAGATTTCCCAGAGTTCCCAGAGATGCTTAGCACTTGTTGGCCCTTTTGCCTTCACTCTGCAGTCTAGCTCACCCCAAACCATCTCGATTGGATTCAGGTCTGGTGACTGTGGAGGCCAGGTCATCTGGCGCAGCACCCCATCACTCTCCTTCTTGGTCAAATAGCCCTTACACAGCCTGGAGGTGTGTTTGGGGTCAATGTCCTGTTGATAAATAAATGGTGGTCCAACTAAACGGGATTTTTAAGTCCACACAACTTTATTTTCACACTTTTTGCTCCAGCATGAAACACAACCATCAGAATAACACCTGCCCGGCTAGGCTCTGACTACACATAGTTCAGCTAACTCGCCTAAATACAAACGCTGTTCACACACAGCTTTTAAGTGCGGCTTCCTCAGCCGTTCAGTCCAGCAGCCTCCTGGCTGTGACTCCAACCGTACCTTTGGGGGGAGATGGTCCAACAGTCCTCCCGATTCTGACTGTGTGACCCTCTTCTCCTAGGGTCACTGGACCCCCCAAACTTCCAGGCTACACTGAGCCTTGTGGCCCCCCAGCCCTCGTGGCTAAGACCACACAGATCCACCGCAGGCTCTAACCTCTCAGGCTTCCTCAGCCTTTCTCTCTTCCAGACTTCCTCAGCCTTGTACCCCCCCCCCCAGCCCTGCTGGCTGGGACCGCACGGGCCCTGTCCAGGTCTGTTCCCTGGGGCCCTTTCTCTCTCTAACAAACAGTGCAGGTTAACTTATCCCTGCCTGATTAATCCAGCAGGCCTCACCTGGGGCCAGGGAAAACCTGTGATGGATTAGGGTGTGTGGATTGGAAGACTCCCACTTCCAACCTGTCTCCCAGAAATCCAGCCCATGCAACATTAAACAAAAACCAGCTCCAGCAACTATGCTTGCTGAAGCTATACCACTTCTGGATTTCAGTTCTCACCTGGCTAAACTGACAGACCAGGCGGGATACACACCCCACACCTCACACATCACCACAATATATATATATGTATATATATATATATATATATATACACTACGGTTCACTTTAGGGTCACTTAGAAATTTCCATATTTTTGAAAGAAAAGCACAATTTTTGTGTATAGAGGCCCATTTCCAGCAACCATCACTCCAGTGTTCTAATGGTACATTGTGTTTGCTAACTGTGTCAGAAGGCTAATGGATGTTTAGAAAACCCTTGAAAACCCTTGTGCAAGTATGTTAGCACAGCTGAAAACAGTTTTGCTGCTTAGAGAAGCTATAAAACTGACCTTCCTTTGAGCTAGTTGAGAATCTGGAGCATTAAATTTGTGGGTTCGATTAAAATCTCAAAATGGCAAGAAAAAGAGAACTTGTGAAACTCATGTCATGTGAAACTCAACAGTCTATTCTTGTTCTTAGAAATGAAGGCTATTCCATGTGAGAAATTGCCAAGAAACTGAAGATTTCCTACAACGGTGTGTACTACTTCCTTCAGAGGACAGCACAAATGGGCTCTAACCAGAGTAGAAAGAGAAGTGGGAGGCCTCGCTGCAGATCTGAGCAACAAGACAAGTACATCAGAGTCTCTAGTTTAAAAAATAGACGCCTCACAGGTCCTCAACTGGCAGCTTCATTACATAGTACCCGCAAAACGCCAGTGTCAACGTCTACAGTGAAGAGGCGACTCCGGAATGCTGGCCTTCAGGGCAGAGTAGCAAAGGAAAAACCATATCTCAGACTGGCTAATAAAAGGAAAAGATTAATATGGGCAAAAGAACACAAACATTGGACAGAGGAAGATTGGAAAAAAGTGTTATGGACAGATGAATCGAAGTTTGAGGTGTTTGGATCACACAGAAGAACATTTGTGAGATGCAGAACAACTGAAAAGATGCTGGAAGAGTGCCTGACGCCATCTGTCAAGCATGGTGGAGGTAATGTGATGGTCTGGGGTTGCTTTGGTGCTGGTAAAGTGGGAGATTTGTACAAGGTAAAAGGGTTTTTGAATAAGGAAGGTTATCACTCCATTTTGCAACGCCATGCCATACCCTGTGGACAGCGCTTGATTGGAGCCAATTTCTTCCTACAACAGGACAATGACCCAAAGCACACCTCCAAATAATGCAAGAACTATTTAGGGAAGAAGCAGGCAGCTGGTATTTTATCTGTAATGGAGTGGCCAGCGCAGTCACCAAATATCAACCCAATTGAGCTGTTGTGGGAGCAGCTTGACCGTATGCTATGCAAAAAGTGCCCATCAAGCCAATCCAACTTGTGGGAGGGGCTTCTGGAAGCATGGGGTGAAATTTCTCCAGATTACCTCAGCAAATTAACAGCTAGAATGCCAAAGGTCTGCAATGCTGTAATTGCTGCAAATGGATTCTTTCACGAAAGCAAAATTTGAAGGAAAAAAATATTATTTCAAATAAAAATCATTATTTCTAACCTTGTCAATGTCTTGACTATATTTTCTATTCATTTTGCAACTCATTTGATAAAT
>ONZH01019490.1:0-32864 GCA_900303285.1 Rhinella marina | reverse complement strand
AGAAGTAGATTTTCTGTGGATTCTGGTATATTAGGTGGTTTATAATAAACTCCTATTAGTATTTTATTATTGTTTTTGGCTCCATGTATTTCTACTAGGGATGAGCGAACTTTTGAAAAGTTCTGTTCGGTTCGGCGAACTTTCGTGAAATTCGGATTCGTACGAACCGAACCTAAAACGAACCTTGCTATAACGGCTGAATAATTGCAGCTACAATAGTGGGAGTCTGATAGGGTATAGTTTCGTTTAGTTGCAGTTGCTATTACAATGAAAAAAGTGGAAAAAATCAAAGTGCAAAAATAGTCGTCGACAGCCAGGTCGACAACATTTGACAGCATTGAAGATGTCCGCTGGAGCAGTCCATGTCATGCCAGAGCACCAAAAACACACGGTAGATCATGGCACCAGCCCAAGAATAGGCTGCGTTGAAGTCGATGCGGTCTCAGTGACATCACAGGTCAGAAGACAGACAGGCGTACCATTTAATTAGACCTTGTGCACCCCAGAACAGGTACACATTAGCCAAGGTGTAAGTGATTACACGGGACATAGGACACAAAGTGCAAGTTGGCAACACTGGCAGCATTGCCTTGGACCCAGTAGGGTGGAAAACAGACATTTGACAGTGGAACCAGCAGCAGTAATAGTATTGTATTGGACCCAGTATGGTTGAGAACAGACAATTGACGGAGGAGGAGGAGGCAGCAGCACTTGATTGCACCCAGGCCAGTATGGTTGAGAACAGACAATTGACAGAGGAGTAGGCAGCAGCACTTGATTGCACCCAGGCCAGTATGGTTGAGAACAGACAATTGACAGAGGAGTAGGCGGCAGCACTTGATAGCACCCAGGCCAGTATGGTTGAGAACAGACAATTGACGGAGGAGGAGGAGGCAGCAGCACTTGATAGCACCCAGGCCAGTATGGTTGAGAACAGACAATTGACGGAGGAGGAGGAGGCAGCACTTGATAGCACCCAGGCCAGTATGGTTGGGGCAGACTGCGGTGTCTCTGGATCCTGAGCAGGGTGTTCCTTGCAGTGTAGGAGTGGCTGAAGTGTTTGCACACTCTGCGTGACATCCTCATAAGGTCTTGTAGTGCAGAAAATGATCTAAGAAACCTGTGCACTATGAGGTTTATCACATGTGCCATACAAGGTGTATGACTCAGCCCTCCCTGCTGCACTGCAGAGACAATGTTCCTCCCATTGTCTGCTACCACACTTCCCACTGTTAGTTGACGTGGGGTCAGCCATTGATCGATCTCCTCCCTGATGGTCCGGAGGAGCTCCTGCCCACTGTGGCTCCGTTCACCCAGGCTCACCAAATGGAGGACAGCCTGAGAGCGCCGGGCCTGACATCGGTGGTAAGACACCGGGCAGTTTGGACTGCTGTCAAAGCGGCGGATGGTTGCAAGGTGGTGGAGGCAGAACTTCTGCTTCCCGCTGCTGGCCCCCTAAAGCACCGTGGAGATGACAGTGGCAAGAATGGGACAACTTCCTGATGGTCTTCTGGGAGGATGTTGACCCAATGGGCAGTAACAGACATGTACTGCCCTTGGCCATAATTTGAGGGCCAGACATCAGCACTCAGGTGCACAGTCTTGGACACCGAGAGTCCCAATGAGTCGCCCACCTTTTTCTGCACATAACTGTGCAGTGATGGGACAGCTTTGTCAGAGATGTAGTGGCGGCTGGGGACTCGCCATCTGGGGTGCGCACACACCATGAAATCCCTGAAAGGCTGGGAGTCCACGAGGTTGAAGGGCAGGGACTGAAGCACCAGCAGCTTAACCAGGTGTCCGGTCAGTTTCTGGGCCATGGGATGGCTGCTGGAATACACCTGACGTCTGCCCATGGACTCAGTCATGGATTGCTGCCTCATTAGTGGTGTAGATGGCAGTGACACTGTGCTGGTGCTGGCATCTGAGGCTGACGAGCCCTGAGTTGCACTGAGAGGATGCTGCATGATGGGATCTGCAGTGTATGGTGCATCCTGACAGGAGGTGGTATTGGGGTCACAGTTCTTCCAGGCCTGTTGGTGTTGCCTTTCCATGTGCTTTCGCATGGATGTTGTCCCGAGATTATCACCCCTGCCACGACTGACCCTCTCATTGCACAGCAGGCACAAAGCGATGTGCTTATCTTTCCCCAGGCGGAAGAACTGCCAGACGACGGAGACCTACGGGGTCTTGCTGGCTGTTGACTGCCACTGCTGCCTGAGGGTGCCCTCTCAGGACCAAGGCTTTGAGAGGGTGATCTCTGCCTGGTAGCTTGGGTTCTACCCCTCCCTCTTGTGCCTCATTTCCTTGCAACAATGGGATGTTGCTGCGTCGATGGCACCTCTATTTCCTCCCCTGATGATGAGGATGATACTGCTTGAGGGCGCCACGTCCGATCAGCAACATCGTCATCAAACTCTGCACCACTGCTACTTTCCTCCGGTGGCTGGAACAGAATATCAGGTGTGGCACTGGATGCCCCTCCCTGGCTCTGTTGACTGCTTACAGCCAACACCTCCTCTGGAGTCTCACTAGGTTCCACCCGCTGACTTTGGTGGACTTCCTCCTCCTCCTCATCACTAAAAAGTGGTAGAGACTCCAAGGGCAGATCAAGGTTTGCCAAGAGTTCCCTGGCAGAAGGTGCCCCAAAGGTGAGTGGCATTCCAATAACAGGGGACGGGGCAGAGGACTCTCGCTGACCGTCCCATGTAAGGGTGGTGTCGGATGATCCAGCGGATGCTTGACTCCTCGTTTGGGAGCTTTGGGCAGTGGAACTGGAGGATTGGGTAAGCCAATCTAGAACCACTGGCTGCGTGGTTCTTACTTGACCAGTGGCCATCAGGGGTAGCTGCACCCTGCTGCCACGCCTGTTACCCCGGCTGCCACCGGGCCTGGTGCTGCCACTTCTCCTACCCTCACCGCCTGCTGTTGCACTCCTTGCCTGGGAAGTGCTGGAAGTAGGACACTTGGACATATTTTTATTTGGGTGGGGGAAAATTAAATGATGTATTTTTTTATATACTTTTTTAAACTTTATTTTTTTTATAACTTTTTTTAACTTTTTGTTAACTTTTTTATAACTTTTTAATTTTTTTTTTGAGATTTTTCTTTTTGAGATTTTTTTAAAACTTTTTTTGTTGCAGCTAAACGAGGTTGACGGCACCCAGCTGAGCAGCAACGTGTAGCGTGTACGGTCACGGAACAGGAATGCTACCTGTCCTGACTCTTTTCTCTCACTATTTCTTTTTTTATCACCCTATCTCTCCCTAGATCTCACAATTTTTTTATTTATATGACTTTCTCTCCCTATCTCTACCTATCTCTTGCTTTCTCAGCCTCTTTCCCTATCTATCACCTTATCTTCTATATCTAGCTTTCTCTTCCTCTCTCCTGCTTCTCTCACTAACCCTTTCTATTTCTTCTCTATCTCTCCCTGTATCTATCTACTTGTTTGAATATCTATCTAACTATATCTTTTCTCTGTCTAACTAATGTGGAGCTCCTCTGCCTGTGAAGTCTTGAGACGCACTGACAAGATGTCTGCGCGGTCAGACACTTCAGAGGCTGTGGGGTGACGTCACACATCTTTTTTTTTCACAGAAAACCAGGATACAAGGGATTATAGGAGTAATAATCCCTTGTATCCTGGTCTATTCTGTGAAAAAAGTACAGTTTTGCGTTACAGTTTTTTTTTTTACCAGATTCGTTACGAACTTTTCAAAAGTTCGGTTCGGTGACTAACCGAACTTTTTGCAAAGTTCGTAACGAATCTGGTTTGTTACGGTTCGGTTCGCTCATCCCTAATTTCTACCCACAGTGACTCCACATCTTCATGTCCCTTACTTATATTTTCCTGGAGTGTGGGCCTTAGACAGGACTTTACATAAAGGCAGACCCCTCCCCCTCTCCGGTTTTGGCGATCCTTTCTAAACAGACTGTAACCCTGTACATTAACTGCCCAGTCATAGCTATCATCCAGCCATTACTCCCACTATGTCATAGTCCTCCTCACACATCATTACTTCCAGTTCACCAGTTTTATTAGTTAGGCTTCTGGCATTAGTGTACATACAATTAAGAGGTTGATGTATATTTTGTCCCCTTCACCTTTCCTTCTGAACTGTTCTAGTTTCTCCTTCCATTCCTCCCCCAGTTCCATCACCTTGCCCCAGGTCTCTATCTGCACTATCTTCCCCTCCTATAATGTAGTTACCCCCCCCCCCAGTCCCTAGTTTAAACACTCCTCCAGCCTTCTAGCCATCTTTTCCCCCAAAACACCTGCCCCTTCCCCATCCAAAACAGCTACCCCTTCCCCATCTGCAAAGAAAACTAATTTATATAATTGGATACAAAACCCCTCGGATTTAGTTAAGTTTGAAGAAATTAATTTTACTAAAATATAAGCAAGATATTAAAAATGAGAAAACAAAAAAATCTTACCAAACAGAAGGAGAATTTATCATACCCCGTGCTCCAGAATTTTAGCATTATGACATTTCAAAATAGACTTTTTTGGATTATTTGCAGAAATATTTGTGACTTTGCATTTTTACTGTCCTATCCTGTTGCCCCATTGAAGTGAATGGGTCCGCAATTGACCCTCAAAAAATGTGTGAGTGTACATGAGCACTTAGGTTTTTTTTAATTGCAAAGTCTAAGGCTACATTCACACGTCCGTATAAAACGTCCGCATCCGATCCGCATCCGTTCCGCCATTTCGGATGAAAAATGCGGATAGTATGCGGATCCATTCATTTCAATGGATCCCGAAAAAATTCGGACAGCACTCCGTGTGCTGTCCGCATCCGTGTGTCCGTTCCGATTGTCCGCATTAAAAAACCAGCATGTCCTACTTTGATCCTGAAAATGCGGTCCATGGCTCAATAGAAGTCTATGGACCCTCCGATTATGCGGAAGACTTTCGGAAGGCATCCGAATGTCATCCGCATGTCATCCGTTTTTGCGGAATCCGTTCCTGGAATAATTTTAAAAGGTTCAGCCCTCTGAGAAGCATGTGGTCGGCCCAGGCAGAACTGGATTGGCCAGCCAATTAAGCTCCAGAGAAGAGAAGACTTTATGCCAAAATGCCTTCCAGTTATGATGTGGAGAAACTTATCATCCTCATTCAAGAAAGGCCCACCCTTTGGGACACCAGGTCTGACAGTTACCATGACAGGATAAAGAAAGATCGTGCTTGGGATGAAATTGCCAAAGAGCTGTCCGGTACTGAATGGGATAAAGCTGATAGCAAGAAGAGGCAGCGCATAAGTAAGTTAAAACTTTTTACAGTTTGGTGTATATATGTCAGACTGTTTTTTTTTGTTTTATGTACATAAGCATAGAGATGCTGCTGTTCAGACATTTGTATGTGACAGTTAGGTGCGAACATTTATTAGCTGCCATGCCTGCAAATGTTTGTTTTTCCCTAATACATGCATGCATATGCAGCTGGACCTATGTGTTTGATGGCTACACTTTTCTTCATACATATATTAGCTACCTGTGCTTGATTGTATTAGGGCCTAGTATAGTTTGACATGCATGCAGCTAATAACTTTACTTTTGAAAGTGTTGCTTAGCAACACCTATGTCCAGCTGCCTGTGCTTGATTATATTAGGGCCTAGTATAGTTTGACATGCATGCAGCTAATAACTTTACTTTTGAAAGTGTTGCTTAGCAACACCTATGTCCAGCTGCCTGTGCTTGATTGTATTAGGGCCTAGTATAGTTTGTCATGCATGCCGTTAATATCTTTACTTTTGATATAGTTGATTAGCACCACTTTTGTGTTTTATTTTATGTTTTGTGAGATTGATATTGTCTTTTCCTATGTTTTTTGTTTTTACCTAGTTAGCAAGCTCAAAAATCGATGGCAATCATGTCGTGATCAGTTCCGTCGTGAATTGAACCTCAAACAACGAAGTGGTGACGGGTCGATAGGGAAAAAGCCGTACTTATATACGCAAAATCTTCAGTTCCTGAAGCCTGTTATGGAATTAAGGCCGTAAGTTTTGTTTCTGTTTGTTTATTGTCATTTTTTTTTTTTATTTTATTAGGACATTATATTTTCTGTATAGTCCTGAAAACTATATAAAGATCCATCTCTATACAGTATTCGCATTTTATACATTGACATTTTCTGGCTCAAGTAAAATAGTGTTGTTATTTTTTGTACATGGTGTGTTTAAAAGTTTGGTACACACATTCTAGGGCCACTGACCTGGTGTCCAATGCATGTGGTTTCTGAACCCATTTTTGCGAATGTGGTCCATGAACCTCATCCGCTGGTTTTCACCTTATCAGATATGTGTATTGCGCTACTTATGGTTGTTTAGCCTTTACGAACATACCGTTTCTCAACGAAAATAAGTCATTTCTTATTTTTGTGGTTATCAGAAAAAAGGGTTTTAGGGCTTATTATTGTTTTAGTTCTTTTTGTCCCCCACTGAACATATATGTCATTTTTGGCCCCTCTAAGTATATATTGTTATGTCATGTTTTCCCCCCAGGCCCCTGTGCACACATGGACAAAAAATATACTTACCTCAACTCCGCTCCGAACTTTCTCTCACCCAGTTCTGTCATATGATGTGCACTGCGCCATCCAGTCAACCAGCATGATCCTATACACACACCCCTATACGCATATCCTATCCAGGGCTGCCAAACCTCTCCGCTGTGATGATCCCACAAGACATAACCTCAGTGACAGTTCTCTTGTAGTGGCGGATCGGCTATGGGTATAGGGGTGTGTATAGGTAACTAACTGGGCAGCGCTGTACTCACCATTGCACGTGGTAGCGCCACCAGCAGAGAGGCCCTGACTAGCCACATACACAGTGTGGGCCGAATTATGTTACATTCTGAGTGCACCCGTTAATTATGGTTTGTACATGCATTATATTGAAATTGTTTTAAAGTTGCTGTCCCATGATTGGTGAAATTTAATTCTCGTAGACAATGGGCAAGGTCGTGCGCTTCTCACCTTTTTTCTGGTTCAATCTAAATCAAAACTTTTTAGAACTATAGAAAGTTTGATTAAACATTATTCCATTTTCTTTTCCTCTTGATTTGCTATCTATGTGTATATTAATATGTTGGTTATGTTTCTTGATCCAGTAATTTGATCTAATGAAAACGGATGTTGTTTTCCAGAACTGTCGACAATCTGGATGATGATGATGGCCAGTCTGACCCACAACCAAGATCATCCCAGGAGCCCCATGTCGACCCTCCTTCCGAAGGACAATCGGAGAATGTTGAAGGAGAAGTTTCGGCCAGGTCCCAGGAGGAGGTTCAAGAGTCGACAATGGAGGAAGGTCAACCAGGCTCACCAGCTCGTGCTCCAGCCCCCAGACAGCAGTCACGCCACCGCCGCCGTTCATCAGGTAGACGTCGGGGGGCCCATCACCACGATTCTGCCTTGGATACTCGAGCCCTCGTTGATGCAAGGGTCATCGAGTATCTAAACCAGAATCGTGGTGACACAAAGGAGAGCAACTTATTGAAAAGTCTGGGCCCCTATATGCAACGTGTACCTGAAGAACGGCAGGAACGTTGCATTGCAGCAATGGCAAATCTTCTATTTTCCTTTTCCTCTCCCCCAGACCCTCATGAAGTTGAACTTTTTCTCGAACGTTATCGAGACAATATTCTTTCTGGACGAAGAGCCAGCCACACCACTGTGACCCAACCTCCCCCGGGTATATTTTACCCTTCTTCTGGCCCAAGTTACCCTCAGGCCCCGTCTTATGAGCCCAGGAGGCAGCCATCTGCTTCTTCTGGTTCATCGGGCTTCAACCCTGGGCCATTTACACGTGACCTTTTTGATCTTTAATTTATGTTATGTTGTTAAATTTTCAAATATTAAACTTTTATGTAAAAAATTATGCTGTGACATTAAACAGTTTATTTTTGTTCAAATTTTGGCTTTGCCTGTCTTTAATATAATTTAATATCACATAGTGAATGTAGTTAATGTGTATATAACTTTACAGATTTGATGCTAAAAATGTGTTCAGAGACAAATGCTCCCTGTTTGGACTATATGTTCCCGAACAACATTCATCTCAGACAATGCAGTGCTAATAGTCATATACTGCAATGATACTGGGCACATCTGGCAAAAACATAGACAAATCCTTCCCTTCTCACTTTGGCAAAGGCACCATGTGTCCATAGGGACACTTCAGAGGGCATTTTTAGAGAGAGTGTACCAAGATGGCCCATACTGTCCTCTTATATTATGCCCTCGTATGAGGTATGATGGCTGTTCAATGTGTTTTAACAGAAAGCCACAAGGGTATTGCGACATTCCATTCTTCCCTTAATATTTCAAGTCACCCATACATATATTTTTGGAAAAATCGTTAGAAATGGTCAATGTACTAGTTTGATTAAGAAATTTGCATTTTTTGGTAATATAACTCAAAATCGAGGACACAGACACAAATATATACTTTATTATTTGTAATTGAAATAAAAAAATAATACTTACCTTTACAGACTAGTTTCTATTTTACCTTACATATTTTATTAAAGAACTTCCTTCCTAAAAAGATTCATGAAAACAAAAAAATACATTCAGCAGATGGTGGATCACTATCGTCCAAAAATTTTTTGGGGAAAGCCACACTTGTTATATGATGTACCTTGTAATGAGGTATTAGAAGGTATTAAAACCAAATATTTAATAAAAAACACCATCAATTACATATACATTGATAGTGGAATTTGGACATTACAAAATACCTCAGCCCGCAAGCCCACGTCAAGGGTCCTCATTCTCTTGCGAGTCCCTAACTAAACTAACAACAGGGGATCTAACTAACTTAAAAAAAAAAAAAAATTGAGAAATTTGGGAACCAGAACCAAGATGAAATCAACGACTAGCACGGATGGCTTCCAACTGCCATGGTACGGCCCCCTCTGTACTACAGAAATAGTCTGCAAAGAGTTCCCGAACAGCTATGCCAGCCGTCCCAGGTCGCCCAGGCCGACTCAGATCAAATATGACATTAGATGCCATAGTTTGATCAATTTCTGCATCAGGGGAGGCATCATGAATCCTGGTGAAGTTGTGCAGGAGTACACAAGCCTGTATCACCAGGGTGGCATGTTCCGGATTCATCTGGATGGATGACAAGAACACTCTCCACTTAGCAGAGAGTATTCCAAAAGCGCACTCAACATACCGACGGGCACGAGTCAGACGATAGTTGAAGATGCGCTTACGTACATCCAGATCGCGTCTAGGGAAGGGCCGCATCAGATGTGGTGACAATGCGAACCCTTCATCAGCCACGATCACAAATGGAGCCGGTGGCCTGGCGGATCCGGGAAGTCTTCTTGGCTCTGGCAGGGCAAGCTGGTTAGTGTGAAGTCGATCACACATTCTGGAAGCACTAAAGATGCGGGCGTCTGAAGTGCTCCCATAGGCCCCGATATCTACAATAACAAACCTGTAGTTACTGTCAACTAAGGCCATCAGCACTACAGAAAAAAACTGTTTGTAGTTGAAATACCGGGACCCTGAGTGAGTGGGCTTCTTTACACGAATGTGTTTACCGTCCAGTGCCCCAATGCAGTTAGGAAACTGCGCAAATTGATAAAATCCCTCAGCGATACGTAGCCAATCTTCCGCCTTGGGGGTGGGCATCACCGCTTCTCTGAGACGCTGCCAGATAACTTGACAAGTATGGCAGACTATCCCAGAGATTGTTGAGATCCCAAGCAGAAACTCAAAGTGCAGCGATGCAAAAGAATTTCCGGTAGCAAGGAATCTGTGGAAAGAAAGAAAAAAAAATTACAAAAACAAATACAAAAAAAGGCTAGAGGATCATCAATAATGAAGTCCTGCCATGGTGTAAGATCACTTAGTAGTTCAATTACAAATGCATAATAATTGAAAGCAAGCATGACATACGAAACTATATATGTGTAATGAAAAAGATTATCACAAACATTTGTCCAACTGTCAATAATACGAAAAACATAACAAAAGATATATGATGCCATACTTAACAAGTGAAAATTGTAATGAAACATTTAAATAAGTTAATGAACAACATACAATACTATCAAATAAATAAAACTTACCTCAACGTGACAAGAAGACGTTCCTCTGCAGAAATACTACGCCTCATGCTGGTGTCCATGAAGGTCAAGTCCGGATGGAGAGAGACCAGAAGATGATCAAAAGCCTCCATGGACATGCGGCAGTAGCTCCGAAACTTCAGGGGGTCCTGTCGCAGATCATTTAAAAGTTTATGAAATAGTCCCTTCCGATTACGCTGTGCGACAATGGGATGTATCCACTGTCGCCTTCTCCTCACTGGTTCTTCGTCCAGCATCGCTGCTTGCTGTCCAAATCGCCTTGAAAGGAGCCATCGGAAGAGAACCTCATGAATATCCCAGGGCATGATGTAAATCGCTCAGAAATCCAGTGAAAAATATGCCAAATCTAAGCACAGATTTCACCTCTCAATCCAAACGAAAAGATGAACCAAACAAAATGGCACCTGGATGATCACGTGACTGCTTGATATATTAGCAGCAATCAATTATTCAGATTTTATTTAGATTTGATTCCTCCTTCCGTTTTTGCGGATCCGCAAAAAACGGATGACATACGGAAACATCCTTTCCATTTTTTGCGGAAAAACGGAACGGATGAGCTTCAAAAACGGATTTTATTTGCGGAAACACGGATCCGCCAAAAACTGACCGATTTCCAGGATGTGAAAAAACGGACGTGTGAATGTAGCCTAAGGGTACCTTCACATGGCTAAATCCATGGCAAAAAAAAAAATCAGTAGCACATCAGTAGCTGAAAACAGGTCTTTTTTGGTAGCAGATTGTAATTTGGTGCTACAGTAGTTTTTAGAGGAGCTTTTACAAGAGTTTTAGAAGAGTTTTTTCGTTGATGTTTTCTACTTCCCCATTGACTTTGATGAAATCCACAATAAAATCTGCTTCAAAAAAGTAACACGTCAATTCTAAAACATACTAACATAGCAACATAGTTTGTAAGGCTGAAAAAAATACATCCGTCATCCAGTTCAGCCTGTTATCCTGAAAGTTGATCCAGAGGAAGGCAAAAAAACCCAGGAGGTAGAAGCCAATTTACCTAATTTTAGGAGTAAAAATCCTTCCCGACTCCAATCAGGCAATCAGAATAACTCCCTGGATCAACAGCCCTTCTCTAGTAACTATAACTTGTAATATTATTATACTCCAGAAATATATCCAGGGTGCAAAATGTTGAACAAAAATTAATTAACCCTTTCCTAATTTTACATATAAAAATAAACAATAAAAAACATATTTTTATAGCTGCATCCGAAAATGTCCAAACTATTAAAATATAAAAGTATGTATCCTGCATCGTGTATATCATAATGTAGTTTTGGGTCACCTCGACCCCTGTATGAAATTGAATAAAAAGTGATAAAAAAAAGTTGTGTGTATCCCAAAATGGTACCAATAAAACTACAGCTAGCCCCACAAAAATAAGCCCTTGTACAGCTCTGTAGTTTGACAAATTATGGGTGTCAGCAATTTTTTTAGTTTTTAGTAAAAAAAAAAAAAGTTAAGTATTAAAGCGTAATAAAATAATATATAAATGGCGTAAAAAGAAGACCTAAAAAATAATGGGAGAATAGCATTTTTTGAATGTTTTTTTCTATTTTTTCTATACAGGGTACTGCATATTAAATGATATGGTGTGATTAAAAAATACAACAAATCGGAAAACAATTGCTATGCGCATGGAAAGGCAAAAAAAGTGATGGCTCTTGGAAAATGGGGAGGAAAAAACAAAAGTGAAACAATGAAAATTGTTTAACCCTCTAACAGTTTTGGCAAAGCTATGCTCGAACTGTGAGAAAAGGACCTAACAGTTCAGCCTGACCAAAACTCAGCCAGCAGGATAAAGGGGGAGGGCTAGTTTAACTTTTAATACAGTGCCTTGCGAAAGTATTCAGCCCCCTGGAACTTTTCAACCTTTTGCCACATTTCAGGCTTCAAACAAAAAGATATAACATTTTAAATTTTTGGTGAAGAATCAACAACAAGTGGGTCACAATTGTGAAGTGGAACGAAATTTATCGGATCATTTAAACTTTTTTTGTAATAATAAAACTGAAAAGTGGGGCGTGCAAAATTATTCGGCCCCCTTGCATTAATACTTTGTTGCGCCACCTTTTGCTGCGATTACAGCTGCAAGTCGCTTGGGGTATATCTCTATCAGTTTTGCTCATCTAGAGACTGAAGTTCTTGCCCATTCTTCCTTGCAAAACAGCTCGAGCTGTTTGAGGTTGGATGGAGAGCGTTTGTGAACAGCAGTTTTCAGCACTTTCCACATATTCTCAATTGGATTCAGGTCTGGACTTTGACTTGGCCATTCTAAGAGCTGGATATGTTTATTTTTGAACCATTCCATTGTAGATTTTGCTTTATGTTTGGGATCATTGTCTTGTTGGAAGATACATTTCCATCCTAGTCTCAGGTCTTTTGCAGACTCCAACAGGTTTTCATCCAGAATGGTCCTGTATTTGGCTCCATCCATCTTCCCATCAATTTTAACCATCTTCCCTGTCCCTGCTGATGAAAAGCAGGCCCAAACCATGATGCTGCTACCACCATGTTTGACAGTGGGGATGGTGTGTTCAGGGTGAGCTGTGTTGCTTTTACAAAGTTCGATTTTGGTTTCATCTGACCAGAGCACCTTCTTTCACATGTTTGGTGTGTCTCCAAGGTGGCTTGTGGCAAACTGTAAACGAGACTTTTTATGGATATCTTTGAGAAATGGCTTTCTTCTTGCCACTCTTCCACAAAGGCCAGATTTGTGAAGTGTTTGACTAATGGTTGTCCTATGGACAGACTCTCCCACCTCAGCTGTAGATCTCTGCAGTTCATCCAGAGTGATCATGGGCCTCTTGGCTGCATCTCTGATCAGTCTTCTCCTTGTTTGAGATGAAAGTTTAGAGGGACGGCCGGGGTCTTGGTAGATTTGCAGTGGTCTGATACTCCTTCCATTTCAATATGATCGCTTGCACAGTGCTCCTTGGGATGTTTTGGTATCCAAATCCATCTTTAAACTTCTTCACAACAGTATCACGGACCTTCCTGGTGTGTTCCTTGGTCTTCATGATGCTCTCTGTGCTTTAAACAGATCCCTGAGACTATTACAGAGCAGGTACATTTATACGGAGACTTGATTACACACAGGTGGATTCTGTTTATCTTCATCAGTCATTTAGGACAACATTGGATCATTCAGAGATCCTCAATGAACTTCTGGAGTGAGTTTTCTGAACTGAAAGTAAATGGGCCGAATAATTTTGCACGCCCCACTTTTCAGTTTTATTATTGCAAAAAAAGTTTAAATGATCCAATATATTTCGTTCCACATCACAATTGTGACCCATTTGTTGTTGATTCTTCACCAAAAATTTAAAATGTTATATCTGTTTGTTTGAAGCCTGAAATGTGGCAAAAGGTTGAAAAGTTCCAGGGGGCCGAATACTTTCGCAAGGCACTGTATCTCAGGCTTTGTAGTAGCTACAAATGTGAGCCTGGTCTTGCTTGAAAGCTGAAATCTATGCTTTAAATCAATACATCAGGAAAGGTAGGCAATATGTTAATAAGGATGCTTTCCAATGTAGTAACCATGGGGTACACCTGCGATACCATGACTTTTTTGTGGACATACCATAAACGTCTAATGGATGCGTATTCTGTCATGAGAACAGGGTTTGATTTGCCTAGTGCAGTTTATGGAGAGGTAGCTCCAAATGCATGGCTCTCTCGATTTACTTCTATGGAAGAATGGGACCCGTGGTGGGTCCTGCATCTATTGGACACCTATGGACATGCCATAACAGTTATACCTACAGCCATATGTAACACAGCAGATAAATGGATAACTCTCTGAGTGCAGATAATGTAGTAACTGTCATCTGTAACCCTATGTAATGCCAAAGATAACAAAGGGGTAACTCTCTGAGTGCAGATAATGTAGTAGATGGTCATACCTCCCAACTTTTAAAAAGCCCAAGGAGGGACACTCTCAGGGGTGTGGGAAGCGTGCCACTGCAAATTCTTAACATTAAGCCACACCTCTAACTCTGCTTAATGTCTATCTATACAAACACCCCGATCCCACCCGGTCTTCTTTGTACCTCCACACAGTCGTTATGTCCCCATGGTGCGCCCACACAGTAGAATGTCCCCTTTAATGCCCCTTTACAGTAGAATGCCCCTTTTAATGTTCTCGTACAGTAGAATGCCTTATTTAACACCCCCACACAATGGAATGCCCCTTTTAGTAGCCCAATACAGCAGTAGTACTGGCCTCTGAATTGTTGAAAAAATAAAACTCCCCTCGCCCTGCTCCCCCAGCAAATAGAGCACACAAGCTCTCCTCAGCAGCAGCATGTGCAATTAAGTGACCTCATTGTGCCTGCTGTGCTGAGCACAACTGCACAGGGATCGGGGAATCACCATAAATCCCCACTCTTGGTGCTCTGTTATTCAGCCCTGCAGGCATGATGAGAGCATCGGCAGTTGAGTGATGAAGCTTTCAACTGAATAATGACAGCCATAAAACTTTGGGAATGTCTCACCGTCTGGGATGGTTGGGAGATATAGACAGTACCTGCAATCCCAGGAAACACCACAGATAAGACAGTGATAATTCTCTGAGTACAAATAATGTAGTACCTGCAGTCCTATGTAACACTACAGATAACACACATTGCTAACTCTCTGACTGCAGATAATGTACTGTTACACCACTGATAAGACAGTAACAACTCTCTGAGTATAGATAATGTAGTAGTGTAATCTAGTCAGTTATTTTCATCAGTTATTTTGAGCCAAAACATGATGTGGGTCAAAAATACGGAACAGGTGCAAATCTTTCCATTATTGTAGCCTTCATTCCTGGCTTTGGCTCACAAAAACTGACCAACTAACTGATGTATGAAACCTGTAGTCCTATATAACACCAAAGATAGCACAGTGATAACTCTATGAGGGCAGATAATAACACCCCAGATAATATAATGATGACTTTGTGTGTGCAAAGGTAGTAGATGGTACCTACAATCCTATGTGCAGGGCTCAAACCTGGTGGCACCTCCTCTTTCTTGCCACACTAATGTGGTGACCTCCACCTCTTCTGGTACCAGCAGTGTGGCAAGAAGGAGGAGGCAGCAACAGCACTGAGCCCTGCACAAAACATTCTGATGCTTTTAAGTGAGGCGAACGGGATCAGTCAGAAGCCCGCTCAGTTAACTCTTGGCATAGTACATCTGTAAGTGCTGTGCCAGGATTTAGCTAAGATCAGGATGCACAGGCAGGAGCAGCAATCCGCACACATCGCTCGCTACGGCCCCATTCCATAGTACAGTTGAATCCATACACACATACACCACTGACATGTCCTCCGTCATTGCCAACAAAAGATATATAACAAAGTATTGAGATGAACTTTTGTTATTGACCAAATACTTATTTTCCACCATAATTTGCAAATAAATTCTTTAAAAATCAGACAATGTGATTTTCTGGATTTCTTTTCTCATTTTGTCTCTCATAGTTGAGGTCTACCTATCATGTCAATTACAGGCCTCTCATCTTTTTAAGTGGGAGAACTTGCACAATTGGTGGCTGACTAAATCCTTTTTTTCCCCACTGTAATTTAATATATTATAAATAAATGTAATAAAGTATATTACAAAAACACGTTTTAGGACATTTCCAGTATTTTTAAATAAAGTTTGTTAACAGTTTACTTACTCTTTACATGTCTGTGATCTATGATATCATCGATCACAGACGTTAGCTCCAGGTGGCTATGGTGCCTGTTCTCCGGGAATTAAGAAAATGGAAATACCTAAATATTACTTTATTATAAATATATTCCCAAATACCTTTCATTAGTTATAATGGCTCTTTTTTCTGGGGAGCAATCATCAGGGGAAATAAAATGGCTGCCGTCCTATTAGTACACACAAAACCTGTCCTAATCACATAGCAGGACAAGTTACTTCACAAGACTGAGGTAAAGAGCTGCCTCATCCTTCTCTCTGCTCTGCTTGTCAGGGATTAAGATCCTGAATACAGATGATAAGATCTTCAGCTGAATCTCTGTAAAAATGGAGTTCATGAGGAGACATAAAGTACAGAGAGGCATAATGACTGCATGCAAGAGCTGCTGCTCATTGGCCACATCCACATCCTTTTCTCTATACTTTATTTCTCCTCATGAACTCATCTTCCCACAGAGATTTAGCTGAAGATTATATCATCTGTATTCTGGATCATAATCCCTGACAAGCAGAGAGGAGGATGAGGCAGCTCTATAGCTCAGTGTTGTAAAGTAACTTGTCCTCCTGTGTGATTAGGACAGGTTTTGTGTGCACTAATAGGACGGCGGCCATTTTATTTCCCCTGATGATTGCTCCCCAGACAAAACAAGGCATTATGACTAATGAAAGGTATTTGGGAATATATTTATAATAAAGTAATATTTATGAATCTTCATTTTCTTAAATCCTGGAGAACCCCTTTAAAGACCCGATTAGCGCCATACGGGTTAAGCAAAATTTTGCAACATGCAAGGCATTTTCTCTAGATTTTGTAACATGGACATTTACCATATTTTTCGCCCCATAAGGCACATTTTTCCCCCCAAAAGTGGAGGGAAAATGGCCCTGTGTTTTATGGGGCGAATACTAATGAGCGCTTCCATTATGGAAGCGCTCATTAGCACCGGAGGACCAGGAAGCGGTGAAGACTCTGTATTCACCTCTTTCTGGTCCTCGGCTGACGGCCGTGCAGTGGCTGTGCACAGCACGAGGGTGCCAGTTCACAGCACAGCCGACAGCAGGAGGAAGCAGAACGAGGGCGGTGAGGAGCGGCGGCAGGAGAGGTAAGTGTTTTTTTATTTTATAAAACATGAGGCAATATGGGAGATGATCTGAGGCAATATGGGGCTTATAGGGGCTGACCTAAGGCAATATGGGGCTGCTGGGGGGCTGATCTAAGGCAATATGGGGCTGCTGAGGGGGTGATCTGGGGCAATATGCTGGGGGGTGATGTGAGGTAATGGGGGCTTCTGGGGGCTAACATGAGAGGCAATGGGGACTGCTGGGGCAAATACGACGCAATGGTGGCTGCTGGGGGCTGATATGAGACTGCTGGGGGCTGATGAGAGGCATGGGGCTCTTATCTGAGGTCTGATTGGAGGTTGTTCACATTGTGGCCTGAGCTGAGATATGATTGGGGGTCTGATCTGAGGTCTTGTTAGGGTCTTATTAACACTGGGGGTCTGACTGGGGATGTTAGCTGAGGTCTGATTGCTGGTCTGACTTAGGTGCGTCGTATGGGTCGGTGCGTCTTATAGGGCAACAAATGCGGTAAGTCTCTAACATTTGGAGGTGGGAGCGCCATTTCACTTTTGCCTCAGGTGGCAGAAAGTCTAGTTGCAGACTGGTGACAGACTCTCAAATCAACTTCAATTTTTGTTGGTGAAAACTATGAATTTGTCTCTATGCATATAGATTCAAAATTGTTATGGAAAATAGCCGAGTTCACAAATAATAGGCAGCACTATTAAATGACTCATTTTATCCCTTGATTAAAAAATAGAAATTACCACATAGTCCGCAGAATGTTAAATTAGAAATTCTACTTCTTACTGTAGCAAAATCAAAATTAGAACGAATGAGCTGTTTTTTTTCCCCTGACATTTCATTATCATTAACAATAGTTAATATGTAATCTTTCTGCTTTAACCTCTTAAGGTTGCAGTCTAGTTTGGAACTTAAAACTTGGCAATATTTTTTTCTTTTTTTGGTCTCTGCAAAAGTCATAACTTTTTTTTATTTGTCCATCAGCATAGCCATATAAGAGCTTGTCATATACAGGGCAAATTGTATTTTTTAATGGCTGCATTCTGAGATATATCAGGCTAATTGCATAACTTTGAAAACATTTTTAGTGGTGGCAGAGTGTAAAAAAACAACACAATTTCACCACTGTTTTTACTGTTTAGCTTTTACAGTCTTCACTACATGGTAATAATCACATCTTAACTTACTCTCTGGGTCAGCATGATTCTAAAGATACCAAATCTAGATGCTTTTGTTATATTTTACTACTTTAAAAAAAACTAATATTTTGACATCCATAACTTTATTTTTCTACTGATTGAGCTTTGTAAGAGCTCATTTTTTGTGGGGCAAGATATAGTATTTATTGATATCATATTGGGATACACATGACCTATTGATATTTTTTTATAAATTATATGGAGAGAGGCAAGGTGACCGAAGAACAAAATTGTTTTTTTCTTTACGTCATTCTCAATGCTAGTCATGGGTTTGTGTACTTGCGGTGGGGTCAGCAATGACAGGCTCTAAGACTTTGGGGGTTAATAGTCCAAACAGTGTTTATTCTTCATCCAGCAGAATACAGGGTGTACAAGTTAAATCGACACTTGTATGAAACCACAGCACACAAAGCATAACCAAACATTAAAGAAACACCTGTCTGTCTGGACGCTAACTATACAGAGTCTTCTCTCTCTCTCTCACCTATGTCTTCATCATTCAGGGAATCAGGCTTTGCATAGCCACACAGTGAAACAGCCACCATGCTCTGAACCTCACTGAGGCTTTGAGGCCTCAATTTTTTCCCCAGCAATGATCCCAGTAGCCACACCTGGGATCACCTCAGGCTGGAAAAAGTAATGTACTGGATTATTATTATTGATGTACTGGACTCAAGTAAACGACTGGTCTCGGCAAGCTTTGTGGATTCTATTTTACCACATGTAGCTGAGCATTCTGGGTAAGATATATGCCCCCTCCAGTACTTTACCACACACTTTGCAAATGACTGGAAGAAAGAAGATGGAGGATGTCCTAACCCTGGGAGGTGGGAGGAGCCCTAACTGGCTCAGAGACTGACAGTCAGCCTTACCAGCCAATCAGGGCAGGATCCAGGCAGGTCCTTCTGCTGAGAGCACAATAGCATGCTAACTTTACACCTGAGATGTGAGTTGTTGCTGTGTCTGCCAAAAAGCAATTGCAGAGTAGACACAAGTCAGTAATCAAGCTGTGCTAGGGACACACTATAGCAGATAGTGATTGGGTAGATTTTAGGGTTTTATCATAGAATGCTTTGCATAGAGAATGAGAAACTGGTCACTGTGAATTGTGTGTTTCATAGCTCATGAAAGCCAAGTTTTACCGTGAGACAAACCCCTTTTTTTCTGTATATAGACATCCAGCAAGCTTTTTTTTAAACTAAAACCTCAATTTCTACAGTTCATAGGCTTATTGCCAGCACCCCAATAGCAAACATTCTGTAATTGTCCCCTTTTTTTTCTAAAAGCCACATAATCATTTGCTGTTTTCTGACACTAGGCTGCACTACTGTGCTGCAGCTGGCCACCAATGAATATAAAACTGAGGAAGGTGGGAGGCCCTGTGGCCACTGCAGCACCAATGAATATAATACTGAGGAGGGTGGGGGCCCTGTGGCCACTGCAGCACCAATTAATATAATTAACCCCTGAATACAGATATGATACAGTCGACACCCGGCCTAAATGTCAGGGAATGGTGATCCCACCGAACCCTATCAATTAGGTGCTGCACTCGAGGGGTTAATTGATGGGGTTTGGCAAGATCGCCATTCCCTGTTATTGAGGCTGGGTGCCGGCTGTGTGATACAGCCTGCACACGCTGCATACATCTGTATTAGGGGTTAATTATATTCATTGTTGGCGCACTGGCCACATGTGCAACGAGACGGACGGCAATTTGCTACGGGCGACCCTCCCTCCAGGGCCCACTAAGTATGTTGTAACGCACGTCCCAGGTGTATGATTGCCGAGTGGTATATTGTATGGCCTAAAATGTCTCTGGAATGCATGGTGTCATGGTGCTCCTACCTGGAAATGGCTGGACCCCAGGCTTTGGCTTCGGTTGCAATAAATAGGGGGAATAATAGAGGGTCGTAGTAATAAATGAGTCCAGACCTTATGGTGAAAATCCAACGCAGCTTCACTTAGGCAAACTTGCATCCAGGTAACAAACTTCTGGCTTTATCTTGGCTTACAACAGGCTTTAGCTTATATTACTTGGTAGGCAACACTCTTCTGCTATAATACTCTGTAGCTGTGTAGCTGACTGTTGTACTAACTTTCTATAAACTTGGATTTCTTCCAATGCTGCACTTTTCTCCTTGGTTTGACTTAAAGGCTATGGACACCTTTGTGCACTAAAAATCAATAACCCCATACTTACCGTAATGCAGCACATAATTAAATTGCACTTGTTAGTTTACTGGTATGAGCTTTGCTTTGCATGCATTTAGAAATGCTCTGATATGAGTTTTGCAGCCTGCTGTCTAATCCTGAGAAGCTCTGTGGGCGTTCCTGTGGATTTCACGTGCACTAGCACAGCTCTGCTGCCCCGCCCCCATATCCTGTTACACAGCACAGCTCTCAAACACACACAGACTGCTGGAACTTGCAAGTAACTTGGTAGTAGGATTTCATCCACAACATGGTGAGTCTTATAGTATGCTACAGCCTATAATCAACAGATCTATTTCTCTCTTTCCCTTTTGTATAAAGTCCATTATTTGTAGACACAATGGATATTTCTGCTGATAACGTTAGTGAAGATATCTATAGTCAGAACCATGGTGGTATAAGCCTGATAGAGATCTCATTACTGACAGCTCTCACTACATGCACTCTCTTCTTGCAATACCACGGATGCCGCCCAGCGTGCGTTCCGCAATTTGCAGAACACATGGCCAGGCCCCCCGTTCAAAATGCCTGTTGTGGGCAAGAATAGGACATGTTCTATTTTTTGTGCAGAGCCGCGGCACGGAGCCGGCTGCCCGCTCTCATTGAAGAGAAAGGGGCAAAATTGCAGAATAGATGCGGACCCATTCACACGGTCATGTACAGCAGAGTGCATTTGTTCAGTGTCTACCACAGCACACAATAATGCCTGTACAAGCGTCATAGACACCCATTCAAGCCATTTTACTCCCTGGAAAAAGACTTGTGTGTATTTTTCCGCGTGTTTTTTTTCTAGTATAAGCAGCCTGCCAGGTCCCACACACTGGAAGCCCTGGCCCTCACGGACATCTCCACGCTAAACAGCACATTATGTGTACAGTACCTGTGGTGATGTCACAGTTATGTAATCAGCCACGTGTGTAGGATGAGTAAAGTGAACTCTTGAGGCTCCGTGTAGCACTTTGCTGGGTATGAACGTTCCTTATTGGAGCATGTGTACTATGTAAAGCAGGGCTATGTAAGCATGTTGTGTTTCCAGTAAGCACCGTGTAGCAGAGCAGTGTTTGCTTTGGACACCAAGTCGGAGAGCTGTGTTTGCAGTCATCATCGTGTAGCAGAGCTGTGTTTGCTGTTAGCACCATGTAGCAGTGCTCTGTTTGCATTGGACACCAAATAGGAGAGCTGTGTTTGCAGTCAGCACCGTGTAGCAGAGCTGTGTTTGCAGTCAGCACCGTGTAGCAGAGCTATGTTTGCAGTCAGCACCATGTAATAGAGCTATGTTTACAGTTAGCACCATGTAGCAGTGCTGTGTTTGCTTTGGGCACCATGTAGTAGAGCTGTGTTTGCAGTCAGCACCATGTAGCAGAGCTGTGTTGACAATATAATGCTGTGTTGATCTGTGGTTGTTGGACAACAGTGACGAGTCTGCCGTGTGCTTGATCACTACCTAGTGTTATGTAAACTCACTGGTATAATACATTATTTACATGCTGCCACTGTCATGTCTGATCACCCTCCTCCCCCCCAATTCATCCTAGCTGGTATAATACAGTATGTACATGCTGCCACTGCCATGTCTGATCACCTTCCCCAATTCATCCTCGCTGGTATAATACAGTATTTACATGCTACCACTGCCATGTCTGATCCCCCCCCCCAATTCATCCTGGCTGGTATAATACAGTATTTACATGCTGCCACTGCCATGTCTGATCCCCCCCCAATTCATCCTCGCTGGTATAATACATTATGTCTGCAATTCATCCTCCCCTGCTATATTATACTAGTTACATGCTGCCACTGTCATTCATCTCTGATGGCACTCCCCCTTTCACCCATCCTCCATATTACATCAATTCCATGCTGGTCAGTCATCTCTGCCTTCCATCCATCCTTGCTGGACATCAATGCACACACCCCATCTGCCCCTGGTATGTAAACTGTGTCAGGGAGAACCATGGTTGCCAACTAGAATTTTTATTTTTTTCTGGACTACTTATCCCAAAATCACGGACGGAGAACATTTTTTACGGACAAAATGGAAAACCATAATGAGGGATAAAGAATTAAAGTAATACATGTCTATAGCCCAGTATACTGATAAGAACTTATTACCAGCATTTACTGTGAACTGTAAAATTATGATAGTTACCACCAAAATAACCTAGTCAGGTACCACCAGCCTCAATAAAATCACGGACGCATCTATTTTTTTCATGGACAAAGGGAAAAAGTTGCCTATTTTTACGGACTGTCCAGAAATTTCTGGACGGTTGGCAACCCTGGGGAGAACTCAGCCACAAAGATGATGCCAACAGGATATAAAATCAACAGTGTTACAGCAGTATATATGCTGTGAAAGGAATGGCCACATCGCTCTCATTAGCATACAATGCATATGCTAATTAGAGTGCCGGCCACTCTATTAGCAATACAATGCCGATGCTAATGTCAGCACCAGCCAGTGATGTGTTTTACAGCCCTAATACACATTTCAGGGCTGATAATGAAATTACAGACGCCTGAGATGTGTATTAGGAGCTGTAATACACATTGCAGGCTGATGCTGTAATCAGCAGGGAGAGCAGTGCGCACTCCCGGTGGAGGCAGGAGGAGTTACAGAGAATCCGTCATCTGACGAATCCTCTGTAAACTCAGTGAGAACACCCTGCTGTGCATAGAAAGCACAGCAGGCTGTAGAATAAAAACAAAAAAAAATAGATAAATGAAACCAATTGGAGAAATGATTTTCTCCATATAATGTAATGTAAATGTAAAAAAATGTATTTATTTTTTTTACAAAGGTGTCCATATCCTTTAACTTGTGCCAGGGAAACTTCCTCCTGGCCGCTGAGGCTGTAATCTTCTGTCTTTCAGGCCACCAGAGCTGAAGGTGCTCTGGCTGGCAGGGGCACGTCCAGCAGAGACGTGCCCTGCACACCCTTCCCCTAGCAGGGGGTGCTGCTAAACTAGTTCTAACTGTATATCCTTCCTCACTGCAGGAAGTGGGAACACCCCACTTCTCTCCAGAAGGGGGAAGGTCAGAATGGAAATGGAAAGATCTATTCTGATAAACGATACAATAGCTCTGCCTTTGTTTTGCTGCCACCTGCTGGTTACCAGGCACATTACATAGTAAAACAGTTGCAAACATTACATAGATATACACATTTTTGCAGGTTCTGGAATAAGAATGCATAGAATGACAGTGTTAGCAGACACAGATAGATAGGTGTTATGCGCCCCCCCCCCCCATCCTCCTCAGTATTATATTCATTGGTGGCACAGCAAGTATTTTCATTGGTGGCAGTGGCAGCTTCCAATCCCCCAGCCCCAGCTGTGAAATCATAGCAGCCAAGATGCTACTAAAGCCATCCATGACTGCCATGGTAAGCTCCCTGCCGCTGTGTGCACAAAGCACAGGGCAGCGAAGACAGTGTAAAATCCTATTCACCCTAATAGATCTCTATTAGGTTGAATAGGACAAGGGTTCTAGCCACTAAGGTGGTTAATAATTATTAAATTAAAGTTTTTAAAAAGTTTCATAAAATGAGGAATGCACACAGCTTTTTTGGCATTTTATTTTTCTTTTGCATGGTATTGAATGGTATTGAGTATTGCTATACTTTTTTATGGTTTTGAAATTGAATCAAAATTTTGGTATCTGACAACCCTTGCATTATTATACCCCTTTAAGTGAACTTGTAGTATTACTTCAATATATCGTTCAGTTACAGCAAAAGCATTGTACTACAAGAACTGCATTACTATACTTCCGTTTTTAAACACATCTTACTGCAAAAACTGCATTATTTTACCCGTTAGTGAATGCATTATACTGCAAAAACTGCATTATACTCGTTTTAGTAAATGGGTTGTATTACTTCAAAATACCGTCCAGTTACAGCAAATGCATTTTACTGCAGAAATTACATTACTATACCTGTGTTATTGAAAGCATTTTAGTACATAAACTGTATTACTATACTTGTGTTATTGAAAGCATTTTACTGCAAATACTGCATTCCTATACCGGTGTTAGTGAACATGTTTTCCTGCAAAAACTGTATCATTATACCCGTTTAAGTGAACATGATATATCACTTCAAGATACAATTCAGTTAGTTAGTATTTTACTGTAATAACGGCAAGATTATACCCATGTTATTGAACGCGCTGTACTGCAAAAACAGCATTGGTATATCCTTTTTAGTGAACGAGTTATATTACTTCAAGATACTGTTCAGTTACAGTTCTGCCATTGTCTGATTTCTATTCTATCCTGATCCTGATCAATGTGTTTGTAACCTTGGCCCTGACTCGTGTGGTTGGCCTGATTGTTCATCAAACTTAAAGGGAACCTGTCAGTGGCAAAAGCCAACGCCGCCAGCAGTACCTTTAAGTAGCCAGCAGTGAGTTTCTAATTATGTTTTTCTTAGTGCATTCAGATGAGGCAGAAGTATGAAAAACGTTCTTCTTTTTCTCCCTACCCCTTCTCTTGTAACTGCCAGCCAGCTGTCGAGCATAAGCGCTGTCAGTCACAGCGAAGGAGCAGGGAAGGGAGCGCGGTTACCTTGACTTGAAGCAAGGAGGCCACTAACCACTTGACTTCAAGCCTGAATGGAAAGTAGCAGGAACGTAGGATAAAAGAACACTTTTTATACTTCTGCCTCATCTGAATGCAGGAAGAAAATCATCATTAGAAACTCACTGACGGTTACTTGAAGGTACCGCTAGCGGTATGGGATGGCTTTTGCCGCTGACAGGTTCCCTTTAACTAAATCTTTTTCTGTTTTGTCCTATACTGCCCATGAACACCATGCTTCCCGAGAGGATTCTGATTCTGTATGGGTTCCAGTTTATGCTTTGAGTGATTTGGGGCAATTTGAATTTCCTTCTATCTTTATCATATACAAGAATTTGGGGAGTAAAATAATCATTTGCCTTAGAACAGGGGTGTACATAAACTTTGCAAAGTGTGTCTGTCATGAAAGGGTAGGGAACAATGCAGCCCTGCCCTGTGCTCCACCCGCACCACTGTCCCTACATACTTGCACAATTCGTCCTAAGTGATGGCCCACAACTGGACAACAGTCTCTTCTTAGCTAAGTGCAAGGGCTTACCAAAATGGGAAAAGATCAGTAAGACGGAAAGAGGTAAAAGACAGCCAAAACCAGGACTGGATCAGGATCCAAAATCAAAATCCAAAGTGAAACCAGGAGATAATATCAGAAACAAAGTCAGCAAAGACGAGGTCACAACAAGCAAAGTCAAATACCAGGAGGTCACATCAGAGGCAAAAATCAGTAATCAGAGGCAATGTCAAAGAAACAGGCAAAGGTCAAAGATCCAGAGTAGGAAACACACAACTAGTTAGTAACGAAAACCAATCACAGGCACCTGCGGTCAGTAGTTGCCTGTTTAAATACGTATGCTACTGCAGAAAGTATGTGACGCTGGCACAGAGCCTGATTGGTCCAGCATCCTGGTCCCCTGATAGGTCGAGCAGCTCCACTTGACCTCGAAGGGATTAGAGACAGTGTCTGTGTAGGGGTGTGAGTGCGCAGACCAAGGGAGATAGAGTGCATCAGAAATAAGACTATAGAGAAAGTCTGGTGAAGAGAGATAAAGGTGATAACTTAGCCTATGGACTCTACAAGCATCCAGTAGAGGCAGGATTTGCCTACAGTGCCTTTCCATATTTTCTACAGTTAAAGAGGACCTTTCATGCGTCCTCACACTGCTAACTAACTAGCAGTTTTTACAGGGCATGGGCCGGGGAGTTGGGGGCACTTACAATTTTTTCGGGGCGCAGCTCCGTTGGCCCGCTGCGCCCCTGTGAAGATCCGGCGCGCGCTATGCAAATTGCATAGCATCGGTACAGGGAGGAGGAGACGCCAGGGATTCACAGGGGCGCAGCGGGCCAACGGAGCTGCGCCCCGAAAAAATTGTAAGTGCCCCCAACTCCCCGGTCCATGCCCTGTAAAAACTGCTAGTTAGTTAGCAGTGTGAGGACGCATGAAAGGTCCTCTTTAAGCACAAAGCTATGTCTAAGGCCACATTCCTCAGTGGACAGTGTGGATTTGTTGTTGGTAGCAACCAATGTGAGTAAAAGCATTAATGAATATATGTATCGGCCATGAGGACAAGTACAAGAAGTCTGGTGTATTATACTACTTTCACACTAGCGGCAGGGGTGTCCGGCAGGCTGTTCTGGCGGGTGAACAGCCTGCCGTATCCGTGCGGCCGGAGCTACGCTCCGTCCCCATTCACTATAATGGGGGCAGGTTGAAGTTCCGGCTGCAGCATGGCAAACATGCCGAGAGGCGGCCGGACTAAAATTACAACATGTCATAGTTTTAGTCCGGCCGCCTTTCGGCATGTTTGCCCCCATTATAATGAATAGGGACGAAGCGTAGCTCCGGCCACACACGTGCATTAGCGACAGCACGGATCTGGCAGGCTGTTCACCTGCCGGAACAACCCACCGGACTCCCCTGCCACTAGTGTGAAAGTAGCCTAAGCCTGGAGATTATACAGCAAGAGGGAACTTGAAGTTAAAGAAGAACATTAGAGCAGCAAGAATATTGGATGTAGTGCAGACCAAGCTTGTTATTGAGACTTTGCAACATAAAGCAACTTGTATGAATACCTGGAAGAAAGGACAACCATCTGTCTATGTCATTGACTATGTACATCTACCTCAAGGCAGCTGATTCTAAGTAAAGTGTTCTATTGGGTAACTAAAGTGGACTCCTCTTTCTGCCATCACCTATTTGTACCCAATGGTGCTGGCGTCACGAATCTCAGGGACCCTGCCTCCCCTACCACCAAGGGTACCTCCACTATCATCCAGCAGGAGAATCCCTTAAACCCAGAGTGTGCCCCAAAGGAACCAGGTGTTTTACTTCCTCTCAATGCATGCCGACCCAAGGAGCTACAGAAATGTGAGTAGAGACTTTACATTCCTCAGTCCACATTTACACTTACAGTCACACTCTCTCTCACATACCCCATGCGGTCTTGCCAATACAGAAGCATTTGGAGGACTATTGTGAGCTAGGGTTTATAACAGTCAAGGAAAAAACAGACTTTAGTGTATAATTTAGAGAGTTTCTGCCTCAAATGTATTTATATTTATAAAATTTGTGTTGTTAACAATTCCACTTTAGTACAGATTTAAAAGCAAGCCCACCACAAATGATCAATCTTGAGTCCCTGGAAATTGTTAGTAGCTGTTTTACTACCGCAGTTTTAACCACTGATTAGCAGCAGAACCTCGGCTATTTATTTATGAGGCAGACTGTTAAAGGTTAACTTGTATAAGAAAAATGTTTTACCGCTGAAATGCCATGAGCACTTATGATATCAGAAGAGTATCTTTTTGCTACCACAAGAGCATAAAATCGCTTTTATGACATTTGTTGCTAACTGTTTAACTACTCTAACCATCTATTATGTAAGAAGAGACATTTTTACTACATATTATGTAGACCAGACAAGTAAATTACTCTTGATTGTGAAAGTAATTGTTACTTAGGAACAATTTTCTGCCAATGCAAAATGTTAAGCTAACATTGTTTAAATAGACGCTTCTATCAATTTTAATCACATATTTACAGTCATGGCCAAAAGTTTTGAGAATGACACAAATATTATATTTTCACATGATCTGCTGCCCTCTGGTTTTTATGTGTGTTTGTCAGATGTTTTTATCACATACAGAAATATAATTGCAATCATATTATGAGTAACAAAAGCTTATATTGACAGAATGAGTTAATGCAGCAAGTCAATATTTGCAGTGTTGACCCTTCTTCTTCAGGACCTCTGCAATTCTCCCTGGCATGCTCTCAATCAACTTCTGGACCAAATCCTGACTGATAGCAGTCCATTCTTGCACAATTAATGCTTGCATTTTGTCAGAATTTGTAGGTTTTTGTTTGTCCACCCGTCTCTTGATGATTGACCACAAGTTCTCAATGGGATTAAGATCTGGGGAGTTTCCAGGCCATGGACCCAAAATCTCTATGTTTTTTTTCCCTGAGCCATTTAGTTATCACCTTTGCTTTATGGCAAGGTGCTCCATCATGCTGGAAAAGGCATTGTTGATCGCCAAACTGCTCTTGGACGGTTGGGAGAAGTTGCTCTCAGAGGACATTCTGGTACCATTCTTTATTCATGGCTATGTTTTTAGGCAAGACTGTGAGAGAGCCGATTCCCTTGGCTGAGAAGCAACCCCACACATGAATGGTTTCAGGATGCTTTACAGTTGGCATGAGACAAGACTGGTGGTAGCGCTCACCTCGTCTTCTCCGAATAAGTTGTTTTCCAGATGTCCCAAACAATCGAAAAGGGGATTCATCAGAGAAAATGACTTTACCCCAGTCCTCAGCAGTCCACTCCCTGTACCTTTTGCAGAATATCAGTCTGTCCCTGATGTTTTTTTCTGGAGAGAAGTGGCTTCTTTGCTGCCCTCCTTGAGACCAGGCCTTGCTCCAAGAGTCTCCGCATCACAGTGCGTGCAGATACACTCACACCTGCCTGCTGCCATTCCTGAGCAAGCTCTGCACTGCTGGTAGCCCGATCCCACAGCTGAAACACTTTTAAGAGACGGTCCTGGCGCTTGCTGGTCTTTCTTGGGCGCCCTGGAGCCTTTTTGGCAACAATGGAACCTCTCTCCTTGAAGTTCTTGATGATGCGATAGATTGTTGACTGAGGTGCAATCTTTCTAGCTGCGATACTCTTCCCTGTTAGGGCCATTTTTGTGCAGTGCAATGATGACTGCACATGTTTCTTTTAGAGATAACCATGGTTAACAGAAGAGAAACAATGATGCCAAGCACCAGCCTCCTTTTAAAGTATCCAGTGGTGTCATTCTTACTTAATCATGACAGATTGATCTCCAGCCCTGTCCTCATCAACACCCACACCTGTGTTAATGGAGCAATAACTGAAACGATGTTAGCTGGTCCTTTTAAGGCAGGGCTGCAATGATGTTGAAATGTGTTTTGGGGGATAAAGTTCATTTTCTAGGCAAATATTGACTTTGCAAGTAATTGCTGTTAAGCTGATCAGTCTTTATAACATTCTGGAGTATATGCAAATTGCCATTATAAAAACTGAAGCAGTAGACTTTGTAAAAATTAATATTTGTATCATTCTCAAAACTTTTGTCCATGACTGTACAGCCTATTTGTGCATACCCCGTGTAATTTATTTTTATTTTTTAAAAAAAAGGAAAAAACATGTGGACTGTTTATATATTTTTTGCAGTCACTCCATGTATTATACCCCCTTTCCTGGCTCTTTAACCTCCAGTTTGTTTGTATGTTTAGCATAGGAAACAATCTTGCATAACTTTTTCAGTCAGAACATCACACCGACCCTGAAGTGACTCAATTACAGCCTAACATATTACACTATTTGTGTGTATCGTTATCTAGGCCTATCAAAAGAACAATGTAGCCGTCATACAATTGCCCAGATTCTATGCCTACTATTATTATGAAACATATCAGCGAAAAAGAACAATCTCCACAACCGTAAACAATTAGCAGCTTTATTAATGCATCAGAAATATAAAACATACAAAATCTAACATTAAAAAGTATAGTGATGGAATGTTGCAAATGAGACAAAAAAGCACAAAAACTACTGGGGGTCACGGTGGGAGACACCACAGAGACCAGGACAACTGGAAATGCTGACATGAAGAATAGAAGATAAACTGCCTGCTAATAGTGTAGGAAAGACAATTGCTAAAAAAGAATAATGACATAAAGAATAGGCAGAGTAAAGTAGAAATTAATCAATAAGACATTACCAGGTACCACAAGGACTCCAGGTGACCCCCACCGCGGCCACCACTCAACGCCGTTTCGCCAACAGGCTTCTTCCAGGGGATAAAGTGCTCTATCACAGGCTACCTCCTTTTATAGCACATGGGGTGGGACACAGCTGGATTTAATAAGCAAATCACTGCACATTACATGCGCTCAATGTATGACACCACGTAGCTGGAAGATAGTGGTGAGTGTGCACCGGAACAACTAAATGTATTCGATTCGCGGCCCGGGTCGCCAGCAGCCGCTAAAGGCTTTAACTGGCTATACACAGGCCTGCCAAACATGGTCGTGCGCTCCACCGTGGAGCGCACCGCGCAGCAGCGCGGGCGCGCTCCACAGTGGGACTCCACCCAATAGGGAGCCCAAGAAGACTGCTTCCAGTCCCACCAAAAATGGCCATGCGCTCCAACATGGAGCGCACCGCGCGGCAGCACTGGCGCGTCACCACTGGCGCGTCACCCAGTGGATCCCCGCCCAGCTACTATTCCGGCCGGTTCTCACCCCCAACAAGTGAATGGATGGAAGATAGTGATTTTACATCTCATCAAGAACTTAAATTAAATTAATACATCTGCAATCAGAGTTTTATCCAGTATAGACAATATACGCAATATAGAGGTCTTCAGTGTATATCAATAAAATGAATCCGCTATTATGACACCCTTAATCCATTTATATAAATACATACAAAAAGTCCTGAGTACATGAATCAAAAATAAGACACATATTAATACTAACATCTATAATCAAAAATAACCATATACTAGTGTATTTATATAATGGGGAAAAAAAAAAAACATTACACATAATCAGCCTTAAACCTTAATTCATATTGTATGTAAAGTGCAAGAAAGCAATAATACAATGTAAGGGGACAAACAGTAAAGTGTGATGTGCAAGGTGCTCCCCATTGTGCAAAAAGTGAGAGTGAAACCTAAGTAATTGTTCTTAAATTCATACCAACCAAAAATTATACAAAACTACATTACAAGATAAAAACATGAATGAATGAAATAAATAAATAAGTGATTCAAAACTTCATAATTCATAGTATAATCCATACGGAAACAGTTCCTTAATAGTGCAATCTGTAAAGATGACCCCCTCTCTTGTCATATCTGGTATCACTCTAAAGCTCTAGGTGCTCTCCTCTACCAGTTATAACAATTCTTTTAATTTTTGTATAGTTTATCTTCATCCAATACAAAGGATCCAAAAGGAAAGCAAAGGAGGAAAACACCACATCTAAAATAAGAAAAATATGAAATTAAAAGATTATGAATTAAAAATTATTATAAACAGAAACGGGTCTAACCGACCCAAACTAATCCTAGAACAGCTAATGGACCAGAGATATTCAAAACCTACAAAAAAGGAGAAAAGGAAATCTCTTCATTAAGGCCATTGGGGGCTACACATTCAAGTTCGTGGATCCATCTTACCTCTTTTTGGGCCAAGAGCTTTTTCCAATTGCCTCCTCTAGGTGAGATGAATACCCGATCAATACCATAAGCACGAAATTGTGAACTATCACAATTATGGAACTCCTTAAAGTGCCTAGGGATGGATTTCAAATTAGTCAAAGAATTGTTATAACTGGTAGAGGAGAGCACCTAGAGCTTTAGAGTGATACCAGATATGACAAGAGAGGGGGTCATCTTTACAGATTGCACTATTAAGGAACTGTTTCCGTATGGATTATACTATGAATTATGAAGTTTTGAATCACTTATTTATTTCATTCATTCATGTTTTTATCTTGTAATGTAGTTTTGTATAATTTTTGGTTGGTATGAATTTAAGAACAATTACTTAGGTTTCACTCTCACTTTTTGCACAATGGGGAGCACCTTGCACATCACACTTTACTGTTTGTCCCCTCACATTGTATTGTTGCTTTCTTGCACTTTACATACAATATGAATTATAGTCAATATAAATTAAGGTTTAAGGCTGATTATGTGTAATGGTTTTTTTTTTCCATTATATAAATACACTAGTATATGGTTATTTTTGATTATAGATGTTAGTATTAATATGTGTCTTATTTTTTGATTCATGTACTCACGACTTTTTGTATGTATTTATATAATTGGATTAAGGGTGTCATAATAGCGGATTCATTTTATTGATATACACTGAAGGCCTCTATATTGCGTATATTGTCTATACTGGATAAAACTCTGATTGTAGATGTATTAATTTAATTTAAGTTCTTGATGAGATGTAAAATCACTATCTTCCATCCATTCACTTATTGGGGGTGAGAACCAGCCGGAATAGTAGCTGGGCGGGGATCCACTGGGTGACGCACCATTGTTGGAACGCACGGCCATTTTTGGTGGGACTGGAAGCAGTCTTCTTGGGCTCCCGATTGGGTGGCGTCCCACTGTGGAGCGCGCCTGAGCTGCTGCACAGTGCGCTCCACGGTGGAGCGCACGACCATGTTTGGTAGGCCTGTGTATAGCCAGTTAAAGCCTTTAGCTGCTGCTGGCAACCTGTGACGTGCATCAAATACATTTAGTTGTTCCGGCGCACACTCAACACTATCTTCCAGCTACGTGGTGTCATACATCGAGCGCATGTAATGCGCGGTGATTTGCTTATTGAATCCGGCTGTGTCCCACCCCATGTGCTATTAGGCTATTAGTAATTAGGCAATGAAGGGCAGGGGCTGACACCC
>ONZH01019489.1:0-31070 GCA_900303285.1 Rhinella marina | reverse complement strand
CAGTGAAAAAGGAGGTGGGAGGAAAAGGGCAAGAGCAGGACTATCAGGTCAGCAGTTGGGTTAATGTAGTAAGAAGGGGGAAAAGTGCCAGGGAGGCTAGTCCTGAGCTGGAACGGCATAGTAAATATGCCTGTTTGACTGATACTAAGGATGAAAGCCCAGGACCAGCAACACTGCAGCAGGGCGTTTCTCCTAGGGGACTCTATTATTAGGCAGACAGACAGGGTCATCTATCGCCGAGACCGTGAATGCCGAACAGTGTGTTGTCTCCCGGGTGCTCGGGTTCGGCATATCGCTGTCACGGACATTCCTATGACAGATAACAGGAGGTCTGTCAGATTGGTAACACGTGGTGTAATCTGACATGTTTTCCCATTTTTGTTGATGGTTTTTACCTCACCCTTTTCCCTCAGGTGTTCCTGGTGTGGTAATTGTCCCTCCCCTATTTATTGCTTCTTCTCCCACTATTCCTTGCGGTTTATAGCTTCAGTGTTGTGGTGGTGAGCAGCAGTTTGGTCTCAGCTGAGATCCTGGAGCCTCAATTTCTTCATTGAAAGATAAGTTTCCTTTTCCTTCCTGTTGTTTTGTTATTAGGCCTTAGGGAGACTCCTGTTCGTCCTTCCTTTTGGAGGAACAGATAGACTCATTCCTGTCATTAGTTTCCAGGGTCCTATAGGGTCAGTTCGGTGTTTAGGTTCCTGTGTATGAACTTGTCTACCTTTAAGGCCTGTTCATACTGGTAGATAGACAGGATTTGAGCCAGGGTTTCCTGTAGGACGTGTCCATCTTCCTTCCTTAGTTTCTAGGCCTAATCTCCTTTCCCTCCTACGCTTGGTTTGGTCCCCCCCCCACACCTGCGGTGACAATCGCGGATCGGATTGACAGATTGCTGGGTGGGGCTGGGGAAGACCCGGCGGTCATAGTACACATTGGCACCAATGACAAAGTCAGGGGGAAATAGAAGGTCCTTAAAAATGATTTTTGGGACCTAGGAGAGAAGCTCAAGTCCAGGACCTCCAAGGTCTTGTTTTCAGAAATACTATCAGTGCCACAAGCGTCACTAGAGAGACAACGGGAGCTTAGGGAGTTAAATAAGTGGCTCAGAAGTTGGTGCAGGAAGGAAGGGTTTGGGTTCATGGAGAACTGGGTCGACTTCTCTGTCGGCTACAGACTCTACAGTAGGGACATACTGTACCTTAATGGGGAGGGTGCAACTGCCCTGGGGGAAAAAATGGTTAGACGGCTGGAGGATCTTTTAAACTAGGATCTGGGGGGGGGGTCATACTAATAAGGGGGTAGATAGTGTAGATAGAGAGTGGGACATAGGAGGGGACAGTGGGGGGTTAGTGGGGGCTGGGGTTAGTGAGGAAAGTAGGGAGAAGATTGGGCAAAACATCAACCAAGGTAACCCAAAAATCCCAGATATTCACTTTACAGGTAATAGTAATTTAAAAAGTGGGGTAAAAATATACATAGACCTCTTAATTGTATGTACACTAATGCCAGAAGCCTGACTAATAAAACCGGTGAACTGGAATTAGTGATGTGTGAGGAGGACTACGACATAGTGGGAGTAACTGAGACATGGCTGGATGATAGCTATGACTGGGCAGTTAACGTACAGGGTTACAGTCTGTTTAGAAAGGATCGCCAAAACCGGAGAGGGGGAGGGGTCTGCCTTTATGTAAAGTCCTGTCTAAAGCCCACACTCTGGGAAGATATAAGTGAGGGACATGAACATGTGGAGTCACTGTGGGTAGAAATACATGGAGGCAAAAACAATTATAAAATACTAATAGGAGTTTATTATAAACCACCTAATATACCAGATTCAACAGAAAATCTACTTCTTAATGAAATAGACGAGACTCCAAATCATAATGAGGTCTTATTATGGGGGACTTCAACTACCCAGATATAGACTGGGAAACTGAAACCTGTATATCTCATAAAGGAAACAGGTTCTTGGAAATAACCAAAGACAATTACCTTTCCCAACTGGTTCAGGACCCGACTAGAGGGACAGCCATACTGGACTTAGTATTAACCAATAGACCTGACAGAACAACAGATGTGCAGGTCGGGGGCCATCTGGGAAATAGTGACCATAATATAATAACCTTCAAATTGTCATTTAAAAGAGTGTTTCTTCAGGGAGGAACAAAAATACCTAACTTCAAAAAAGCTAAATTTAGCCAACTAAGAGAGGCCAAAGGCCTAACTAACTGGGACAAAATCCTCAAAAATAAAAATACAGCCACAAAATGGGATATTTTTAAAAGCATTTATACTTTTAGAAAACAGAGGGTGGTTATTAATGGTACACACTCAGATTGGGTCACTGTCACTAGTGGGGTACCACAGGGGTCAGTATTGGGCCCTATTCTCTTCAATATATTTATTAATGATCTTGTAGAAGGCTTGCACAGTAAAATATCAATTTTTGCAGATGACACTAAACTGTGTAAAGTAATTAACACAGAAGAGGACAGTACACTGATTGGAGGCTTGGGCGGAGAAGTGGCAGATGAGGTTTAACACTGACAAATGTAAGGTTATGCACATAGGAAGAAATAATGCAAGTCACCAGTACATACTAAATGGTAAAACACTGGGTAACACTGACATGGAAAAGGACCTAGGAATTTTAGTGAACAGCAAACTAAGCTGTAGAAACCAGTGTCAGACAGCTGCTGCCAAGGCCAATAAGATAATGGGTTGCATCAAAAGAGGCATAGATGCCCGTGATGAGAACATAGTCCTGCCACTTTACAAATCACTACACTACAGTACCCAGAAAGATTATCAAAATTAGGGTTATTCACTTTAGAAAAAAGACGACTGAGGGGTGATCTAATAACTATGTATTAATATATCAGGGGTCAGTACAGAGATCTCCCATCATCTTTTTATACCCAGGACTGTGACTGTGATGAGGGGATATCCTCTGCGTCTGGAGGAAAGAATGTTTGTACACAAACATAGAAGAGGATTCTTTATGGTAAGAGCACTAAGACTATGGAACGCTCTGCCTGAGGAGGTGGTGATGGTATGTTCACTAAAAGAGTTCAAGAGGGGCCTGGATGCATTTCTGGAGGATAATAATCAGGGGTGTTGCTAGGCTAAAACATTCGGGGCCTGGGCCCCTGATGTTTCCTCCCAGGCCCCGAATGTCCTGCCTGTCATGAGGACGGCAATACAATCGAATCTAAAGCACTGCAAGAGGTGAAGGACCTGTGGTGACATCACAGGTCATGTGATCGGTGCAATGGCGGACTGGGAACTTAAAGTGGCCCTGGAAAAAATACTAAAAGTGGCCCCATTTTGTCGTTAGGTCCAAATTGATGGAAGGCAGGGCCAGCAATACCATACTGTGACATATTATACCACCACAACAAAGCCAAATACCACAGTCCATCACAAAATACTGCCAGCAGCACAAAATACAGCCACAAAAACTTCCATTGGCCAGCTTTGAGCAAGGCCCAGGCAGCCCCCTGGCCATCGGCCCACCGGGAAATTTATCTGTAAGGTCTATGGCCAATCCCCCCCTGGATCGGTGCAGTAGCTGAGTAGGACCTGCGATGATGTCACTGGTCACATGTCATCATGTGACCAGTGCAGGAGAGGTTCCACAGTGAAGAGAACTCTAGGGGAAGAAGCTCTGCTGAAGTCTTCTATAAGGAGAGGTAAGTGAAGGGAGAGGCAGAGTAATGCTGGGAGTTGTAGTTATTTAACTGGGACTGTATGTTAGCGCTGAAGAGAGGGATGTTACATGGGACTGAATGTTCAGGGGGTGATGCTATTTACATGGGACTGTGTTGGAGGGGGCTGTGGGAGGGAGTGATGTTATTTACAGGGGACTGTATGTTGGAGGGGTTGAAGGGAGGGGAGTGATGTTATTTACATGGGACTCTACGGCGGAGGAAGGGAAAATAATTTTATTTACATGGGACTGTATGGTGGAGGGGCTGAGGAATCATTGCTGAGGGCATTAAAGGGAGGAATATAACTACAGGGGGCATTATAACAGTAGGAGGCAGTATAAAAATTGGGGGCACTTCAGGGTGAGCATTATAACAGGAGTGGGCGATATAAATACTGTGGCACTGTAGGGGTATTATAAATCCAGGGGACATTAGGCATTCTTATTACTACTGGGGGCTCTATAGGAGGGACTTATAGATCTGCCTTATTTCTACTAAGAGCACTATGGGGGTCCTTATTACTACTGAGGGGTCTGTAGAGCGTTATCGCTGTTGGGGGCAGTATTACTAATGAGGGCATTCTAGAAGGGAATTACCATTGGTGGGACTATGAGGAGCACTATTACTATGGGTGGCACTATTATTTCTTCAGGATAGTATTTGGGGGTATTGGGGGGCACAGCGAGCAGCAGGATAACACTGTGGGGACTCCAGGTTGGGAGATGATGAAATGTAAGGAATCTAAGTCTGTTTGCCACACTTTGCAGAGACGAGGCGGCTGAGAGATGTTGTCCGGACCGAAATGGAGAAGATGATGACAGAGAAGATCTACATCAGAGGAGACGTCATCTGAACGCCCTGGATGTGAAAGGTAAGTGCTGCTGCGGAAGGGGGAGCAGGTGGTCGACTTAGAGAATTGGGCCATATGCATTGGGGCTTGGGCCCCGGATCTTTTGAGACCCTAGCAACGCCCCTGGTAATAATATTACAGGCTATAGCTACTAGAGATGGGTCGTTGATCCAGGGAATTATTGTGATTGCCTGATTGGAGTCGGGAAGGAATTTTTTTCCCCTAAAGTGAGGAAAATTGGCTTCTACCTCACAGGGTTTTTTTTTGCCTTCCTTTGGATCAACTTGTAAGATAACAGGCTAAACTGGATGGACAGATGTCTTTTTCGGCCTCATAAACTATGTTACTATGTTACTATGATATATATCACAACATACATATAAAATGCAGTTACACAATATTAAACAGAATGAGCCTATTTAGTTAACCCTTTAAGTCAAAATAAAGTAAGGAGTTGATGACGTTGATGTGTAGGGGAAACAGGCAAATGTTCAGACTTCAAAGTACTCCTGCTCCAGGGCACTACATGGACATTAAGAGCCCATTCACATGGTAGATTTTGACGCTGTCAAAAATAGCGTTGTATACTGTGGCAGAAAAGACAAGCCCTGTCAATCCTGAGGAAGGGGGAGGGACTACAGCTGTAGGGGTGTTACTAACTGGTGCCCCAAGAGCTCTGGCCGGCCCCTCAGTGCTCCATTAAGCTTATTTACCTATTAATAAAAACATGCTTTTCCCTGAGATGGAAAACAGAAATACATAATCAGGACACTGTTTTTGTTAGCATGATCTACCCTGCCAGGCTATATGTTTGGTTTAATAGGGTTGACGCTCTTAAAAAAAATGTAAATTACGTAGGGCACCATATTATTTGGCTTCGGGCCTTCACTACCCAGAAAGGGGTTGTCTTGCTTCAACAAATGGTATTTATCATGTAGAGGAAGTTAGTACAAGGCACTTACTAATATATTCTGATTGTCCATATTACTTCCTTTGCAGACTTGATTCATTTTTCCATCACATTATGCAATGCTCGTGTCCACGGGTAATGACCACCCTGCAATCCAGCTGTGGTAGTCATTCTTGCACAGTATATGAAAAAAGAGGAGTTCCAAATAAAAGGGCTTGACAAAAGAGGGGAGGGGACAGAGTCTTACAAGGATGCTGTACCTGGTGAGGGACTTAAAAGTTATAACGTATGCCAAAACACAGGAAACACTCTTCATATGTGGTGGACTTGCCCCGTGGTACGAAGGTTCTGGTCCAATATTAAAAGGCGACTATTTGAAGTGCTTGGAATGGATCTCACCTGTCAGCACCTGTATATCTACTGGACCTTAAACCACCAACATTCAATTATACTGCATATAAACTCCTTCAATGTATTTTGATGTCTGCCAGGATTCACATAGCATCCAAATGGCGAACTACCTCTCTTTCGATATCAGCAGTCATACACAGAGTTAATCGTATAGCTTTATACGAAAAATTAAACGCTATACTGTCTGACACTAGGGAGCGTTACCTACAAATATGGAATCCCTGGCTAAACTGTTCCAAATCTCTTAACCTACAATACTTCCTATCTCTCTAACTAGACACTCTGGGTCTTGGAAGACTTCAATACACGCCCCTGTCCTTTTTTCTTTCCTTCTTCTCTTTGACCGGGGGAGTACCGAGGGCTACTCTCTTCTTATTCAGTACTGTTTACTTTAGGTAACTCATATTTAGCAACGACTCTATAATGTTATATAATTGTTCTGTTTTAACAATTGATGCTTACTTACATTGTGTCCTACATATGCTTAAAACTATAGGAGAACTCTACTCAGACATCATGTGTTCATATGTATTATGTACGATTTCTCCACTTTTGCCATCAACTCAATAAAGTACAAAAAAAAACGTGTACGTGCATTGCACTCAATTTATGAAGTGTTCTACACTGTTTTCTACCATTTTTAAGCATTGTCCAATAAGAGGGAATGGCTTTGCTGGCTTATATCGTCCTCCGTTCGCCCAAAAATATGCACCAAAATATTGGCGCTTTTCTGGCGTAAAACTAAGCCAACTTCTAGGTGTCGTGAAGTTACAATAGATAGTTTAATGATTAGACAGATTTATCAACCTGCATCAGCCACTATTATACATCTGGCATAGTGTAAGACTGTCTTTCTAAGTTTACACTGTTGTACTTTTAGAGAGGACTAGTAAATCTGCCCCAATGGCTGCTTTGTGATTGGCAGACGTAGGATGTATTTGTGTCGTGGTGTCATTGTCTTCTGTGTATATGTGGTTGATATGAATGACATGTTGTGTATTTGCATGTTGTGTTTTTCTGCATTTTGCTTTGCCTTGCACTCTATGGGCACCTTTTGGAGTTGGTTGATGGTGGCTGCTGTACTAGGTGGAGCCTCCATGTCCCCTCTCTAGGAGTTGGTGTTAGTGTGGTGACCTGGTTGAAGGGTACTTCGGACATTTGTGGACATTTGCCCCTATTGCTACTACACAAAGTCATGAGCTCACTACTTTATTGCACTTGGAAAGGTTAACTTGCCCTATGATTTATGCCATTGTTTACACTAACATTTTTTTATATTGTTGAACTTCATTTTATATGTTTATTCTAATATATCCTGTCCATTTCCACTGTTGCACTATATCTGCTCTGCACTGTGGAAATTGTTAATGCACAGCCAGCTAAGGCTACTTTTACATCTGCGTTTTTGCTGGATCCGTCATGGATCAGCAAAAACTCTTCTGTCATGATAATACAACCGTCTACATCCGTTATGAACAGATCCGGTTTCATTATCTCTAAAATGGCCAAGACGTCTCTAAAACTATTGTGACTCGATGGGGGACGGATCAGTTTTCTTTTGACTTACATTGTGAGTCATGACAGGTCTGTCTTGATCAGTTTCCCGGAACGCATCAAAAACGCTGCTTGCAGCGCTTTTGTGTGCATCATGGGAACGCAATGAAACGGAACGGAATGCATTCTGACAATGACATTGCACATTGACAATGAATGGGGACAAAGCACATTGACAATGAATGGGGACAAAACGGAAGCTTTTTCCCCGCAATTGAGATCCTATGATGGTGTTATGTTTATGTTTATCAAAGAGCAAGGAGTATCTATCCTTGTTATAAGCAATAGTCGCGGCTCTCTGTAGCATCCACTGAGGATAATCCCTTGCCAAAAACCGTGAAAAAAGCTGATCTACCTCTTTTTTAAAAAGGACATCAGTGCTACAATTGCGGCGTGCGTGGATCATTTCACCCACTGGTATAGACTTAATTGTGTGTAGCGGATGATGACTATTCCGCTGAAATATGGTGTTGCCCGCAATTGGTTTCCGATATGTAGATGTTTGTATTATTTGACCAGTAATACATCAAAATAATATCCAAAAAATTAATGCAAGTTGCATGAGAAAAAAACTTAAATCACAAATTAAAAGGGTTACGGTTGATATAATCCACAAACATTGGTATGGCAAACACATCGCCCTCCCATATAAACAGCAAGTCATCGATATATCTGCCATACCAATGCAAGAAACCCAAAAAAGGATTATCCACTGCAAACAAAAATCTTTCTTCCCAATAAGACATTACCAAATTTGCTAACGAGGGAGAGAACTTTTCTCCATGAAAACGCGACATCAGAGAAAGCAATTAAAGATGCACTGGACTGTTCACATTCTGTGGTTTATGCTTATGATGTGATTAATCTTCCTTTATTTTCTTTTACTGCAGAACAACTACAAGTCTTATCTCTGGGGCTTAATTTCGTACCTACTAATGATTTTGACATGTATGGGACTTTGACATTAATAAATTTGTGCTGGACATCACTGTTCAGCGGCATTTTTTTGATGCTGAAAATGTGAAACGTGATGTCCCAATTATTTCTGAGAATGATAATGAGTTTGTTAATTTAACAATCAAAGAACAGACATCATTATTGTGTTTGATGGGTCTGGACCTTTGTCAGGGGACATCGATCACTCATTGCATTTAAGAACCTCTAATCAATATTTTTATCCGCTTAATTCACGCACTGATAGTATGGATCTCTTCCAGAATTTATTAGAGAAGGAACTGGTGAAGATAAATGATAATGCAAAAAATACTAGACATTGGAGTATATAAATAACGTTCGTTGTATTACATGTAAGGCACTCTTTAATTTCAAACTTATAAGAATTTGAGGTGGATTGCACTTCCAACGTGTTTTTTTGGAATTTGGTTGGTCTGCAATTGTTGCAGATTCCACATCGGTGGAAGCCCTTTAATCTCAGCCAGTTGGTACTCTTTGGGAACGTTATTTATATACTCCAATGTCCCTGCCATAAACAATATGTGGGAAGGACAAAACGTACACTGAAGAAGAGAGTGCCAGAACATATAGCCAACATAAGGAAGGGATATGAACTACACACCCTATCACAACACTTCAAAGAATTTCATAATAAAGACCCTTCTGGACTTACCTATGTTGCTTTGGAAAGAGTCCCCACGTATTGGAGAGGAGGGAACCACATCCAAAATATGTCCAGGATTGAATCAAGTAGAATTTTCGAATTCAACTCATTGGTCCCAATGGGACTAAATGCAGAGATGGAACTGTTCGGCTTCTTATGAATTGAAACGGTAGATCTGGGATGAGTGCCCTGTGGGGACGGGACATCGAGGTCAGGCTGTATCCAGCACCTCGATCTCCTCTCCCTATGAGGCCCTCATCCCCACTTCATCTATTAAGACACCTGTAGATAACATATAATAACAGAATAAATATATACGAAAAAGAAAATATACTTACCATATTCCAACCTAAAATATCCCACCTTGGTATAGTACAACATAATAGGAATCCTGGTATAGTATAGTAAGACTATAGGAATCAATAGAGGGACCAATATACTGATTACACCACAAGATAAAATTGTACCCCCATACACTCCTAATACACTTTCAATAAGCAACAATTGATCAATAGAGTGATTTATGAATGTCTCCATGTTAACCTTTTTAAGTATACTTCTTATATTTTATATATTTCTACATTTATATATCTGCATGTACATAAACATATATTTATTGGGCACCTGTCATAATGACAGGTACTAGGCACCTGTTACAATGTTCTTAAGAGAATCCAGACCAGATTTTCCCACAACCAGGGGACACTGCTATTGTGCAATTAACCCTCCCATTTCCACCTAAGGGGGAACAATATAAAATACCAGATTGAAACAGTGCACTGTTAACCACTGAGGAAGGGGTTATATCCCCGAAACGCATTTGGATTTTATAGCAGTGCGGAAATCTGGCTGGAGGGAAGGAACACATTGAATAAAGAGACTGAACTGAACGAGATGTGAGAGTATCCTGAAATAAGCACAGGATTTAACTGAACATCACTCGCTACTGTGGAAAAGCGTACAGAATATATACTAATAAAGGTACGGACAGAACTGCGAGCGGAAGTTACAAGGAGCGAAGCGCTCCATTCAAATACACAGGTGCGAACAAGTGGGACGCCACGTGGAACGCCGAGTGAAAGGCACGCTCTGCAAATGCGCGCAAATAGGAACAGCACCAGCAGACGAACGGAGAAGCGAACGGAGAAGAGAGCGAGGTGGAGGGTAATGTACCCAGTCTTACTGGACACTGTTTATCATTAACATTTGAACGAACGCTTTGGCTATAGTACACTTATGTGACTGTTTGCATCGCTACCTGACAGAGCGGCTCGCGTACTGCACTAAACTCTGTCATAGGATATTTTGTGGATATTCTGCGGATACAATCACCAATTTGATATTGTGGAGTACCATTCTGATACATTGTGGAGTAATTTTATACATTGTGGAGTATCATTCTGATACATTGTGGAGTAATTTATAGAGTTGTTCACCATAATTCAGAATTACCAACAAGAAGGACTAATAATAACGATCTCCACTGATGGACATCAAGTGATAATTAGACATATAAACCCTCCGTTATTAACCCTTTCAGTCCCGGAGGTTTTTTCGGCTTTGTGTTTTTGTTTTGCGCTCCCTGCCTTCAAACAGCCATAACTGTTTTATTTTTCTGCTCACATAGCTGTATGAGGGCTTGTTTTTTGCGGGACAAGTTGTACTTTCCAACGCCACCATTTAATATTGCATATGGTGTAGTGGGAAGCAGGAAAAAAATTCCAAATCGGGTGAAATGGCAAAAAAAACGCTATTCCGCTACAGTTCTACGGGTTTTTTATTTACAGCGTTCGATGTTCATTAAAACTGACCAGTTACTTTCATTCTACTGGTCAGTATGAATCCGGCGATACCTAATATGTATAGTTTATCCTGCGTTTTGATAGTGATAAAATAATTATAAAGTTGGCCTTTTTTTTTTGTCATATCTTGACTCCTATAACTTTTTGGTATTTATGTGTACGGAGCTGTATGGGGGCTCATTTTTTGCGGGGCGATCTGAAGTTTTTATTGATACCATTCTGGGGTGTGTATGACTTTTTGATCACTTTTTATTTAATTTTTTTAGAAAAAAAAAGCGACAAAAAACAGCGAATCGCCATTTGGACGCTTTTTTCCGCCACACAATTCGCCGTATTGGAATTTTTTTATATATTTTAAAAGTATGGGCGTTTTCGGTCACGGTGATACCCATGATGTCTATATTTATTGTTATTTAGGTATTTATTTTTTAATTATACGGAAGGGGGGTGATTTAAACTTTTATATTTTTTTTATTTTTTTATATATTTTTTAACATTTTTTATTTTTTGTGATTATTTTAAAGCTCAAATATGAGCAAATAGATTGTGTTTTTTTATTTTTTCTTTATGAGCAATGAGGGTTTTTTAATTTTGAATTAATGACCGAATTTGCTCATTTCTTATCCTGGCAGAATAAGAATTGCACTTTGAAAGCTGTAAACCTCATCAGCGAGGTTTACAGCTTTCAGATCGTGTACAGACACCCTGATTGGCCACACGTGTGATCACGGCATCTATAGGCCTATGAAGACGCCGCCGATGGCGGTAAGTACCCGCAAGTCTCTGCTGTTAGAAACAGCAGAGACTTGCCGGCCATGACACCCGCCGCACGTGCGAGCGGGCGCCATGTGTCCGCATCGCCCCAGCGCCGTACATGTACGGAGCTGGGGCTGTAAGGGTTAATGCTGCTATTATAATGCTGCTATTTTTTATGGTTCTATTTTAGCCCTATTATTGATCCAATACGATAATACTAATTATCTAGATCAATATCCCAGCTCTGGAGATCTTATTTATAATTTTGATTTTTGTTATATATTTTTTGTTGTTCTGGAATACTTGTATTTTACACACCTTGTGACTTTTATATATTTGATTTTATATACCTACATAATAGCATTTTACTATAAATACTAATAAATACATATTTTTATAGATGTGGATTGAGCCCTTGCAAAACATGTAGATATGTAATTCCTATGAAAAACTTTCAGGATTCTGCGGGTAAATTTACCTTTAATATACATCAGTATTTGAACTGCAATTCTGAAAATGTAGTCTAAGTGATTCGGTGCACTGAGTGTAATCTATCTTATGTTGGTAGTACCACTAGGAAATTTAAAACACGTATCTTAGAGCACCTCAATTATATAGACAATCCTACACTGTCCAATGTTTCCAATGCCACTAAGCACTTTATTCACACACATGCACGTTTGGTGCGTTTTTTCAGTGCTTTTGCAATAGAACAGATCAAACATCCACCTAGAGGGGGCAGTACAAGACAGCTGGTTCTGAAAAAGGAGGCTTTCTGGATTTCCATCCATATGGTTTAAATTTGCGTAAGGAACTCATGTATTATTATGATTAATTTGTGTATTCTCAGGTTTGCCATTTCTTGCTTTTCATGCATAATATTTATTTATATGTGATTGTTACATTTTTCTATGTATTATTATATATAGTGAATAGCAATGCTGTTTTGATTTTATATTTATATTTGTGTGTCTGGCACTTTAAGACACAGGCTGCATCTTGGTTCAGGTTTCAGGTGTACCTTGATTTGTTAGTCACCTGGTTACTTTCCCCCCTCCCCCTCCCCTTTTTGGTTCCACCTTGGGGGAGGAGTGAGAAAGTATTTCTTGACCTTGGTGCATCCTGTTTTTTAGTTATGACTAAAGATGTGATATCATCCGAAACGCGTCAATACAGCTAAGGGGTTGTTCACATATCAGTTATTTGATCAGTTATTTCCATCAGTTATTGTCAGCCAAAACCAGGAGTGGACACTAAACAGAGATCAGGTATAATGAAAAGATCTGCACCTGTTTGGTGTTTTTGACCCGCACCTGGTTTTGGCTCACAATAACTGATGGCAATAACTGATCAAATAACTGATATGTGAACAACCCCTTAATGGAGTGTCGAATGTCCATTAGTGTATCTGGATTTTTCTAATAAAGGCTGTTGAATTTCATTCAACTGTGCTGGATTCTCTACAATTGTACAAAGATTTGTTTATGTCTGGAAAAACTGCTTAGTCATTCCCATAGATTGTTATTGAAACTCTATACAATTCTATGACAGGCTGAAATTGCAACATTGATTCTGTTTAGACTGTGATTCTCCATTCCACCCTTCCCACTAAAAGGTTCTAGTTACATAGTTAATACGGTTGAAAAAAAGACATAAGTCCATCAAGTTCAGCCAAGGGATAGGAGGGGACTTGAATTTTAGAAAAAGGACCCAGATTTCTACACATTTTCATAAGCATTAATGTCATTTACTTTTAAGAATTTATCTAGGCCCTTTTTAAAACTATCTACTAATAGATGACAATATCCTGCTAGCCTTAGAAGCAGCTGATTGACATTGTATGCTGTAATTTAATCCATGATCTACAAGGACACCCAAATCCTTCTTTACAAGTAAGGGCTTGTTCACACATCAGTTATTTGATCAGTTATTTCCATCAGTTATTGTGAGCCAAAACCAGGAGTGGAGGCTACACAGACATACGGTATAATGAAAAGATCTGCAACTGTTCTGTGTTTTTGACTCTCACCTGGTTTTGGCTCACAATAACTGATGAAAATAACTGATCAAAAAACTGAAGTGTGAACAAGGCCTAACTCTCCCAGTGTTACTTCCCCTAGGACATATGATGCACGTAGATGAATACTACCCAGATGCATAACGTTACATTCATCCACATTGAACCCCATTTGCCAAGTTAATGCCCAAACATTTAGAGTGTCCAAGTCAGCTTGTAGTTTATGGACATCTTCCATAGACTGCACAGTACTACATAGCTTAGTGTAATCTGCAAAAATAGAAATAGTGCTATTACTTCCATCCTCAATAACATTAATAAATAAATTAATTAAATAATAGAGGACCCAGCACTGAACCAATCCAATTACAAACTATACTTTCCAAGCCTATAGACCTTATTTTACCTATTAACCGTCTATGAGGGACAGTATCAAAAGCCTTTGCAAAATACAGAAACACTACATCCACAGTCGCCCCTCTGTCCAGGCTTCTACTCACCTCCTCATAAAAACAAATCAGGTTAGTCTGACAACTTCTGTCCTTGGTAAAGCCATGTTGGTTATTACTTATAATATTATTTACAGTCACATACCCCTGTATATAGTCCCTTAAGAGTCCTTCAAACATTTTTCCCACAACCGAAGCTAAATTTACTTGTCTATGATTACATGTAGAGGACCTAGAGCCCCTTTTGAATATGGGCACCACATTTACCTTCCCCCAGTCAATTGGCACTGTACCAGTACCTAGAGAATCTCTAAAAGTTATAAACAGGGGCACAGCAATGACTGAACTGAGTTCTATAAAGGGAGTCTGTCACCTCATTTTCACCTATATAACTAACAGCACTGCCCCACAGAAGATTGCATACACATCCCAGACATACCTGCGTGTACTGTGTGTCTGTATTACATGTCCAGAAAAAGCACTTTTATTATGCAGGAAAACAGCTCCCAAGTGCCCGGGACTATAACTATTATTGGGGCACAGAGTGGGCATTACTACTGTGAAGGGGGCACAATGGGCATTAATACTGTGAAGGGGCCACAGAGTGCATTATTTCTCTGGAGGGGGCACAGAGAGGGCATAACTACTGTTAGGGGGCTCAAACAGGGTATTTCCACTGTGAAAGGGGCACAGATGTGTCTGTCCCTGTGTGTCTGTCCCTGTGTCTGTCACCGTCACCATGCCCACAGTGTTCTTATGTCTTGACGCAGGGAGGCACACTAAGGATGCAGGTAACACTACCACATGATCTACACTAGTGTTATCTGTGGTTTTACATAGGACTGCAGGTAACACTACCACATGATCTACACTAGCGTTATCTGTGGTTTTACATAGGACTGAAGGTAACACTACCACATGATCTACACTAGTGTTATCTGTGGTTTTACATAGGACTGCAGGTAACACTACCACATTATCAGCACTAGTGTTATTTGTGGTTTTACATAGGACTGCAGGTAGCTACTTGGCTTTCATACTATTTTTTAAAGGGGTTGTCTCATAATGGACAATGGGGGCATCGCTAGGATATGTCCCCATTGTCCTATAGGTGCGGGTCCCACCGCTGGGACCCACACCTATATTCAGAAAGGAGCCCTGCAAGGTGGTGGCTGGAAGACTCTGGTCCGGCCATCACAAAGCCGGCTCCCCATAGAAGCGCGTGTGCGGCCACCGCTTCCGTTCATTTCTATGGAGCCGACGGAAATAGCCGAGCCAGCGCTCGGCTATTTTCGCTGGCCCCATAGAAAATGAATAGAGGGCGGCTGCGCATGTGCAGTGCGCCCTCCTTCACTTTCGGGGCTACGTTCTGGATATAGGTGCGGGTTCCAGCGGTGGGACCCGCACCTATTAGACAATGGGGGCATATACTAGCGATATACCCCCATTGTCCAAGATGACACAAACCCTTTAATGGGAGGGGGGGTGCCATTTAAATTTTTGCCTCAGGCAGCAGAAGAGCTAGAATTGACCCTGATCAGAAGATATAGCTGCTAGAAATCGAGTCAGGAGAGAAAGCTGTTTTTAGTTTCACTTTCAGCCGGGCACTTGGGAGCTGTTTTCCTGCAGAATAAGGGCTCATGCACACGAACGTGTGCTTGCCATGCCCGTGCTGTGGGCCGCATACGGCGGGTCCGCAATAAACGGACACCGGCCGTGTGCAGCCCGCATCACTGATCGCGGACCCATTAACTTCAATGCGTCCGCGATCCAGGAGATGCGGAGGCACGGATCGCAACACCACGGAAGCACTGCGGTGTGCTTCCGTGGTGCTTCTGGCCGTGCCTCCGCACCGCAAAAAAGTAGCGCAAGCACTACTTTTTTGCGGTGCGGACCCTCGGATGTGGATTGCGGACCCCATTCAAGTGAATGGGTCCACGATCCGCATGCGGTGGCCTCACGGTCAGTGCCCGTGCATTGCGGACCGCAGTTTGTGGCCCGCACCACGGGCACTGCCGGCACACGTTCGTGTGCATGAGGCCTAAAAGTGCTTTTTCTGGACATGTAATACAGACACACAGTGCACACAGGTATGTCTGGGATGTGTATGCAATCTTCTGTGGGGCACTGCTGTTAGTAATATCAGTGAAAATGAGGTGACAGACTCCCTTTAAGCACTCTTGGGTGTAATCCATCTGGACCCAGAGCCTTGTTCACATTTACCTGATTTAACTTAAGGTCCCTTTACACGGGACAATATTATAGCAGATGGTCGGGAAGGAAGAGTTCCCAACAATCTGCTGATCGTTGGTGGAAGAGACCTCTGCGTTTACATGCAGTGATCTCCTCCATAGTATGGGGAGGAGTGATCATTAATTCCATTGCTGTTCGCCATACAGACTCATTGTTTGCCAGCAGCAGATCATGTTTACACAGCACAATCTGCTGCCGGGAAAGATCACTTTTGCAGGCACACAATTGGATTACCCAATAAACAAGTCTTTTGCTCATTCATCGAGTAATCGGCGGCAAATTTACACCGCCCGATCATTGCTAACGAGCATTACTATGAAGTGGGGACCATATCTACAGTTATCCAGTTGAGTATATAACTGGGTGTACTAACAGCCCTGGCACCACCAATAGCAGCTTCTTTCTCTTCTATATACAAAGCTAAAAAAACATTTAGTTCGGGCCCGTTCACACGACCGTGTGAACGGGTCCGCACCTATTCCGCAAAATTGCGGAGTAGGGGCGAGCCCGTTCACCTCTATGGCCGGCTCGCTATCTTGCCGAGCCGCGGCTCCATGCTGCAGCTTTGCAAGAAAAGATAGAGCATGTCCTATACTTGTCCACACGCACGGACAAGTATAGGCATTTTGAATGGGGCCGCCCAGCGTGTTCCGAGCATGCGGAACACATGCCGGGCGGCCCCCGTATTATTGCGGGTCTGTAATAACGTCGACCCGCAATAATACGGCCTTCTGAATGGAGCCTAACTCTGCTTTTTCTTTATCTTCAATAACCCCCCCCCCCCTCCCCCCCCCCCCCCCCCACACACACACCTTTTCTGTTACCTAGGAGATCTACCTGCTCAGACCTTGGTTTTTTAACATTTATACTGTATATTTTAATAATTTTTGGGGGATTTGTTTTGATCTCTTTTGCCACCTGCTGATCGTTTTTAATTTTTGCAGATTTTATCTCAGTAACATTTCCAACAAGCTCTGCACTGTTAGAAATTACCAGATTCTTAATAATATTATCTTGGATGCCTAACTATTCTAATTCCCCTTCCCACCTCTTTCCCTTCACTTCTTCCCTAATCCCTTATGTCTGTAATATTCATAGATAATCTTTAAATTGTACCACTATACAGTGGAATATTATTGTTGTTTCTGTGTTAAACATAAAAATTTCTTTAAAAATAAAATTTAATTTTAGAATTTCAAAGAAATTACCAGATTCAACAAAGCATCGCCCCTCATGGGAGCTTCTACAAACTGGCCATAAAGTGGTCCTGCAGAAGGTTGACAAATCTTCTCACCTTTGCGGTTGAGGCAGGACCATTACACTAGTCTATATCTGGGAAGTTAAAAACTCCTATTATGACCATTTTACCAGCCTGTGCAGCCCGCTCTATTTGGTTATACAGCTGAATGTCTATCTCCTCCGTCGATAAATTACAATTATTATTTTTTCACAGTTTATTTCCCTTTGTAATTAAATCCATACGGTTTCAACATTCTCACCATCTTCACCCACAACTGCCTCTTTCACACTCGCCTTCATATCACTCCTCACATACAGACACATGCCACTGCCTTTTCTACTGGCCCTGTCTTCCCTAAATAGTGTAAAGCCCTCAATATTAACAGCCCAGTCATGTGAAGAGTCCACTCATGTCTCAGCCACACCCACTACATCTATGTGTACAAATTACAATTATTATTTTTTCACAGTTTATTTCCCTTTGTAATTAAATCCATACGGTTTCAACATTCTCACCATCTTCACCCACAACTGCCTCTTTCACACTCGCCTTCATATCACTCCTCACATACAGACACATGCCACTGTCTTTTCTACTGGCCCTGTCTTTCCTAAATAGTGTAAAACCCTCAATATTAACAGCCCCGTCATGTGAAGATCCACTCATGTCTCAGCCACACCAACTACATCTATGTGTACTTCTAGTACAATAGACATGCTTGCACTAGACTTCTGGCACTTGTGAACATACAATTTAAGTTACTATTTAATTTCCCACATTCAGTTCTAAGAAAACAAATATCTGGGATTTTTTTGGGTACCTTGGATGATATTGTTGGTTTGTAACAGGTCCATTTTACCACCACCTCTGTGCATTTCATGGGTGTGCATTTATATCCAGTCACCTCCCTACTTTCTTCACTAACCCCAGACTCCACTAAATCACAACTCTCTAGTCCTTATTACTATGACCCCCTCACTCCCCCAGACTTTAGTTTAAAAGCTCCTCCAGCCGTCTAACCATTTTTCCCCCCAGGGCAGTTGCACCCTCCCCATTAAGGTGCAGCCCATGCCTACTGTAGAGCCTGTAGCGGACAGAGAAGTCATACCAGTTCTCCATGAACTCAAACCCTTCCTGCACCAGCTTCTGAGCCACTTATTTAACTCCCTAAGCTCCCACTGTCTCTTTAATGACGCTCGTGGCACTGGTAGCATTTCTGAAAACACTACCTTGGAGGTCCTGAACATGAACCTCTCTCCTAGTTTCCTAAAATAATTTTAAGCACCTTCCATCTCCCCCTGACTTTGTCATTGGAACCAATGTGTACCATGACCTCCGGGTTTTCCCCAGCCCCTCCCAGCAATCTATCTATCCAATCCACAATATGATAACCAGAGCACCTGGAGGACAATAAACTGTTCGACATTCACGGTCTCGCCGACAGATGACCGTGTCTGTCGGCCTAATACAACAGTCTGGAGGTCAGTTAGAGCCCCTAGTTGTCTGCATATAGGAACCAGACTGCAAGAGTAACCTAAAGAGGACACTGAAACAGGAATACTCTGCTACAGACCCTGGGTTACCAGCCCACCGAGCAGGGGGCCAGACGAGTGACTGAGCCAAAGGCCCTTGGCCACCATTCCTTTGGTCAGGGTATTAGATTTTTGAGAGAGGCAGTTAGCTCAGGCCTTTCCTCAGCACAGAACATTCTGCTGCCAGGGAGAAACCAGCTCAGTGTTTTGCCTGCATTGTTTTACGCTTCAGTTCCTCCAATAAAGAAGCACACTGCTTTACTGAAAACCCTGACTTATGTTCCCTTTGGGGTGCCCACACCTTACCATCCCCTCTGGGGAGTAACAATATGTGGTGACTCCTCAACTGTGTCCTGGGGACTCAGCGTAGCTTTGGGACCACTCCAAACCGGGTCACTGAATCATCAGCAGCATGTGGTTTTTGAGGTCTATGCTGGTGAAGGTAGTAGCATGGGGCATCAGTGAGCAGCACCATAATGCTAGTGCTTGGGCCCAACTGGAGCGAGTTTGATGCTAATCGGAGGAGTACGATTGAGATGCATGTGATGCCTACTGGAGTCCTGGTTGATATGGGAGATAAGTAGGCCAGGGACCTATTCCACCATTTAGGAGCATAAATTCCTGCAGAGGTGGTGAGACATGATTGTGGTGTATGGAGGGCTTCCTGCCACTCTGATTCTAATTTCTAAAGGGAAGAACACTTCACCACTGGCACCAGCACTCCTAGTGTTTGGGATCCAAACATTTAAGTCCCGTACCTTTCAGTCACTGTTGGTCTACAAAAGGCTTCAGCACTCCCAGCGGGCACACTTAAATGGCTGTTCTTGTAACTCTCATAAAAGTGATTCTTGGAGTTGTAGTTTCAGAACAGTTGGAGCGTCGGAGGTTGTTGATCCCTGGTCTAGAAGCAACAGCGCCACCTAGAGTGAACTGTGACCACCATGCATATTGTGATCTTTTAAAGTAAACTGAAACCACTAAGCTTTTGTACCACTGTAGCTGAGCTTAAAGGAAATGTGTCATCAGAAAATGACCTATTGTTTAAATCACATTTTTTATGTTTAACATATTTGTAAAGAATTTTTGATGGTGTCATTTTTAATTATTCATGTCAATATCTACATTTAAACAAAAACCATAAAATCCTGCAGTTTTCACATTGGTCTGTACAGATCACTACTGTAGTTACCTGCTTATCTGTCATTCTTATCCTGCCTGTAATGATATCACCTGTGTACAGATAAGACAGGATCCACAATTCATTATAGGTGATTGTCAAAATGATCTATTCATTCCTTGTACAATGACCACTGCACAGGTCACAAAGCATGCCTAGAAAACTCTCCCCTTCTGATCATTGTGTCTATGGACCATGTGGCTGCAGAAAAACAATTTTCTTAATGCTTTCTAAATGCTGTTAAGAACAGCTCCGGCAAGATGGCCGCCCCATAATAATGTTAAGGAAACAGAAATCTACAATCATAAAATAAAAACAGATTAGAAAAAAAACAGATATGGGTTGCTATCTGGTTTTAACTGGCGTATAAAATTTTTGGCGACACATTTCAAGACAACCACTGAGCTCTTGCGATTTAATCTTAAAGAAGAAAACCTCATGAACACCACGATACAAGCTAAATATACCATTAAAATGACTGTTACTGTGGAAGGTGCCTCCCACTAAATGTTATTCCCTCAGCCCTGACAGCAATTCATTAGCATTCTCGCAAATATATAGGGGAGGGGGTCGCTTTTTAGATGCCGGTCTTAATAACCCCGTGCGTAGGTGGTTGATCCACTGTAGTTATGCAAGGTGCCGGCCTCTACATAATTTTGGCGCATGCACCGCCGGTCTGAATCTATGCCGGCTTCCTTGCTAGCTTAAACTTAGACCATTTTCTAGGCGTAGAAATGAGACGGGCCTGTCGACCTGTCCCCTTCACTCCCTTTTTTAGGCCTGGTGTGAACAAGGAAAAGTTGCAGATTGCGGCGCAAATAATCTGTGTGCCAAAATTTGCGCCAGAAATAGGGGAATTTCTGTTAGTAAATGACCCCCGTACTTCTTTGCAATTGGGTTCCTGGTCTTCAAAGTCTGTCGAAAGAAAGAATAACTGTATGTTATATATGTTGTGTGAGTCTAAAGATCGGGTCACTAAGTGCAGCGCTGATGTGCAGGAGTAGCATATCTACGACCTTCTGCCACTGTTATTGTTGTCAGCCCGATGTCACTATGACAATGAGACAAGAGTTGAACCTTGTAGAGAGAAACAGACTCTCTATCTTCTGCAGAAACTTTCCAACTTTCAGCAAGGGTAAAACTTGCGATTTTTGAGTGTTTCTCAGCATGCATAGACCCTCCCGGCAACATTTTTACTACCCTTATAAAATATTAATTGTAATTGTAAAAAACCACGCACTCAAGCGGGCATATAGAAAAAATGAAAATTTTTTATTTTTTAAATTAATTTTCACTGCATATCATGTTCTAAAAATGAAAATAAAGAAAAAAAATGAAACAAAGAAAAAAAAGGAAAAAGAAAAATAAGTGGACAAACGAACGAGCACTCCAATCAAATCTCCAAATAGGGTGCTAAATATGTGGTGGAATTTTGTGATTGCTTATAAGGACGTTTCGGTCATAAGTGACCTTTTTCAAGAATCGCCGTGAAGTAAGAAAAGTAACAATAAGTATACATGAGACCAAATTGAAGAACAAGAGATATAAGTATGGAGAATAACAATGGTAGGTAATGGTAGCAATGGTAATGTACGGAATAAGCATGTCAGATTGAATCTTGTAAAAGCTTAAGGCAGAAAACTAATACTTTCAGCAGGGCTGACGTAATCTATCTGTCCCCAGAACGGGTACAGTGTAGGTATCAGCAAGGTACCTGGATGGTAGTAGGGATATGTCCGTAGTATGTTGGAGGTGGCGTCCCACGTGCCATCAAGGGCTACTACACATGTGACTCTAACTTTGCCGTGTATTTAATTAAATGCCCCTGTGGCCTTCTCTATATTGGTGAAACATCCCAAGCCATACGGGATAGGATTTCTAGCCACAAGTCCACCATCAGATGCAACAAAACATGGTTACCACTACCTGATCACTTCAAGAAAGCCGGACAGCATTGCTCAACTTAGATACCAGATCATCGAACAAGTACAGAGACCTAGACGTGGCGGAAATCATATTGCATTACTTGAAAAACGTGAATCCTACTGGATTCACACTTTGAACACTTTAGCACCATGTGGACTTAATCGTGAATATACTATATTACAATAGATATGAGACCGTACCGCCTACCTATTGTCTGATTGTCACTAACATTCTTTTCCATTTTTTACAGATGCGTTAACCGACTCTGTATAGCCCAGGTAGTATGAGTAGTATGAGGTTATTCCTCTCCTTCCCTCCCCTCGTCTTTTTTTCCCCATATTCTTACCACTCCATAGCTTCTTGTTTTCTATTTTTATCTCCATGGCTTTCGACTTTTTAATTTTTTCTATTTAATTTCTCAATTTTTTCTCCTTTTTTCATTATTCGCATTGTTTTTTATCTTTTATTTTTATTTTTTATTTTATTTTTTCCCATTTTTCCCTTTTTTTATTTTTTCAATTTTTCAATTTTTCAATTTACCATTATTTCAATACTATTTTTTTATTACTCTTTCATTATTTTATAATTTTTATCTCATTATTTCCTCTATCTTTATTTTCCTCTGTCTATTTTCTCTCATTTCATCTCTCTTCCTCCCTTTTCCAACTATTTACATATCTACATAATCCTTACTCAATTTTCCAACTATTTACATATCTACATAATCCTTACTCAGTCCTAATTTATTAGCCACCATACACCCACATCTCACGTACACTACCCCGTTCTAATATGGCCGTTTTTCGTCTTTACATCTACGGCGCATGCGCACATTTCATCATTTCCTATGCCCCTAGCTAACATGTCTACCACTCGCTTCTGCACACACTGCGCATGCTCCGCCCTTACAGCGGCGGAACTTCCTCCCACACGCCGGCTTTTATACCGGCCATCCAAGTCTGGGTCCAGCTCCTATCACAGCGCGCTGGAACAGTGGCAAGTGGCCCGTAGGAACCAATCTCCCAGAGCAAAGAAGAAACAGACAAAGGCGTCTACTCCGGCGACCTGAGAGGTGTTTTATGGGACAAAAATATGTTCCATACCTTCTTCAATGAAGATTGTTCCCTGGAGATTCAAAATGAAGGGTTTCTGTTGTCATTCCTGCGAGACCCCGTCCTATCATCTCACCAGGGACAGTAACTATAGACCTCATTAGATGATATTCTGTCGCTCCTCTCTGTTCTTTATGCCTCTGTATCCGTCTGCCCAGCATCTCCTTAGAGTACTATATGATGGCTACTGTCTTCCCTCTTCCTTGCCCCTTATGCCTTATAGCCTTTTCTCCTATGTATTTGACTGATGTGTATACTTTTCTAGATGGTTTGTTGGTCTCCAACATGTATTTCATAGGTTCCAGCTGTATTAGTTACTACATATTGAAGACCGGTTCTAGTTCCACATCGGTTAAATGTCTTTTTCCCAGCAGTTAAATGGCTTTACCCTTACGGTTAAGATGTTGCAGGTACCAAAGTACCAGTTTTTAAACTTAGCATTTGCTCATAGGTGGAGCTGGGGTGCTGTGTTCATGCTTAGGTTTACTTGTCACCCCCAACAAACCTCCCTTGTGTTTTACTCGAGGTGGGGTTGCTCTGTTATACTAAAATCAGTACCCAGGTGGGTCCTTGCAGACTGGACTCACCATAGTGGACTTGTAGTCCGCTTCTGCCTCCTAGAAGAAGCATTACGTTATTGTTGAGCTCCTTTGGCTCTTTCGTATTAGACATATTTAGTAGTGCTCGTCTCTTTGTTTGTGTTTTGTCTTTCCCCCCCGTTTTTCCTAGTGTATCTCTCCTACTGTGACCTACGTCGTACCCCTCACCCAAAATGGCAGAATAAGTGGTCACCACGCTCAACGTAAAGGGCCTCAACTCCCCGGAGAAGAGACATCACACTATATTCCTGCTAAGAAAACTAAAGACCAGTATAGTGTTTCTGCAGGAAACACACTTTAGGAAGGATAGAATACCTAGGCTCCCTACATATTACTTCAACCAGTGGTTTTACAGCTGTCAGGAATCTTCTAAGTCGAAGGGTGTGGCAATAGCTATACACAAAGGCCTCCCCTTTCAAGTACAGCAACAATACTCTGACTCAGAGGGAAGGATTCTCTTCCTTAAGGGGAATGTTGCATCTGTCCCATACACTCTAGCAAATTTGTATGTCCCAAACAAGGGTCAGGTCCCATGGTTGTTAAGAGCTCTGGAGCAACTTAGTCTGTTTGCTGAAGGACAGATCATTTTAGGAGGAGATTTAAACCTTGTCCTTAACCCTTACTTGGACTCCTCATCAAAACGCTCTCAAATCTCTCAGAGGGCACTAGGGAAATTACACTCTAAACTACAAGAAGTAGGCCTCCTAGACCTGTGGAGACAGATACATCCACAGACAAAGGACTACACTTTTCGGTCAGCGACACATGGGTCTTTTCAGAGGCTAGATCACCTTTTGGTGTCCTCTTCACTTCTGAGTCAGACGAAGGCTACATCAATTGGTCCCATTACCATCTCGGACCACGCACCCTGCTCTGCCACGTTTGTACTCAAACAACTACCCAGACGTAATGGGTCGTGGAGATTAAATGAGTCCCTACTGGGATCCGACACAGTCTGCAAAGAAGTGAGGGACCACCTAAAAGAATACGTCTCCTTGAATTCAGATGGAAAAGTTGAAACACCCATAATCTGGGAGGCCCATAAGGCCTACATAAGGGGAATTTTTATTGCTCTAGGAGCCAAGATGAAAAGGAGTAGACAAAAAGAAATTGATAGCATTCTTCAGCGGATCTCGGCGGTTGAGAGGATCCAGAAAAGATCCAGGGTCCTCGCATTGCAAGAGGAACTGATGGCTCTGAGAGCTAAGTTGAAGAAGTTTCTCTCTAACATATCTGCAAAAAAGCACTTGTACTTCAAGCACCTTTTGTATGCTCATGGCGACAGGGGGGGACGCTTAATGTCTGCCCTTATTAAAAAAGCGAAAACAAAATCTTTCATTCAGAAAATAAGGACCGATACTGGATCTGAGGTCACCTCTACGGCCGAGATAGCGCAAGCTTTTCAGCTGTTTTATTCTAAATTATATAATTTGAACCAGGGTACTAGTGAACAGCAGGGAGGGTCGGAGGCAGATAGACAACAGAGTTTCCTACATAATCTCAACCTACCGACTATAACCCCATTGATGGCGACATCTTTATCCCGCCCAATCACAGAAGAGGAGATACAGAGCGTTTTGAAAAGTTTCTTTCCCCGGAAAAGCCCAGGCCCAGATGGCCTTCCCTTACACTACTACAAGACTTTCCACGAGACCTTAATTCCCCATTTCACCAAAGTGTGTAATGACCTGCTCCAGGGTAAGACACTACCCAGGCAGACTCAAGAAGCATTCATAACATTGATTCCCAAAGAGGGAAAAGACCCCTCTTCCTGTGGTAGCTACAGGCCAATTTCCCTTCTCAACCAAGATCTGAAGATCTGGGCGAAACTCTTGGCTATTAGGCTCAAACCATGTATCCCATCCTTGGTTGGCCCAGAACAAGTGGGGTTTGTCCAGGGTAGGGAGGGGAAAACGAACAAAACTCGCTTATTTCATGCTATACACGTAGCCCGTAGCACCCGAGAACAACTTGCCCTATTGGGTATAGACGCCGAAAAGGCGTTTGACAGGGTCAAATGGTCTTTTATGGAAGCGGTACTACACAGATTCGCTCTGCCTCAGCCCTTTATTCATGCTATATTCACCCTGTATAACGCACCACACGCAAGACTCACTATAAACGGCTCATTATCCCCGACCTTTGAGATAACAAACGGCACCCGACAGGGTTGTCCTCTGTCTCCGGCCCTCTTTGTTCTAGTAATGGAAACTCTCCTTCAGGCAGTCAGGGAACATGAGCAAATTCAGGGACTTAACATTAATAGCAAACCTCTTAAATTTCTAGCCTTTGCAGACGACTTGCTTTTTGTAGTCACTAGACCAGAAACCAGTATACCAGCTATCTCACAATTGCTTCACGACTTTGGGGGGTTATCCAACCTCAAGGTAAATACCACTAAGTCAGAGGTGCTGAACGTATCTCTCCCGTCACCAGTAGAAAATAGACTGAAGGCCTCTACTCAGTTCTCCTGGACATCCTCCTCTATTACTTACCTAGGGATTAAGATCTCAAAAAATCTTGGAGAATTATATTCCCTAAATTATGGACCCCTACTCACTGAAGTTACGGAAATGTTAAAATCATATGACACACTGTGGATTTCTTGGATGGGACGGAGGAGCCTCCTACGAACATATATTATGCCAAAGCTGCTGTATGTGATGCAGATGGTCCCCATTACCCTTTCATCCAGCTTCTTCACATCTGTCAGAGGCTTGTTTTCCAAGTTTTTGTGGAAAAATAAGAAGCCCCGTTTATCGCATTCGCTACTGGTCAGGAGAAAGGAGGTTGGGGGACTGGGGCTACCAGATGCATCTTTATACTACAAAGCTATACAATTAAACAGATGGGCCCAATTAGTGGCTCCCTGTGGAGAACCCGACCCATTTGCCATTTCCCCTGCACCCAGGGACCTTTGGACCCATGACACTAAACAGACCACTAGAGCCTCACAACATCCTATGCTCCTAGCACCTCTGGCTGTATGGAACCAGATGAGCCCAGCATTGATGCCCTATCCATCTCCCTTAATGCCCATGTCTGTGCTCCCTGAACTCTTACCTTCTCGCTCCAGGGAGGTAGAGGACTGGTGGAAGCTTATGGAAACCTGGCCCATAGGGGTGGCTCTTAAAAGTAAACAGGTCCCCTCACTAGACATGTTCCGGAAATTCTTTCCTTCTGAGATTTCAGAAGTAACTATGTCCCTGTATTATGCAGATTTTCAGTACGTTTGCTCCAGAGTCCTTGCAGCCACCAAGATAGAAAGAGAACTCACTGCTTTTGAGCAGATGATTCTGTCACAGCAACCCAAAACGAGGAAAATATCAAATGTGTATAAGCAGTTGGTTCAGGATTCTGACAAACATAGGCCATCCTTTGTACGCACCTGGGAAGAAGAACTAGGGATACAGCTGTCTGATTCAGAATACAAGTTCATTATCACCCACTCGCACGGTTTTTCCAGATGCGTGCGACTTCAAGAAAGTCACTACAAACTTCTATGTCGGTGGTATAAAACACCGGAATTTTTATTCCTACACGGCATGGGGGACTCTGACCTTTGCTGGAGATGTCAGAATGACAGAGGATCCTACCTGCACATTTGGTGGGAGTGTAGTGGGATCGCCCCTTTCTGGAAGAGTGTAGAGGAAGTGATCCAAAGAATTGACATGCCCACCCTTCGACTATCTCCTGATATGATATTCCTAGCTAGACCCTCTGGTCAGTACCAACCAGCAAAGTCAAATCTACTCACACATCTTCTAGCTATTGCAAAATCTCTCATTCCGTTGCACTGGTTACAAACGCACCCCCCCACACTAGAAGAATGGCTCCTGAAGGTGGATCAGGTATATAATTTTGAGGAACTAGTAAGCTGGACCGAGAGGAAACATGGAGCTTTCGCTCGCACCTGGGAGTCATGGAAATCTTTCAGAGGTATCTAGAGCAGTGTGAGTATGTACTCACAGGTGTTAACACTGTAGGCCACTAGTGACTTCTCCTGATGCCCCTCTTCCACCCCCTCCCCTCCCACCCCCAGTCATGTTTGTCCGTCTGTTGTGTCTGGTAGGTCCTAGTTAGTCGTAATGTTAGTTTGTTTAGATGCTATTAGTTTACTATGCGGTAGTCTATGTGCATTTAACTGAACCCAGTTAAGATTTCTGGGGTACTGACCTCTACCACCTTATTCAACGGTTATGACCTTGTAAAAGGGAGTACATTCTCCCACCCCTCCAGCACCCCGGGCTCTTTTACAATAATACCTCTGATGTCATTAGGCTTGTTATCTGAGATGTATTGCACATATTGATCTGATGTAAAGATATGATGACTGTTGTCCTTGTACAAGTGTCTTAAGACATTCTTTTTGTACCCTTGTCTTATAAGATGTTTGGAAAATTTCAATAAAAAGTGAATTACCAAAAAAAAGAGGGACTGTCCCTCCAAAAGAGGGACACTTGGGAGGTATGCTACATTGAAACAGGGATCAGACCCTGAAATGTTGAAGTCCCTGTACTGGGAGAAATATAAAAAGTAGAAAAAAAGTGTTTTATAAAAATGAAAAATAAATAAATAAAAGTTTACAGTAAAAAAGTGCCCCTTTCCCTTCATCAAGTGATTTTTAATAAAAAAAAAGGAAAGAAAATTAATAAAAATAGACATATTAGATATCGCCACGTCCATAATGACCAGCTCTATAAAAATATCTAATAATGATCTACCCCCTCAGTTTTAAATAAATAAAAACTGGTCAACAGCCATTTTTTTTATCACCTTGCTCCAAAAAAGTGTAATATTGAATGATCAAAAAATCATATATACCCAAAAATGGTGTCAATAAAAACAACTATTCCTGCAAAAAATAAGCCCCTACACAAGACAATTTGCAGAAAAATAAAAAAAATATGGCTTTCAGAAAATGGTAAAATGGTAAATGGTAAAATATATTTTTTTTTCCAAAAAGGCTTTATTATGTAAACTGAAACAAAAAATAGAGATATTTGGTATTGTTGCATCTGTAACAACCTGCTCTATAAAAATAACACATGATCTATCCTGTTAGGTGAGTACCGTAAAAGACAAAAAACCTTGGTACCTTGTCTCACAAAAAAAATATCGAGCAATGAAATGTACCCCAAAATTACAACCACAAATTGGACGTTTTTGTTAACTGTAGAATCAGGGTAATAAATATTGAATTTTGGAAATTTTCTCAAACATTTTAAAAATTGCATCTAACATTGTACTCCATCTATCATCCAAAAAAATAAAATTGCATTAAAAAAATGATGCCAACATAAAGTAGACATGCGTATGGGAAATGTAAAGTATTAACTATTTTATAAGGTATCACTATCTGCTTTAGGCTACATTCACACGACTGTTGTGTTTTGCGGATCCGCATATTGCGGATCCGCATATCACTGATACCGGTCCATGTGCGTTCCGCAATTTGTGGACCGCATATTCTTGCGGACAAGAATAGGACACATCTTTTGCGGCCTCATAGAAATGAATGGGTGTGAATGTAGCCTTAAAAGCAGAGAAATTTAAATTTTGAAAATTGTGAATTTTTACAGTAAATTTGGATTTTTTTTTTATAAAACAGGTGAAATGTATTGACTCAAATTTACCACTGTCATGAAGTACAATGTGTCAGAAAACAGTCTCAGAATGGCTTGGATAAGTAAATGTTCCAAAGTTATTACCACATAAAGTGACACATATCAGATTTGCAAAAAATGGCCTGGTCAGGAAGGTGAAATCTGGACCAGCATAGAAGGGGTCCTAAACTGTGAGGATGCCTTCACACTTGACAGATTTTGTGGGCAAAAAGGTGAATGGAACTGATTTTCAGTTGCTGAATTTTCTGCCACGAAATCTGCAGCGTGTGAAGGCATCCTGACACACTTGTCCATATTCCTGCCGTGCCTGAACCGCATCCCTGTTAAGGCCACCTGTACAACGCGGCAGGGCTTGAACAGCTCATCACTGCTGTGACGTGTTGTTCAAGGACATGTGACTGTGAGGACTATGATTGGCAGCAGCAGTCACAGAACCAAGCCAACTTTTGGTCCTGCAGAGACCAGAAGTGGTTAGGAAACACTAACGTTTGCTTTTCCTGCAGTCCTCCAGATCCATATAATACTGCTATTGCCTTCTCTGCTCCAACTCTGCTATGACCCTTGTACATCTTGCCACCTTTTGATGCTTCCTGTAATCTTATCCGGCATGACAGCAGCTTCCTGACACTGGGTGCTACGGTTTCTTGTTGGTAATCTCACCCAGTCCCTATCTGTCGGTTATCTAGTGTCTGCACATTTATTAGTTCACAATGATACTTTTAATCCCAAGTGCAGGATTTTACATTCTGTATATCACTTCCCTTTCTCCAGTGAATACATTAATGTAATGCTGCAGATCTACCACAAGGTGAGGTGATTAGGATGAAGATGATAAATGGAGGTAGGTACCAGAACCTTTGTTATATTCTGTAGACTGCAGATTATTACATCACTGACCTCTAGAGATCTGCAGAACATTGCTCTGTCTCCTCTACCTCCTGACAGATACACATAGTGATATGTTCTGCAGATTATTACACCAGTGAACTATCTAAAGATCTGCTGAACTTTGCTCTTCCTCCTGATAGATATATCCTGCCGACAGGGGCGGGCTGGGCCGGGGGGCAGGAGGGCAGATGCCCCCCGGGCCAGTGTATGTCAGGGCCGCCATGGCTCCTGAACTCAATTGTATCTGCATCCACTAGATGCAGATACAATTGTGCCAGTAGCAGCCAGCGCAGGCGGAGCAGGGAACCTCTGGTTCCCTGCTCCGCTACTCCCGGTGGCCGGTCGCACAGATGTGACGTAGGCGGCGCGATGACGTCATCGCGCCGCCTGCGACGTTCCTCGGGAGCAGACCTGCCGGAAGAGGCCGGGTCTGCATCGTGGGACCGCGCCTGGACAGGTGAGTATTAACTGCCCTCCCCCTATGCTCTCTATATGCCACCCCCTTAACCTAATACTGCCCCCTGCCTCCCTATTACTGACCCCCATACTGGCCCTGCCTTACCCTAACCCTAATACTGGCCCCTGCCCCACCTCAGTACTGACCACCCTGCCTTACCCCTGACCCCTAATACTGGCCCCTGA
>ONZH01019488.1:0-21943 GCA_900303285.1 Rhinella marina | reverse complement strand
AGATTCGAACGGAGCGAATCTCAAAAGATCCGGATTCGCTTCGGAGTAGAAAATTGCGAAGATTCGTATTGAATCTACGAAGTGGCGAATAGATTCGCTCATCCCTATTGGTTACCCATCCTCAGGATAGGCCACCAATATTGTCTTTCCCCCATGTCACTCAGTCCCCCTACCTGACCTGTTCGTTACAGTTAATAGCACAATGCTTACTCCTGTCTCACTGGCCCGCTGCCTGGGGGTAACATTGGATTCTACCCTGTCCTTTAATCCACACATCCAAACACTGACCTCCACCTGCCGTTCTCAAGTTAACATTTCTCGTATACGCACCTTCCTCACCCCTGAGTCAACTAAAATACTAGTGCATGTTTTCGTCATCTCCCAACTGGACTACTGTAACTTCCTCCTTTGTGGCCTCCCATCCAGCTCTCTCGCTTCCCTCCAATCTATTCTCAACTCTGCTGCCCGGTTAATCCACCTCTCCCCTTATTTCTCCTCTGCCAATCCCTTCACTGGCTCCCCATTGCCCAGAGAATTCAGTTTTAAATACTTACAATAAGGCCATCCACAACCTGTCCCTTCCTTATATTTCTGACCTGCTTTCTTGATACATCCCCACATGGAATCTCAGATCCTCGCAGGACCTACTCCTCTGTTCTCCTCTCATCTGTACTTTACAAAATTGACTACACAATATGTCACGCACCTCTCCTATATTCTGGAACTCACTACTCCAACACATCAGACTCTCCCCCAACATCCAAACCTTCAAGAGTAAACTGAAAACCCACCTTTTCTGGAAAGCCCACCATTTGCAATGAGTATGCTGCTACCGAACAGCCACATGAGCATCCTATACCCTCACCTACAGTGTTTTCCCCTTCCCTTATAGATTGTAAGTTCTTGCGGGCAGGGTCCTCTTCCCTTCAGTACCAGTCTGTTAATAGTTTCTTGTTTATTGTATACTAGCTGAAGGACCCGGCTTCGCCCGGGTATATTTAATTTATTTCTTTTACTATTTGTGTGTGTGTCATTAAAAGATATCGAGAGTGACCTCTACAGTGCCTGCCCCTTTAACAATGACCTCTACAGTGGCCCAACCCCTTAACATTGACCTCTACAGCGGCCAGCCCCTTTAACAGTGACCTCTACAGCGACCCGCCCCTTTAACAGAGACCTCTACAGCGGCCCGTCCCTTTAACAGTGACCTCTACAGCGGCCCGCCCCTTAAACAGTGACCTCTACAGCAGCCCGCCCCTTTAACAGTGATCTCTACAGCAGCCTGCCCCTTCAACAGTGACCTCTACAGAAGCCTGCCCCTTTAACAGTGACCTCTACAGCTGCCCACCCCTTTAACAGTGACCTCTACAGAAGCCCGCCCCTTTAACTGTGATCTCCACAGCAGCTCGAGTGGCCACTGTCTTCACCCCAGAAAGCCAGACCTCACCGGCCATTCCCCCAAACGTGAAACAGCGCCCCCAGTTCCCATGAAGACACATCACTAAACATGAGGCCACGCCCCCCTCTGGCTCCGTGAAGACATGGAGGAGAAGCTGTCTGAGTGTGAGCTACTGAAAGGGTGGACATCCCTGTGTCTGTCCAGGCACTGCGTCGGACGGAGAACAGGTAGCCAGAAAACTGGACTGTCCAGCCTAAAGCCGGACATCTGGCCACCCTAACATCAGCCTACCCCTAGGGTGGCCAGAGGTCTTGTTTTAGGCTGGACGGTCTGGCTTTCAGACTCCCTGTCCTCTGTCATGCGCAGGGCCTGGATGGACACAGCAGCAGCACTCGCAGCAGCAGCACTATGCAGTCTGAGCAATGAGCTGCAGGGAGAAAGTCACCCTCCCCCCACCCCTGCAGCTGACAGAAGGTGATTTTTACCAATATTTTTAATCCCGGTCAAATGCAGCATGGAAGGGGCGTGGCCAGACTGAGTCAGGGGCGTGACTTAGTGGGATCTGGGGGTGGTGCTTTTAAGTCCTTCTTTTGACGGTGGCCGGAATTACAGGTCGATGCCTGATTTAGGAGGAAGGTGGGTAGCAGTGGAAGAAAACATCTTTTATTACTACTGAACAGTAAATATGTAAAATTTACATTATATGAGGTAATGATTGATGATGAGTTAGTCTAAAACATAAGTTATAGTTATGGTAACCGGGAATACCCATTTACCATTGTCATCCACAGTGCTCTGCCTCTTTAATGCAGACCTAAAGCAGTGAACTGGCTAGGTTGTCATAGAAACCTGATGTGTGCCTGTGAGCTTCTATTGGCTGATAAGGGTCATGTGACCAGGCTACTATTGGCTAATGCATGTTTTGGGAATATCTCAGGATCGGTACGTCCTGGAGAGTTGAAAACTGTTCTAAAACCTTCCCGGACACCTGATGTACATGTGTGCCAAATTTTGTGATTGTAGCTGCAGTGGTGCAGTGGTTCCTTTAGCGGACATACACACACACACACACACACATACATACACTCAGCTTTATATATTAGATTTATATTTGTATAATCCTGACTGGATGTACAGCATCATGGAATCTACCACTTAGTGCTATAAGACGTATATATTTGTCTTGGAGTGCTGCTACTTAGAGCTCCATGACGAGTATACACGCCATGGCACTAAACTGTCAGGACCTCGGCTGTTACATCTCAGCTTACCGGCCTGGGACCAATGAGGGTGGTCCTGGGCCGGCGATCACTGTGATTGGCTAGTCTGTAAAGACTAGGCAATCCTAATGCCGACTGAAAGGTTCTGATCCCCACAGTCCGAGACTGTGGGTATCAAAATCTTCTAAAATGTTAATAATGAAACCCCCCATCGTTTTTTGCACAGATAAGACCCCCCTCTGTTTCAGGATCACCAGCGGTTTCCCAGCACTTCCCCAGCACTTCCCCCCTGCAGCTCTCCCCTCCCTTGCCGCAATCTCTTTCTTCAGGATGGGCGAACGTTGTTAGCAGAGTGTCAGCTGCTACTGTTTCAAGCAGCTGACACTCCGCTTGAAACAGCTGACATCGGGGCTGGCACTGATGATGGCTGTTTAACCCCTTTCCATGCCGTGGTCCTTGGGGACCGCTTTATGCACAGGGTTAACAAGGAGGGAGAACCTGTGCCGTGGCAGCGGCCCGATGCTTGACAGAGGGAGGGAGCTCTGCTGCACTGCTCTGGCAGTGTATCGATTGTTACCATGGCAACTGGACGCTTTCACAGGCATCCAGCTTGCAATGGTATATCTGCCTGATCAGATTGCTAAAGGCAGGAGCCTGATCAGCCTAAGTGTAAAGGAAAATACACTGCGGTACACTATACAGTGTACTGGAGTGTATTGTAGAGGAATCAGACTCATTGGATCTTCAAGAACCAAGTGAGTCTGGGTCAAAAAAATTTTTTTTTATAAAAGTGAAAAAAAGTAAAAAAAAAATAAAAAAAAAAATAAGTGAAAAAATCAATATTGCACATTTATAATCGATTAAAAATTAAAAAATAAAATACACTACACATGTTTGGTATCACCGCATCCATAACAACCTTATCTATAAAATATCACACACTCTACCCCCAAAAGGTAAATACCGTAAAAAAATTCTATGAAAACTGTTCCAAAAAGCCATTTTTGTCACCTTACATCACAAAAAGTTTAATACTAAGCGATCATATTTACCCCAAAAATGAGCCCCTACGTAACACAATTGGCCAAAAATTTAAAAAAAACTATGGCTCTAAGAATATGGAGACGTTAAAACATGATTTTTTTGTGTCAAAAATGCTGTCATTGTGTTAAAGTTAAATAAATAAAAAAGTAGACATATTAGGTATCCCCACGTCCGTAACAACCAGCTCTGTAACAATATCACATGATCCAACCCCCTAGTTGAACACCATAAAAAAATAAAATAAAATGTGCTAAAAAAGCCATTTTTTGGTCACTTTACATCACAGAACGTGTAATAACAAGCAATCAAAAAGTCATATGCACCCTAAAATAGTACCAATAAAACCATCACATCATCCCGTAAAAAATGAGTCCCTACATAAGACAATTGCCGAAAAAAAATAAAAATTAATGACTTTCAGAAAATGGATACACAAAAACATGTTTTATTTCAAAAATGCTTTTATTGTGTAAAGTCAAAATAAAAATAAAAAAAATAGGCATAATAGCTATTGATGTGCCCGTAATGATCTCCTCTATAAAAAATATCACATGATCTACCCCCTAAGGTGAATGCTGTAAAAAATAAAATAAAAACTGTGCCAAAACAACCATTTTTTATCTACATACCCAATAAAACGTAATATTGAATGTTTAAAAAAATATTACGGTATGTACCCAAAATTGGTACCAATGAAAATGTCAACTGTTCCTGCACTGGCTCCCACACAAGATGATTGGCAGAAAAATAGAAAAAATATGTCTTTCAGAAAATGCAGACACAAAAATTAAGATTTTTTTGCAAAAATATCTTATTATGTAAAACGGAAACAAACAAAAAGGTAGACATATTTGATATAGTGACGTCCGTAACTACTTGCTCTATAAAAATATCACATAATCTAACCTGTTAGATGAACATTGTAAAAAAATATAAAAACTGTGCCAGAACAGCCACAAACAATCACAAACATTGGATATACATTATATACAAAGAAATATAAATATATATATAGAAAATTGAAGAGTGAGGAAACGTGAACCAACAAAAAATAAATAAAAATAATAATGAAAAAAACATGCTGTGCAAGTGCAAAGTGCCCAGTGCCAAAAGTGCTGAGTGCTCATTGTGCAAAAAAGGAGGGATACTATCCCAAAATCACTGATAATGGAGAGATACAGTACATATGTTACCAGTATGATTTCTCATGCACCCATGTACCCATGGGTAGTGGACATGGATTGGATTTTTGCACATATACTAGAACTTCTCAGCCTACAACAGGATATAATTCTTCTTTTTTTTTGTATAGGAATGCACTTATGTTTATATCATGTAAAGGGATATAATCTCCTTTGTTTTTCGCATAATATTGTATTTAAGTTTATATCCTGTATTGGGATATTATCCCTCCTTTTTTGCACAATGAGCACTCAGCACTTTTGGCACTGGGCACTTTGCACTTGCACAGCATGTTTTTTTCATTATTATTTTTATTTATTTTTTGTTGGTTCACGTTTCCTCACTCTTCAATTTTCTATATATATATATATATTTATATTTCTTTGTATATAATGTATATCCAATGTTTGTGATAGTTGACACAAGATACACAATTTTATTACACACATTAATTAACTGATATCCTAGATAGAGTTGTATGGTAACTAAACATCTTTGTATATATATGGAATTCCGTTCCGGTACTTTAGTGTAATAATAATCATGTCCACGTTCTTTATATGTATGTAATCATGTAATAATTGTGCCTATTTCTGGGTTTATGTTATTTTAAATCATGTGACTGTAGTTAATCATGTGATGAGCGATCCGCCTCCCTGCTTTTAGACTCACTGTGTATTCATCTCCGATCATGTGATCATTGGACCGGGTATCGCGTGACCGTGACTACAATCTTTTTGCGAGACTTTGTCTCCGTGCGGCCATGACGGCCCCGGCACACGCAATTCCGGATCTAATGATGAGGTAATCTCTGTCACCTGTCGTGGCATTATTTAAACCCTCTTGTGAACACTGCTCCCCACATTTCTTTGTCACCCCTTACGAAGCCATACCTGCGAAACGCGTCGGGTGAACAGGGGACTACACCTGCGACGCCTCTGTGATTATTCTGCTACAGCTGGTAACGTACTGCCATGATCATTTGTGCTCCTTTCTTTTGAGCTCTATTCTTTTTTGGTAAATCTGTGTGGTTACCTTTTTGCAGTTTTTTTATATAAGAGCTTTGGGGACTATATTCTTTGTTATGGCATTTCTTTGGTGTGGCCTGTTAATTTTATAGGCCCATTGTACGTTTTCCGGCCTATGTGATTTATTTTGGGCTTAGACGCAGGTGTATAGTCCCCCTAAAAGTGGGGCTTATTGCCTTTTATCTTTTGTCTCCTATGTATATGGACTCCTCCATTTTAGTGGTGTAATTTTAGTATTTAATAAAGATTTAATTATTTGCTATTGAATTGAGTTGTTTTTCTTTGGGGCATTACACAGCTCTTTCTGTAGGTTGTAGTGGTATCTTTTTGGGGCTGTGCCCAGTGGTAGGCTTAGTTGTGGATATATGACTATGAAAATTGTAGATTCACACTGAAGGCATTAAAACTATGAATTAACACATGTGGAATTATATACTTAACAAAAAAGTGTGAAACAACTGAAAATATGTCTTATATTCTAGGTTCTTCAAAGTAGCCACCTTTTTCTTTGATTACTGCTTTGCACACTCTTGGAATTCTCTTGATGAGCTTCAAGAGGTAGTCACCTGAAATGGTATTCCAACAGTCTTGAAGGAGTTCCCAGAGATGCTTAGCACTTGTTGGCCCTTTTGCCTTCACTCTGCGGTCCAGCTCACCCCAAACCATCTCGAATGGGTTCAGGTCTGGTGACTGTGGAGACCAGGTCATCTGGCGTAGCACCTCATCACTCTCCTAGCCTTTACACAGCCTGGAGGTGTGTTTGGGGTCATTGTCCTGTTGATAAATAAATGATGGTCCAACTAAACGCAAACCGGATGGAATAGTATGCCGCTGCAAGATGCTGTGGTAGCCATGCTGGTTCAGTATGCCTTCAATTTTGAATAAATCCCCAACAGTGTCACCAGCAAAGCACCCCCACACCATCAGACCTCCTCCTACATGCTTCAAGGTGGGAACCAGGCATGTAGAGTCCATCCGTTCACCTTTTCAGCGTTACACAAAGACACAGTGGTTGGAACAAAAGATCTCAAATTTGGACTCATCAGACCAAAGCACAGATTTCCACTGGTCTAATGTCCATTCCTTGTGTTCTTTAGCCAAAACAAGTCTCTTCTGCTTGTTGCCTGTCCTTAACAGTGGTTTCCTAGCAGCTACACTATTTTACCATGAAGGACTGCTGCACACAATCTCCTCTTAACAGTTGTTGTAGAGATGTATCTGCTGCTAGAACTCCGTGTGGCATTGACCTGGTCTCTAATCTGAGCTGCTGTTAACCTGCGATTTCTGAGGCTGGTGACTCGGATGAATTTATCCTCCGCAGCAGAGGTGACTCTTGGTCTTCCTTTCCTGCGGCTCATGAGAGCCAGTTTCTTTGTAGCACTAGGTTTTTGCGACTGCACTTGGGGACACTTTCAAAGTTTTCCCAATTTTTCGTACTGACTGACCTTCATTTCTTAAAGTAATGATGGCCACTCATTTTTCTTTACTTAGCTGCTTTTTTGTTGCCATAATACAAATTCTAACAGTCTATTCAGTAGGACTATCAGCTGTGTATCCACCTGATTTCTGCCCAACACAACTCATGGTCCCAACCCCATTTATAAGGCAAGAAATCCCACTTATTAAACCTGACAGGGCACCCCTGTGAAGTGAAAACCATTTCAGGTGACTACCTCTTGAAGCTGTTTTGGCTAAAGAACACAAGGAATGGACATTAGACCAGTGGAAATCTGTGCTTTGGTCTGATGAGTCCAAATTTGAGATCTTTTGTTCCAACCACTGTGTCTTTGCAGGGCTGTATTAGCAACTAGGCACCGGGGGCACGGTGCCTAGGGCGGCAGGTTCCGGGGGTCGGCACCCCGCCGGGAGAATATAACTATTGTGAAAAATCCACAAAAAATCCACTTTATAAGTGCATCTTATACAGGGAATACTAGCGAGCGCTTCCATAATGGAAGCGCTCACTAGCCTGCAGGAGGAGGGGGAGTGAAGCGCTGGTAGCACTGCTTCAGGACGTACAGAGCACCCTCTGACCTGATGTTGCAGTAGGTCAGGTGACTTTGCCGCGGGCCCCTGGAAGAGGAGAGAGAGCGGGGACACAGCCAGGACCAGAGGTAAGGTTATTTTTTTTTCTTGTCTGATCTGAGGTCTGAAGTGGGGGCCAAAAAGGGATCTTAAAAGGTGGGGACAGAACGGGGGCGATCTGAAAAGGTGGGAACGAATGGGGGGGGGGATCTGAAATGGTAGGACAGAATGGGGGGGGGATCTGAAATGGTGGGACAGAATGGGGAGTCTGAAATGGTGGTACAGAATGGGGGGGTCTGAAATGGTGGGACAGAATGGGGGGGGGGTCTGAAATGGTGGGACAGAATGGGGGGGGATCTGAAATGGTGGGACAGAATGGGGGGGGATCTGAAATGGTGGGACAGAATGGGGGGGGGATCTGAAATGGTGGGACAGAATGGGGGGGATCTGAAATGGTGGGACAGAATGGGGGGGGGAATCTGAACTGGTGGGACAGAAATGGGGACCAGAAAGGGGGGGGGGGGTCTAAAATGGGGGCCAGAAAAGGGGTCCCAGAAGGAGAGTTTTATATGGGGGCCACAAGAGTATGATATGGGGCCAGAAGGGGGGGGGGTATGATTGGGGATCTAATTAGGGGTCTGAAGGAGGTCTGATTAGAGGCCTGAAGGGTCTGACTGGGGGTCTAGAGGGGTCTGATTGAGGGTCTGGAGGTCTAATGGGGGTCTGATAGGCGGTCTAATGAGGGTCAGATATGGGAGTTTGGAGGTCTAATGGGGGTCTGGAGATGGGGGGGTCTCATCTGGGGTTTGATATGGGGATCTGATCTGAAAGGTAAGGGGGGGTACTGTTTTTCTGTGTGGTGCCAGTATTTTCAGGGGGGCTGTTTCTGTAGTATAGTATGGGGGGCGGGCAGGGTGAGATGTGGAGAAGGTGAGAGGATGATGGAAAAGTAGGAAAGTAAGATGTCTGTTTGTTGAACTCTTCAGAGACGAGGCACAGCTGAAAGAAGTCACCATGGCGGTCTGGTCTGACAGAAGAAGAGGAAAGAAAACGTCATCAGAGAAGAGAAGTCACTGGATGTAAGAGGTACATATGTGGCGCTGTATGACCCTGTATGCTCTGTAGTGCTGTATGAAATGTTTTCCAAGTCTGTCTTTGAAGGGGTGGTCTTTTTTTTTTGTACGAGCGCTGCTTTCTCTGCTCTGTTTACTGCTCTTCACTGCAAATTCTATGGCAAGCAGGTGAACAGAGCAGAGAAAGCAGCTCTCATATGAGCTCTGCTCTCTCTTCAAACAGCTGATCGTCAGGGTGCCAGAGGACCCCAGCCGATCTGATATTGATGACCTATAGTGAGGATAGGTCATTAGTAGTAAAAAGAGGACAACCCCTTTAACAGTAGGACTGGAGGGAAGGGTTTAGGTTGAGAATTTGGCATGGGGGGGGCGTTTCAATATTTGCCCTGGGCATCAGAAAAGCTAGGTGCACCAGCGGCAGGTGGGGGGGTACAGACTGAGGGTAGTTGGGTGTATGGGGATGGTGGGGTAGTTGGGCAGGGATTAAATGGCTTGGCAGAGGACCATTTTCAGTATCCAGGGGGTTGGGGGGGGATGTATAGGTCACTGTAATAAGTCCAGGAGGAGGCTACTATGGGGGTGGGGTAACAAGGTTACTATGGGGTTGGGGGGCTACTAAAGAGAGACTACTATGCTACTGTGGGGGGGAGGAGGCTACTATGGGGGGTGAGGGGGCTACTATGTGGGGAGGGGTAACGAGGAGAGACTACTATGAGGTGGGGGGATGAGAAGAGCCTACTATGGGGGGTGGGGGTTCTAAGGAGAGGCTACTATGCTACTGTGGGGGGGGAGGAGGCTACTATGGGGTGGGGGGGACTGAGGAGTGGCTACTATGCTACTATTTGGGGGCGTGGGGGGAATGGATCACGTTGGGGGGGCGTCATCACAGAGAGTGGCTAGGGCAGCATGAACCCTAAATACAGCCCTGTGTCTTTGTGTAACGCTGAAAAGGTGAACGGATGGACTCTACATGCCTGGTTCCCACCGTGAAGCATGTAGGAGGAGGTCTGATGGTGTGGGGGTGCTTTGCTGGTGACACTGTTGGGGATTTATTCAAAATTGAAGGCATACTGAACCAGCATGGCTACCACAGCATCTTGCAGCGGCATACTATTCCATCCGGTTTGCGTTTAGTTGGACCATCATTTATTTATCAACAGGACAATGACCCCAAACACACCTCCAGGCTGTGTAAAGGCTAGGAGAGTGATGAGGTGCTACGCCAGATGACCTGGTCTCCACAGTCACCAGACCTGAACCCAATCGAGATGGTTTGGGGTGAGCTGGACTGCAGAGTGAAGGCAAAAGGGCCAACAAGTGCTAAGCATCTCTGGGAACTCCTTCAAGACTGTTGGAATACCATTTCAGGTGACTACCTCTTGAAGCTCATCAAGAGAATTCCAAGAGTGTGCAAAGCAGTAATCAAAGAAAAAGGTGGCTACTTTGAAGAACCTAGAATATAAGACATATTTTCAGTTGTTTCACACTTTTTTGTTAAGTATATAATTCCACATGTGTTAATTCATAGTTTTGATGTCTTCAGTATGAATCTACAATTTTCATAGAAATGAAAATACAGTAAAACTCTTTGAATGAGAAGGTGTGTCCAAACTTTTGGTCTGTACTGTATATCAAAATAAAACTGTCACCTTATCCCATAGTTTCCAAAATGGAGTCACTTTTTGGTTGTTTCTACTGTAGGGGGGGGGGGACTTCAAATGGGACATGGTGTCTTAAAACCAGTCCAGCAAAATCTACTCTCCAAAAACCATATGGCACTCCTTTCCTTCTGCTCTCTGCCATGTTCCCTTACAGCAGTTTACCACCACATGTAGGGTGTTTCCGTAAACTGCAGAATAGATATTGGGTTTAGTTTAGCTGTTAACCCTTGATGTGTTACAAGAAATATGGATTAAAATGGAAAATCTGCCAAAAAAGTGAAATCTCATATTCCTTTAATTCTTGTGGAATACATAAAGGGTTAGAAAAGTTTGTAAAAAACAGTTTTGAATAACTTGAGGGGTGTACTTTCTAAAATGGGGTTCATTTATGCGAGGTTTCCACTATGTAAGCCCCACAAAGTGACTTCAGAACTGAACTTGTCTTTAAAAAAATGGCTTTGGAAATTTTCTTAAAAATTTTAAGAATTGCTTCTAAAATTATAAGCCTTCTAAAGTAAAAAAAATAAAAAATTAAATTAAATTTACAAAATGATGCAAACAAAGTACTGTATTTTTCACCCTATAAGACGCACTGACCCATAAGACGCACCTAGGTTTTAGAGGAGGACAATAAGAAAAAAAATATTTTTCATCAGACCTCTGATCAGACCAGCAATCAGACTCCCAATGTTAATTACAGCTCAGCTGACAGCCCCAATAAGACCCCCAATGTTAATAAGACCCCAATAAGACCTCAGATCAGACCCCAATCAGAACTCAGCTAAGACCTCAATGTGAATGACCCCCAATCAGACCTCAGATAAGAGCCCCATGCCTTTTATCAGCCCTCATATGCCTTAAATAAGACCCCATGCCTCTTATCAGCCCCCTATATGCCTCTTATCAGCCTCCAGCAGTCTTATATCAGCCCCCATTGCCTCTCCCCAGCCCCCAGCGCCTCTCATCAGTGCCCATTGCCTTTTTCAGCCCCCAGCAGCTTCATATCAGCCCCCAGCAGCTTCGTATCAGCCCCCAGCACCTGTTATAACCCCCAGGAGTCTTATCAGCCTCCATTGCCAGTGCTTCTTATCAGCCCCCGTAGTCTCTCACCAGCCCCAGCACCTCTTATCAGCCCCCAGCCAAGTAATATCAGCCCCCATCAGCCTCATATTGAATAAAATAAAAAAAAAAAACACTTACCTCTCCTGCTCTGGATGGTGCCACTCCTCTTCTCTAGCGCGATCCTCTTCGTGCTTCCGGCTGTGCTGTGAACATTTCCTCATTAAGTTGATCGGCAGAGGTGGCAGACCCTGCCGATCAGGAACCCCACTGATCAGATATTGATGACCTATGCTGAGGATAGGTCATCAATATTAAAAGCCCAGACAACCACTTTAAGGCCCCTTTCACACGGACAAGATTTCCGCGCGGGTGCAATGCGTGATGCAAACGCATTGCACCCGCACTGAATCCTGACCCATTCATTTCAATGGGGCTTTTCACATGAGCGATGTTTTTCACGCATCAGTTCGCCGTTGCGTGAAAATCGCAGCATGTTCTATATTCTGCGTTTTTCGCGCAGCCCTGGCCCCATTGAAGTGAATGGGGCTGCATGAATAACGCATTGCATCCGCACGCAAGTGCAGATGCAATGTGTGATTCACTGATGGTTGCTAAGAGATGTTGTTTGTAAATATTCAGTTTTTTATCACGTGCGTGTAAAACGCATCAAAGTGCTTCGCACCCGCGCGGAAAAAACTGAACAAATGTACGCAATCGCAGTCAAAACTGACTGCGATTGCGTGCGGATTGGTGCGGATTACCCGGAACGCATCCGGACTGAATCTGTGATGCCCGTGTGAAAGAGGCCTAAGTACTTGAGGATTGACATGTACCTACAGTTACCAGTTTACTGTACATGCCACTGTTTTGGGATAACATCTGCATTGTGAGTCTTTACAAAGGTTTGCATTATTTTTGCAGTAGCTCCAAAAACTTAAAGTCCAATTATATCATAGACCATTATTAATTATTACAATAAACAACTGGTTGATCCTAGCAAACTCCAGAGACCAGTTGTTAAAGTTTGAATAAACTGGATAAAATACATTCTAATTACCAAATATGCATTTACTGTAGTTTCTAAGGCTCATTTATTGTCTCTTCTTCCTCCCAAGAAGATTCTGAAAATTGAGCATTCAGTTTATTTTCTCATTCAGGATTTGTGAACCACAATCAGAATTGTAACAACAGTACTAGGTTGGTAAACAAGATTCTTGTTCTCCACCAACAGATCTACTGTATGTCAGTGTCAACTGATGGAGGATCAAGAAGAAGCCCTTAATAAAAACTTTTTTTTAGCTTTATAGAATCATTTGCCTCCACTTAGACCTCTTTGTCTACAATGAAATTGAGCCTTTGTCCTTCATTATCTGTCAGCCCATGCCTTTGAACAACTAAAGAATGCCCACTCAAATTTCTTTTGGAAAAAGTCAATTTTCTGGTAACTATTTCCGCCATTAGTTTGTGAGCTACAAACTCTCTCTTAACAAGAATTTCAAATTAAACCATAATGCTGAATATTACATAGATAAGGTTTTGTCAGTTTCCAACCTTACGCTAAGTGCATGTGACCATATTTATTTTGTGGTTCCCAAACTACGGATCGTAAAAATACAGATACAGGCTGTGTGCATGCCAGATTTTTGGTGGGCTCAATAGTACAAAAATGTCTCTTGTCTGTAAAGTGGACAAGAATAGGACACATTCCCTAATTTGCGGGATGGACACACAAATTCTGCAAAGAAAAATACAGTTGTCTGAATGAGGCATTAAGAAGGAATATTTTCTGCCTGGTTTGTATCTTCCTCAGAATGAGTATCACTGTTTTTTCTAGTAGTCACTGGAGCCCTATATTTTTTATTGTGTGGTTTTGAATGTCCATTGTACAATTGTTGAAGAGATAGTCTGAAGTTATCACAAGAGATTTTATTTTAATATTATTTTTTCATCTTTTTAAAATTACATTTAAAGATAAGTATGTCCAAGACATTGACATATTTCCTTTATATTCTCCCTGTGTACTAGTAACTGAAATCAGTGATCCTCAGCCAGCAGTGAAACATAATTTCCATTAGGTTCCATTAATTTTGTTTACCATAGAGAACCAGTGTTATCAAACTTTTATATATTTTTTTTCTTTGCCCTAAAGTAAAAATAATTGATTTACAGATGGATGGATAATGCTCTAAATCAATTATCTTCAGAGAGAGAAAAAAATCAGAACATTGTGAACCCATTATTTCATCACATCCTACAATGTGTTATATGTTCTGCACAGTGTTTGATGTACCTGATAGAAACACATTAAACAGCAATACTAGGCAACAAATATTATTCGTTTAGAACTTGTATATCACAAATAATTGGGGTCATTTATCAAACTGGTGTTAGCAACTGGCTTAGCAACCAATCATATTTCATCAACCTTTCATTTTCCAAAGGAGCTGTCAAAAAGGTGGAATCTGATTGGTTGCTATGGGCAACTAAGACAGATCTACTTTACACCAGTTTGATAAATGACCCCAAATATTTTTAGGTGTATTGAAAAACCCCTTCAAGACTTGGCCATTTTTTCCAATTTCCTGACCAGGCTTATTTTTGAAAACCTGATATCTCACTTTATGTGTTATAATAATTTTGGAATACTTTTAATTATCCAAGATATTCTAAAACTATTCTCGTGACACATCATACTGCATACTCCTGATAAATTTGGGATTTAAAAAAAAATCCAAAATTTATAGAAAATTTTGAAAAATTAGGAAATATTCTAAATGTGAATTTCTCTGCTTTTAATACAGATAAATGGATACAGGGATACCTCACAAAATAGTTATTAATTAACAATAGAGATGAGCGAACATGCTCGTCCGAGCTTGGTGCTCGTTCGAGCATTAGGGTACTCGTAACTGCTCGTTGCTCGGACGAGTATCTCGCCATGCTCGAGGAAATGGCAACTTCCGCATCGTGCTTTTTTGGTGCCTAAAAACACAGCCAATCACAAGCCAGGAGACTCTACAGTACACCCAGCATCACGTGGGGCCCTTACATGTCGATAGCAGGGGTTGGCTGGCCTGATCAGGTGACCCTGGAATATACTACCGACTGGCCGCGGCCCTCGGCTCAGATGCCGTCTGGATGTCGTTAGGGATAGAGCTGCTGCCTTTCAGGGACAGTGTTAGGGCCTGCATTTAGTTGTCTGTTAGGCAGGGATCACCCACAAAGAACCCAACAGCCCTTCTAAGGACTAGAAGACATTTTATTTTTTTTTTGTCACTTGGCTGGCTGGCACTAGTAGTGCAGCTATCGCCATATCTAACCCTGTTTTTTTTTTTTTTGTTCGTTCTATCTCAGTGATACAAATCCATTGCACACAGCACTGTGGAACCATTCTGTGTATCACAGTTCAGCACTGACTCACTCCAATCCATATATACTGTCCAGGTGACACTTTCTGTACGTCACACAATACAACCAAGTCATTTGCTACCAATATCATCTACCGCTTGATCCAGAAAATTCTCTGTGTGACATTTGTCTTGGTCACAGACTAAATAACCACCGTTAACAGGGTGTCAGTCAGTTCTACCATATTTCATGCACGTCACATTCCCAAAAAAACTAAATATAAAAAAAAAAAATTATTATTTCAGTTGTTTTAGCTCAGTGATACAAATCCATTTTACTCAGCTGCGTGTAACCTTTCTGTGTGTCACAGTTCAACACATTCGCTCCCATCCGTATATACTGTCCAGGTGACACTTTCTGTACGTCACACAATACAACCAAGTCATTTGCTACCAATATTCTCTACCGCTTGATCCAAAAAATTCTCTGTGTGACATTTGTCTGGGTCACAGACTAAATAGCGACCGTTAAGAGGGTGTCAGTCAGTTCTACCATATTTCCTGCACGTCACGTTCCCCAAAAAAACAAAATATAAAAAAAAATTATTATTATTTCAGTTGTTTTAGCTCAGTGATACAAATCCATTTTACTCAGCTGCGTGTAACCTTTCTGTGTGTCACAGTTCAGCACATTCGCTCCCATCCGTATATACTGTCCAGGTGACACTTTCTGTACGTCACACAATACAACCAAGTCATTTGCTACCGATATCATCTACCGCTTGATCCAGAAAACTCTCTGTGCGACATTTCTCTGGGTCGCAGACTAAATAGCCACCGTTAACAGGGTGTCAGTCAGTCCTACCATAGTTCCTGCACGTTACGTTCCCAAAAAAACAAAATTGTAAAAAAAATATAAAAAAACAAATATAAAAAAAAAATTATTATTTCAGTTGTTTTAGCTCAGTGATACAAATCCATTTTACTCAGCTTTGTGTAACCTTTCTGTGTGTCACAGTTCAGCACACTCGCTACCATCCGTATATACTGTCCAGGTGACACTTTCTGTACGTCACTTAATTCTACCAGACTGAACAAGTTTGTGGGTTTCAGTACACCAGGCCCGTTTAATTTTTTTTTTATATCATACACTTATATACAAACAATGTTGAACCCCAGGGCTAAGGGTCGAGGACGAGGGCGTGGGCGTGGGCATTCAATTACTGCAGGGGGCAGAGGCCGTGGTCCTGGGCAGGGTGAGACAGTACCTGCTGATGAGGGAGCTGTGGAACGCCGCAGAGTTACACTCCCTAGCTTCATGTCTCAACTTACAGGGACACGTGGTAGAGGACTGTTGAAACCACAACAGTGCGAACAGCTGATCTCGTGGATTGCGGACAATGCTTCAAGTAATTTGTCCACCAGTCAGTCTTCCACGCAATCCACCCACGTTACCCAAGGGAGCACTCCTCTGGCTCCTCCACCTCAACCTCCTTCCCCCCAGTCTGCCCCCTCCCAGGAAAATTTGGAATGTGATCCGGCATACTCTCAGGAACTGTTTTCTGGACCCTTCCCAGAGTCACAAACCACTTCTCAGGTTGCTGCTGACCTCGTTCCCGATGCCCAAGTTTTCCAACTGTCGCAGTCTGTGGGTGATGATGATGACAATGTTGAGTTAGTGGAAGAAGTTTGTAAAGAGGTGTCAGACGATGAGGAGACACGGTTGTCAGACAGTGGTGAAGTTGTTGTTAGGGGAGGAATTCCGAGGGGGGAGCAGACTGAGGAATCGGAGGATGACGAGGTGACTGACCCAAGCTGGGTTGATATGCCGAGTGAAGACAGTGCTTCTGAGGCGGAGGCGAGTGCTGCACCAGAACAGGTTGTAAGAGGCAGTGGTGTGGCCAGAGGGAGGAGCAGGGCCAGAGTTGGTGCATCAGCAGCAACTGTTTCACGTAGTGAAGCTCCCGTGGCGAGGCCTAGATGTTCGCAAGTCTGGAGGTTCTTTAAAGAAAGTGAGGATGACCGACGGACTGTGGTGTGCAACCTGTGCCACACCAGGATCAGCAGGGGTGCCACCACTACTAGCCTAACCACCACCAGCATGCGCAGGCATATGAGTGCTAAACACCCCACTCAATGGAACCAAGACCGTTCACCACCTCCTGCGGGTCACACCACTGCTCCTTCCCCTGTGTCACTCGCTGCCTCTGCTAGTCAACCCCCTGCATCACTCGCTGCCTCTGCTAGTCAACCCCCTGCCCAGTACCCCGGCACGAGCGCCTCCCGCCGGAAAACCACACCTTCGCCTCAACGATCCTCCACAGTGTCCACCAATGTGTCCCAGCGCAGCGTTCAGCTGTCTTTATAGCAGACGCTGGAGCGCAAGAGGAAATACAGTTCCACCCACCCACATGCCCAAGCCCTCAACGTCCACATCTCCAAATTGCTTAGCCTGGAGATGCTGCCCTATAGGCTGGTAGAGACCGAGGCCTTTCGCAATCTCATGGCGGTGGCTGCCCCTCGGTATTCCGTCCCCAGCCGCCACTATTTTTCCCGATGTGCCGTCCCAGCCCTACACCAGCACGTGTCGGAGAACATCATCCGTGCCCTGACCAACGCTGTTTCTGAGAAGGTCCACCTAACCACGGACACGTGGACAAGTGCTGCCAGGCAGGGACACTATATCTCACTGATGGCACATTGGGTTAACTTGGTGGAGGCTGGGACCGAGAATGACCCTGGGGCCGCTCATGTACTGCCCACACCGAGGATTGCGGGGCCTACCTCGGTCACGGTCTCTCAGACGTACTATGCCTCCTCCTCCGACCCCTCCTCCTCCACCCAATTACCATCCGTGGGCACGGCGCCTTCAGTCGGTAGCTCTAGGCGCAGCAGCAGTGCCGTGGGTAAGCGCCAGCAGGCGGTGCTCAAACTGCTGAGCTTAGGTGACAAAAGGCACACCGCCCAAGAGCTGTTACAGGGCATCACGGCACAGACCGATGTGTGGCTGGCACCGCTGAACCTCAAGCCAGGCATGGTTGTGTGTGACATCGGGCGTAACCTGGTGGCGGCTCTGCAACTCGGCAGACTGACACATGTGCCATGCCTGGCCCACGTGTTCAATCTAATAGTTCAGCGGTTCCTCAAGACATACCCCAATCTGTCTGATTTGCTCACCAAGGTGCGCCGCATCTGTGCGCATTTCTGCAAGTCCACCACAGATGCTGCCACTCTCAGGGCAGCACAGCGCCGCCTACAACTGCCCGCTCACCGACTGTTGTGCGACGTGCCCACGAGATGGAATTCCACATTAAACATGTTATCCAGAGTTTACCAGCAGCGCAGAGCTATTGTAGACTGCCAGATGTCATCTTACACCAGAACTGGTAGTCAGGTCTCTCAGATTCCTCAAGTCTACAATGAGGAGTGGACGTGGATGTCTGATATCTGCCAGGTGTTGAGCAACTTTGAAGAATCAACACAGATGGTCAGCGGCGATGCCGCCATTATCAGCCTCACCATCCCGCTGCTTTGCCTGTTGAAAAACTCACTGCTCAGCATCAAGTCGGATGCTTTGCGCTTGTCACAAGAGACGGTGGAGGAAGATACGTCGCTTGATAGCCAGAGCACCCTCCGGTCTGTTTCTCAGCGCCTATCGGAGGAGGGGGATGAGGATGAGGAGGAAGAGGAGGAGAATGTCGGCGAGACAGTAGAGGGTACCAGTGCTCAGTCCTTAACTCTTGAGCGTGTATGGGCTGAAGAGAAGGACTTGGAGGAGGAGGAGGAAATGGAGAGTCAGGTCAGTGAGGAGAGGGAATTCTTGCGTGTTGGGACTCTGGCGCACATGGCAGACTTCATGTTAGGCTGCCTATCCCGTGACCCTCGCGTTAGAAGAATTTTTTCCAACACCGATTACTGGGTGTTCACTCTCCTGGACCCACGGTACAAGCAGAACCTTTCCACTCTCATCCCTGCAGAGGAAAGGAGTATGAGAGTGAATAGGTATCAACAGGCCCTGGTGCACAAGCTGAAACAATTCTTCCCATCTGACGCCGCTAGCGGCAGAGGGCATGGTTCTGTGGGCCAAGTAGCGGGGGAGAGGAGGCGAGCAGGCAGCTTGTCCAGCACTGGCAGGGGAACGCTCTCCAAGGCCTTTGCCAGTTTTATGTCACCCCAGCAAGACACTGTCACCTGTCCCCAGTCTAGGCAGAGTAGGGGGGAGCTGTACAGAAAGATGGTGAGGGAGTACCTAGCTGACCATACCAACGTCCGTACCGATCACTCTGCTCCATACAACTACTGGGTTTCAAAGCTGGACACGTGGCCTGAACTGGCGCTGTACGCCTTGGAGGTGCTGGCCTGCCCTGCCGCTAGCGTGCTGTCAGAACGGGTATTCAGTGCAGCTGGTGGCGTCATCACCGATAAGCGTACACGCCTGTCAACTGACAGCGCTGACAGGCTGACACTTATTAAAATGAACAAAGCCTGGATTTCACCGGAATTCAAATCTCCTCCGGGGGAAAGCAGCTAAAGATTTAAATAACTTATGTATCCGATTCCTCTTCTCTACTCCTCTTCTCTACTCCTCCTCCTCCATATCGTCTTTGCCTAACGCTGACCCAAAAAACGCCATTTTTTAGAGGTCCAACTGGCACTCTTTTAGCACAATTTTTCAGGAGGGCCCCGTACAGGCCCTTCTTCAAACAATTTTTCAGGAGGGCCCCCTACAGGCCCTCTATTCAAACAATTTTTCAGAGGTCCACCTACAGGCCCTCTATTCAAACAATTTTTCCAGAGGTCCACCTACAGGCCCTCTCTTCAAACAATTTTTCAGGAGGGCCCCCTACAGGCCCTCTCTTCAAACAATTTTTCAGGAGGGCCCCCTACAGGCCCTCTCTTCAAACAATTTTTCCAGAGGTCCACCTGTAGGCCCTCTGTCCAAACAATTTTAACGGAGGTCCACCTACAGGCCCTCTCTCTCTCCAAACAATTGTTCCGGAGGTCCACCTACAGGCCCTCTCTCCAAACTATTTTTCCGGAGGTCCACCTATAGGCCCTCTCTCCAAACAATTGACGTCTTTTTCCTATCTTTCTCTCTCTCCAAACTATTTTTCCGGATAGCTGCCATATACGGTATTAAACTGAGAAGAATACGGAGAACACATGCTACACTTGATCAAGTTCATAATTTACGACTGTACCGGTTAAAGCAACAGTTTTCCCAAATCCAGTCCGGCTGTTGTCACCACCACACACGCTAGCCCAGGGGGCACTCCTCTGGCTCTTCCAGCGAAACCTCCTTCCCCCCAGCCTGCCCCCCCCCACCTACAGGCCCACTCTACAAACAATTTAGCCAGATAGGGGACGTATCAGAAGTTGCACTCATGTTTGTTTTTGTTCTTCTTTTATCTGCCTCCTGACCTGTGATAGGCAGAGCATGGACACGTCCCCTTAGCTGCAGTGGGAAAAACACTCCCCTGGCCAGAGCAAGCTCTTTTTACATTTTCCGTGTTCGAAAAATCCATTAAATATAGGGTCCCAAGATAGGGGACGTATACGGTATTAAACTGAGAAGAATCGATACCATACGGGTTAAAGCAACAGTTTTCCCAAATCCAGTCCGGCTGTTGTCACCACCACACACGCTAGCCCAGGGGGCACTCCTCTGGCTCTTCCAGCGAAACCTCCTTCCCCCCACCTACATGCCCTCTCTCCAAACAATTTTCCCAGGTAGGGGGACGTATTAGATATTGTACTGATTTTGAATTGCCTCCTGCGATAGATGGGAATCGAACCCGCATCAACTGCTTGGGAAGTAGCTATGCTCACCACTATACCACCAGCAGGCACAGCAACTGATAAGAACAGATACTAAACTTGATTTTAGCTGCAGTGCCAGCATGAGTAGTAGTGTCACCTGCAGGCGGTGATGGACCTTCGTTGCACCTAGTTGGGTGCTTCCCTAACATGTGATGGGCATGTGCCTCGCCTTTCTTGGTCTGGGTGAGCACAATTGCCATGAGGGTAACCACCAGGCTGTTGCCTGAGAATTTGTTCCTGTTTCCTGTCCATTTCCGTGGTGTTTCCATCATTTTCTGATGTTTCCAGGTTTTCACCCAGCCTTCCCTAGGCAGAGCCTTGGTCCCCCGCAAAAATGCTTGAGTCTCCCATTGACTTCAATGGGGTTCGTTATTCGAAACGAGCACCCGAGCATCGGGAAAAGTTCGACTCGAATAACGAGCACCCGAGCATTTTAGTGCTCGCTCATCTCTAATTAACAATCACTATATAATATGCCTACTTTCAAGAAAATTAAAAAACATATATTTTTAAGGCCTCTTTCACATGAGCGTCACGGATTCAGTCCGGAGGTGTGCAGGGTGCGTTCCGGAAAATCTGGACGCATCTGCACCAATCCACACTCAATCGCAGTCAAAACTTGATTCACTCAGACCCATTCACTTCAATGGGGCCAGGGCTGCATGAAAAACGCAGAATATAGAACATGCTACGATTTTCACGCAACGGCGAACTGATGCGTGAAAAACAATCGCTCATGTGAAAAGCCCCATTGAAATGAATGGGTCAAGATTCACTGCGGGTGCAATGCGTTCGCATCACGCATTGCACCCGTGTGGAAATCTCGCCTGTGTGAAAGGGGCCTAAAGGGCCAATTCAGTTCTGAAGTGTCGTAAAGGGACTTAAATTATAGAAATCTCTGATACATTATCAGTTTTAGAAACAAAACCCCTTCAATTACTCAAAAACAGTTTTATAAACTGTGTTTATCCTTTAATGGGAACGCATTGCACCCGCACTGAATCCTGACCCATTCATTTCAATGAGGCTTTCCACATGAGCGATGTTTTTCACGCATCAGTTCGCTGTTGCGTGAAAATCGC
>ONZH01019487.1:0-69433 GCA_900303285.1 Rhinella marina | reverse complement strand
ACAAAAAATAAATAAATAAAATGTCTTCTAGCCCTTAGAAGGGCTGTTGGGTTCTTTTTGGGTGATCCCTGCCTAACAGACAACTAAATGCAGGCCCTAACACTGTCCCTGAAAGGCAGCAGCTCTATCCCTAACGACATCCAGACGGCATCTGAGCCGAGCGCCGCGGCCAGTCGGTAGTATATTCCAGGGTCACCTGATCAGGCCAGCCAACCCCTGCTATCGACATGTAAGGGCCCCACGTGATGCTGGGTGTACTGTAGAGTCTCCTGGCTTGTGATTGGCTGTGTTTTTAGGCGCCAGAAAAGCACGATGCGGAAGTTGCCATTTCCTCGGGTATGGCGAGATACTCGTCCGAGCTGCGAGTACTTACGAGTACCCTAATACTCGAACGAGTACCAAGCTCGGACGAGTATGCTCGCTCATCTCTAATGCTGATCTTTATAGCACGGGAGGTTTGTCCCACATGTATTTTGCCACATGGGCAATTAAACCCATAGATTACATTAATTGTATCACATTTGTCAAAATCCTTGAGCTAGATTTCATTGCCTTTCATAGGATGTCTCCTTGTGGACTCATTGATCCTTATTGAAATTTGCAGTTTTAATGAATTTATTTTGTGCTTTGTTCAATCACTTGTGAGTAATTGGTATATAGCAGTTATTAAGTATTGCAATATTATGCGGATCCTGTGATTGCCGTGGGAATGGTGGCCAAGGGCGGATTGGCCATAGACCTTACAGGGAAATCTCCCGGTGGGCCGATGCCCAGAGGGCCACCTGGGCCCTCCTCATGGCCAGCCATTGGAAGTTTTTGGGCATGTAATTTGTGCTGCTGGCAATATTTTGTGATGGACTGGGATATTTGGGTCTGTTGGGGTGGTATAATGTTCCACAATATGGTATTGCTTGGCCTGCCTTCCAATTTGGACCCAACTACAAAACACTTTTAGTATTTTTTCCAGGGCCACTTTATGTTCCCAGTCCGCCCCTGATGGTGGCACTCCACCTGTGCTGGTGGAGGATCTGCGCCGGCCTCTACATAACTTTGGCGGATCAATCGCTACTTCTAAATGTAAGAGTAGACCATTTTCTATGCCTAAAACAGGTATAGAAAATGGAAAATGAGATGGGTCTGCCGGCACATCCCCTTCGATGCCGCGACAACTTTTTTCGACCTGGCATCAGCAAGGAAAAGTCACAGATTGCGGCACAAATTACCTTTGCGCCACAATCTGCGCCAGAAATACGCCTAATATAGGTGTATTTCTGATTAATAAACAATCCCAGCCAGGACATGCTTGTGTTTTGTAGGGTTATCCAGAGAGATATGATGTCTTACAGAGAGAGCTAAAGCACAAATAGTTTGGTGTGTGAGTGAGATTTACAGTGAAGAAAAGCAATGCTTATATTTACAATTAATTAATAGAAAAATACATTTTAGAAAGAGACAGGAGCCATGCTCAGTTACGTAGTGTTGTTGAGATTCTGAGGCAGGCACATGCAGGATGGCAGCCATTGTTGTGAGAGCTGCTGCAGCTGTCAGCTATATAATTACATTTCTTTTTAATATGGTTCACGCCTATCTTAATCATTTCCAATCACAAATATTCTACAATAATATCCTGGTGGTGATAGTGTGTCGCTGCCTGCTGATACGGATGAGTGACATCACATCACTCATTGTCTTGTTTATTATTTAACAGTGTAAGTCATATTGTTCTGCATCAAACATTTCTACAGAACCCTTATACTTAACTTTGTCCAAGTGGCAAATGTTTCACTTTAATTAAATCCTGTTGCTCATAATGTGCCTGAGGAATAATTCTGCTCCACATTTGTGCAATCCTTTTGCTTGAATTGTGTCTAAGTGCAAATGTTTTCATTTAATTTTAAATAAATCCTGTTGCTGATAGTGTGCCACTGCCTGCTGATGAAGACTTGAATGACATGACATCACTCATTGTTTTGAATATTATTTATAATATACAATGCCATAAAAAATAAGCATATTGTCCAGCATCAATAATGTAAATAGCAACAGTACTTCAGTTTGTGTCCAAGTCAAGTCACTCATTATTTTGCGTTTTTTATTTATAGTGTTTTAACGCCTGTAGGTAGGGACGGACATGGACAGTGAGCCATAACCTAGAATCCTTCCTGCTTTCCCTACCTACTGTACTTGCAATGCAAGCCCTAGGTAGCGAAACTGTTTGCCAGTCCCTACACTAGGTGTAAAGACAGACAAAAACCAGAGACAAAAGAAACAAAGACAGAGTCATATGTAAATGGGTCAGAACCAGGAGGACAACGCAGTACAAAAACGAGAGACAGAGTCGTCCAAAGACAAGCCAAGATCAGAACCAGATGGGATGTACAGTACAAATCACGAGAGACAGAGAGTGGTCAAAAGATGAGCCGAGGTAAAAAACATGAGCATCTAAATCAGCACAGGAACGAGACCTGGGAACCTAGCTAGTGAGCCCAAACAAGACTATGACTGGCACTGGTGTATGTCAAGTAAAGGGTTTAAATAGAGCACCGAGTCCCTGGATCAGCACTGGATAGGTCATGACTCGGCACTCCATTAGTCAGTAAGACTAGCACACAGAAATAGAGCAGCTGAGAAATCAACCCACTGCTAATCTCCTCCATCACACGCCCACTGCAGGGAGAAACAGAACATTGCATCCGGTTACTAAGGATGCTGTCACATCACCAGGGGGCGTGGCTCAGCAGCGCATCTCTCCTAGCATGGCCATGCCTAGGCTAAGGATTGTGCCACTGAAGCTTGGACAGGTAAGTTTATGGTAAGTGTTTACTAATGTTGTCTTGGCATTAAAGATCTTGAAAAAGTTTAGATACAGATCTCAGAGTGTCATACATGACTTTTCGTGGCAACTGGGGCCCTGAATTTATTCAGACTGAAACAAATCTGACCTCAGAATCTATTGAATCGGAAGTTAAGCAAACTTCAGGAAATTTGTTACTCTCTACCTACCAATAGTTAGACAAAGTGCACCAAATTTATCACCTATCATGAACCACTGTGATAAATGTGGTGCATGTCTACATGTCCTGTCTAAGTTTGCCCCATCCATACAGTAGATTTAATAAATCTGACCAAAAGTGTTTTCTCATTCTTTCCTCTTTACTTTATTTATGCCAACACTTCCATTACTTAGATGTAGCAGTGTGCAATAATTCCAAATCAAGATGTTCTCAAGTCTGGGATTACTTTTCTTAGAACTAAAGGGAATTTATGTACAGTGTTCGTATTTTCACATGATGCCAAAAATGTATGTGCTTTCTGCTACACTATAACTGTATGAATAAGGATGATTTACATCCAAAATGCTAAGCAGTTCTATCATAGTGGTCTACATATTAGTATATGGGAGGGGGAAAACTTTTCAAGATGGGTGGTGACCATGGCGTCATTTTGAAGCCGGCCATTTTGGATCCAACTTTAGTTTTTTCAATGGGAAGAGGGTCATGTGACACATCAAAGTTATTGAGAATTTCATAAGAAAAACAATTATGTGCTTGGTTTTAACGTAACTTTATTCTTTCATGAGTTATTTACAAGTTTCTGACCACTTATAAAATGTGTTCAAAGTGCTGCCCATTGTGTTGGATTGTCAATGCAACCCTCTTCTCCCACTCTTCACACACTAATAGCAACACTGCAGAAGAAATGCTAGCACAGGCTTCAAGCATCCATAGTTTCAGGTGCTGCACATCTCGTATCTTCACAGCATAGACAATTGCCTTCAGATGACCCCAAAGATAAAAGTCTAAGGAAGTCAGATCGGGAGACCTTGAGGGCCATTCAACTGCTACACTATAATGTGTTTTCCTCTTTATGCACTGATGTGATGAGGAGAAAGCAAAGCTACTAAATATCTTTTTCTCCACTGTATTCACTGAGGAAAATTAAACTGTCAGATGAAATGCAGAATATAAAACTAAATTCCTCTTTAAAAATGCCCTGTCTGACGCAGGAAGAAGTAGAGCTGCGTCTTAAAAAGATTAAAATAGACAAATCGCCAGGACCGGACGGCATACACCCCCGTATCCTAAGAGAATTAAGTAATGTCATCGTCAGACCCTTATTTCTGATATTTAAGGACTCTATACTGACAGGGAGTGTTCCAGAGGATTGGTGCATAGCAAATGTGGTGCCAATATTCAAAAAGGGTCCAAAAACAGAGCCTGGGAACTATAGGTCAGTAAGTCTAACATCTGTCGTGGGTAAACTGTTTGAGGGTTTTCTAAGAGATGCTATCTTGGAGTACCTCAATGAAAATAAGCAAATAACTCCATATCAGTATGGCTTCATGAGAGATCGGTCATGTGAAACCAATTTAATCAGTTTCTATGAGGAGGTAAGTTCTAGACCGGACCGCGGAGAATCAATGGATATCGTATATCTGGACTTCTCCAAAGCATTTGACACGGTACCACATAAAAGGTTAGTATATAAAATGAGAATGCTTGGCTTGGGAGAAAATGTCTGTATGTGGGTAAGTCACTATTTTCAGTGATAGAAAACAGAGGGTGGTTATTAACGGCACATATTCAGATTGGGTCACTGTCACTAGTGGGGTACTACAGGGGTCAGTATTGGGCCCTATTCTCTTCAATATATTTATTAATGATCTTGTAGAAGACTTGCACAGTAAAATATCAATTTTTGCAGATGACACTAAACTATGTAAAGTAATTAACACAGAAGAGGACAGTACACTGCTACAGATGGATCTGGATAGACTGGAGGCTTGAGCAGAGAAGTGGCAGATGAGGTTTAACACTGACAAATGTAAGGTTATGCATATGGGAAGGAATAATGCAAGTCACCAGTACATACTAAATGGTAAAATATTGGGTAACTTTGACATGGAAAAGGACCTAGGAATTTAAAGGGGTTGTCCCACGAAAAATATTCTACAGTTTTCAAACCAGCACCTGGATCTGAATACTTTTGTAATTGCATGCCATTAAAAATTTTGTATAGCTACTGAGTTATTGAATAAAATGTATCTGTATAGGACCACTTAATTTCTTATTTCTTTGACCTATTCACTGAGCAGGCCGCACATGCTCAGTTTCAAATTTTAACTGTCTCCTGAGGTGTGATAGGGAGAGCTGAGACACGACTCCTGAGCTGCAGCAGGATAGACACTCCCCTTGAGCTGTCAGCTTGATATAAATCTAGCAGAACAATGAATGTGGAGATCTCTGGACCCATGTGAGGTACAGGGCTGGTTCTAACTTTGTTAGAAAGAGATTGTCATGTACTGTATGATGTCTGATTTTCATTTTTTACATTATTCGTGGGATAACCCCTTTAAGTGAACAGCAAACTAAGCTGTAAAAACCAGTGTCAGACAGCTGCTGCCAAGGCCAATAAGATAATGGGTTGCATCAAAAGAGGCATAGATGCCTGTGATGAGAACATAGTCCTGCCACTTTACAAATCACTAGTCAGACCACACATGGAGTACTGTGTACAGTTCTAGGCTCCTGTGAACAAGGCAGACATAGCAGAGCTGGAGAGGGTTCAGAGAAGGGCAACTAAAGTAATAACTGGAATGGGTGGACTACAGTACCCAGAAAGATTATCAAAATTAGGCTTATTCACTTTAGAAAAAAGACGACTGAGGGGAGATCTAATAACTATGTATAAATATATCAGAAGTCAGTACAGAGATCTCTCCCATCCTCTATTTATCCCCAGGACTGTGACTGTAACGAGGGGACATCCTCTGCGTCTGGAGAAAAGAAGGTTTGTACACAAACATAGAAGAGGATTCTTTACGGTAAGAGCAGTGAGATCTCCCTGAGGAGGTGGTGATGGTAAGTTCACTAAAAGAGTTCAAGAGGGGTCTGGATGTATTTCTGGAGTGTAATAATATTATAGGTTATAGTTACTAGAGATGGGTCGTTGATCCAGGGAGTAATTCTGATTGCCTGATCGGAGTCGGGAAGGAAATTTTTTCCCTAAAGTGGGGAAAATTCGCTTCTACCTCACAGGGTTTTTTTGCCTTCCTCTGGATCAACTTGTAGGAAAACAGGCCGAACTGGATGGACAGATGTCTTTTTTCGGCCTTATAAACTATGTTACTATGTTACTATGAAGCTGGCACGTTCCCTGAGTTTTTCCAGCAAGCTGGTGCACCACCACATTATGGGTGTCAGGTCTGAGCATTCCTAGATGAACAGTTTTCTGGAAAGTGGATTGGTTATCGTGGGCCAGTTGAATGGCCCCCAAGGTCTCCCGATCTGACCCCCTTAGACTTTTATCTTTGTGGTCATCTGAAGGCAATTGTCTATGCTGTGAAGATACGTGATGTGCAGCACCTGAAACTACGGATACTGGAAGCCTGTGCTAGCATTTCTTCTGCGGTGTGTGAAGAGTGGGAGAAGAGGGTTGCATTGACAATCCAACACAAATGGGCAGCACTTTGAACACATTTTATAAGTACACCATTGTTTTTCTTGTGAAATTCTCAATAAGTTTGATGTGTCACATGACCCTCTTCCCATTGAAAAAACTAAAGTTGGATCCAAAATGGCCAATTTCAAAATGGCCGTCATGGTTACCACCCATCTTGAAAAGTTTTCCCCCTTTCATATACTAATGTGCCACAAACAGGAAGTTAATATCACCATTAGAGATGAGCGAACCTGCTCGTAACGAGCACTGTACCGCTCAGCTCCCCTGTGCTCGCATGGGCGCAGGCAGCCGCTTCCATCCTCCTGAGGAGGACGGAAGCGGCTGCCTGCTCCCATGCGAGCGCAGGGGAGCCGAGCGGTACAGTGCTCGTTACGAGCACGTTCGCTCATCTCTAATCACCATCCATTCCCATTTTATTTAGGTGTATCCATATAAATGGCCCATCTTGTATATTTGTTAAATATTTTGTCTGCTTGAATGATATTTTTCAGGTTTTCTGTGCATATAGTATGCCAATAAGTATGGGGAGGTGAACTGGATATGCGCCCCCCCCCCCCAGCCTTTTGTAACTTTAACATCCCCATAGACAACCCAATCTCCCCATCTGCCTCCCATCTTTTATCTCTAACCTCCTCTCTTGGACTTTTACAATGTTTTAATTCTCAGACACATAGAGACTGCTACTAAGTGCTACTACACATAAAGACCTCTACTACTAACTCTCCTCCTCCGCTTTCTGACTGCACCATTCACTCCATCACTGTCACAAATCCTCGTCCATCCTAGCAGACTCCTACTTATCTCATATTCAGAAATTTAAGCTAAGAAGCATATAGACACCATACAGTCATTATTATCCATAATCTTTTCATTCTCCGGTCCTAATCTGGCTGCAAAATACTTCTACGTTGCCCTCAGAAGCACCTTGTATGAAGTTATGCCCCCTACACTCAAAACCTCCCAACAAAGACTAAATTAACCCTGGAACAGGGGCATCGCTAGGGCTTTTTATCCGGGGCCAGTGCCCCGAATCAATCTACCACTGCCCCAAATCTCGGGACTGGTGGAGACAGCTGCAGTTGGACCTGATCCTCTAAGGGGGCCCCCTGCTTCAGTAGGGACTCCAGAGTGGGGAATTTCCCAGGTTAGGAGTCCCTGCTTTGACTCCATATATGGCTATGTCCATATATGGAGTTAGTGTTATCAACCTGAAAGGGATATTCCCACTATGCTTGGGAACACCCTGTATATTTATAAGTCTAGTTTAGACTCTAATTTTAAAATACTCATGTGGGGATTTGAACTCACAACCTTCTACATTACAGGCAAGTAGCTTAACCACTGGGCTATGGAGCTCAGTGTTAAGCAAATGAAGAAAAACCTCATAGAAGTTCTCTTGTATAATGCAAGAGAACCTCTTAGGAGTTTTTTCAATATCAGAGAAACCTCTATGAGGTTTTTCACCATTGACTGAACACTAAGCTCAATAGCCCAGTGGTTAAGGTACTTGCCTGTAATGTAGTAGGTTGTGAGTTCAAATCCCCACAAGAAATTTTGAAAATAAAGGCTAAATAAAGCTTAAGTACACAGCCTGTCATTTTGGGGTGTGTTTATTACTTTTTATTCAATTTTCTTGGGAGATAAAGTGTTCTGTTACACCATATAGGCAAACTTTTTTTCAATATTTTAAAAGTATGGGTGTTTTTGCATGCCTATAATGCCATTTTGTTCTTTTTTTGTGTGGAGAATGGGGTGATTTTACGTTTTTTTTTAAATATTTTCAAAACTTTTTTTTTATTTTTTTACTTTTTAAGTCCCCTAAGTGGACCACAACTTACAATCATCAGATGTAAATTGCTCCATTAGTCTGTATTGAAATCATTATATCACAGTTCACTGCTGCCACCTAGTGGCCTGAACTGGGATATACTAACAATGAACCTGGAAGCCTGGTACAGGCTGAGGCTTATTTACAGAACAGGGTGCTTTCACCAATCTTCGCTGGTGGAAAGCGCGCCTGAAGAGAAATCCCGCGTCAGGATGTAGTATGCGCACGATGACCTGACGCTGCATATGGGGGTTGAGTGGGCTCATATGGGGGCTGATGGGGGCTGAGTGGGCTGATTTGAGGTCTGATGGGGGCTGAGTGGGCTGATTTAAGGTCTGATGGGGGCTGAGTGGGCTGATTTAAGGTCTGATGGGGGCTGAGTGGGCTGATTTAAGGTCTGATGGGGGTTGAGTGGGCTGATCTGAGGTCTGATGGGGGCTGAGTGGGCTGATCTGAGGTCTGATGGGGGCTGATTTAAGGTCTGATGGGGGCTGAGTGGGCTGATTTAAGGTCTGATGGGGGCTGAGTGGGCTGATCTGAGGTCTGATGGGGGCTGAGTGGGATGATTTAAGGTCTGATGGGGGCTTAGTGGGCTGATTTAAGGTCTGATGGGGGCTGAGTGGGCTGATCTGAGGTCTGATGGGGGTTGAGTGGGCTGATTTAAGGTCTGATGGGGGCTGAGTGGGCTGATCTGAGGTCTGATGGGGGCTGAGTTGGCTGATCTGAGGTCTGATGGGGGCTGAGTGGGCTGATCTGAGGTCTGATGGGGTCGGAAAAGGTGATCTGAGGTCTGATGAAAAATATTTTTTTCTTATTTTGCTACTCTAAAATCTGTGGTGCGTCTTATAAAGCGAAAAATACAGTAACTGTGTTGTTAGCGCATTATTACAAAATTTTTGGCCCCTCTTTTGATTTTGCCCAGAGCCACATTTTGTCTAAAACCGGCCCCGGCTGGGGGGGTGACTGTGGGGGTTTTTATGCCGGGGGGTGTGACTGAGGGCCATATTCATTGGGGCTTGGGCCCCGGATCTTTTGAGACCCTAGCAACGCCTCTGCCCTGGAACACACTGCTTTCTCTAGTTATGCTCCATTCTTGTCTAGATTACTTTAACTCATTATTAATTGATGTCCCCTTACTAAATTTTCCCCTCTCAAATCTATCCTTAATGCAGCAGTCATGCTACTCTATCTAACCACTATCCTGATGTCGCCACCATGTGCCAGCCTACAAAGGTGCCACATGTGCCAGTGCTACACCCCCTACCTCTTCTCCCTCAATGGTGTCTTCCACCCTAATTGTGCTCTACATTCAGCTAATGATTTACGACTAGGGATGAGCGAACTTTTGAAAAGTTCGGTTCGGTTCGGCGAATTTTCTTGAAGTTCGGATTCGTACGAACCGAACCTAAAACGAACCTTGCTATAACGGCTGAATAATTGCTGCAACAATAATGGGAGTCTGGTAGGGTATAGTTTCGTTTACTTGCAGTTGCTATTCCAATGAAAAAAGTAGAAAAAATCAGTGACTTCAACAACGGCGACGCAAAATATACGCATATTTGAGAATTTAAACTAATGCGTACGCTAATGCGAACATTCATAATAAAGTAACGAACATACAGTGTAGCGTTGTCAAAGGTACGCTACTTAACTGAATATGTACGCATTAGCGTACAAATACACTGCGTCTGCGAACATTCCTACTCCAGTAACGAACATACAGTGTAGCGTTGTTAAAAGTACGCTACTTGACGGAATACGTACGCATTAGCGTACAAATCTTTAGGGTACTATTCGTACTATTCGTACTATTCGTACGTACGTACGCACGCACGACGTAGAGGCCTAGCGATGGCAAGAAGAGCAGCTGCTTTTAGCTCAGAGGAGCTCAAATACATGGTTCGTGTCATGGACCGGGAAAACTATGAAGGCCCACACCGCCATCAACATGTGCACAAAAAGGAGGTAATAGAGGTGGTGATCCGAGGCCTCCTACATAGGTGTAGGACTGTGCGGACCCCCGGCCAGATCCAACGCCGATGGTCGGATCTAAAAATCAAAACCCCAGAGTGGCTAAAGGAGATACGGGAGGAGATAAGAAGGGGTAAGTAACAAAATATTTAAAAAGTAAAATCATGTTAATAAATTAGTGTACTGTATTGTATATATACCAGTCCGGGTTGCCAACTGTCCACAAATTTCTGGACAGTCCGTAAAAATAGGCAACTTTTTTCCTATGTCCGTGAAAAAAATATAGGGGTCCGTGATTTTTTAGAGGCTGGTGATACTAGATTATTTTGGTGGTAATTATCATCATTTTTCAGCTCACAGTAAATGGTGTTAATGAGTTCTGATCAGTATATTGAGCTATAGACCTTTATTACTTTATATTTATCCTTCATTATGGTTTTCAAATTTTTCCTTTAAAAATGTTGACCGTCCGTGATTTTGGGATAAGTTGTCCAAAGTTGTCCAGAAAAAAAAAAATTTGGGTTGGCAACCCTGATACCAGTGCCAATAATGAAAACCGTATAGAAGGACAACGTGGGCGTGCGTGGTGCGCTGCAGCAATTTTCTTTCATGCTAGGCCACGCCTCTAACTCAACTCAAACAAGTGAAGATATTCTCAGATACGTGCCCCTTCACAGTAATTTGCCTTAGGCTACTTTCACATATGTGGTGGTGATCCGGCAGGCTGATCCGCGGTATTTGCCCTGCAAATTCCCGGCGTTATTGCTGGATAGCGGCCGGTTCAGCACCGTCACCCATTATTGTTGATGCGGTTGACCGTTCTCCTTTTTGTGTCAGGCAAATGCTGGATCGGGAGAGATCGGTTGGGCTGTTCCCGGCCGTAGCAGCCCACCGGATCTCTCTCGCTAGTATGAAAGTACCCTTAAATATATGCCCCTTCATAGTTAGTGCTTCCTCCTCCTACACACAGACTCAAAGACGTGCTCATGCTGCATCTAATGTGTCTGGAGTGGGCGATATCAAAAATATTCCCACAATAAAGATAATAAGAAATGTATTGCAATAAATAATACCCATTTAGAATAAAAAAACACTTGGGGCCACAAGGAGAAGACATTATACTGTATGTGGGCAGCCACAAGGAGACATTACACTGGACGTCGGGGAAGGTGAAGGGACTGCTCCCTGCTTACCGTCACCCGTCTCTGCTTCTTATGGATGCAAAGAAAGCTGACCACGGGACATAGCCACCCATTCCCGCACTCAGCTGCTAAAATCCTGACAGTCCAGCCTAATTCGGAACGGTTGGGACGGGAGCTATGGTATACTAGTGCATTGTATGTGCTGTATTTATATTTGTTATGTTTGTACCTGCAGAATGGGACACACAGACATCTTTTATTCATTCATTCAACCCTCCGAAGAAATGTCCCCTCCATCAAATATGCATCCCAGATATTCTATGATCCCTTAACTTTAAATGCCCACTCCACATCATATCGCCCTCCTCTCACCCATAATATCTTCATAGTAGTATACAGTGTTAGTATTAAAAACGGTCATCATAACAATTGTGTACGGATTTATGTTGCAGAGCGACGTCAGCGACGTCAACGACGTCAAGGCCAGTTGGCCCCGGCAGGACCTGCAGCTTCATGTAAGTGTAAACATATTTAAATAATTTTTTATCCAGGCTATGTGGGAGTGCAGCAGCAGCGATATAAGAGCACTAGTGGTTAGGAATGGGATCCAGCCCCAAACTATTCACATGTATCAACATCAGCAATTACAACTGTTCATTTGATTTGAATGAAATGCCATTATTTAATGATTTTTTACAGCTGCTGCACCACAGGGGCCCTCTACCCCGCCTGAACACCAGCCACAGAGGAGCCCACCTGCCACTCCAACAGCCTCCCAGGTAGAAGGTAGGTAGACTGCTGAGACTGACCACTCTAAACCCCCCACCAAGCCACCCTCGCAGCCGGCCAATAAAACACAAAAACACCTTAAGTTGGGTAAGGGTCGGTCACAGCTTTATTTTCTTATCTTATCCAAAACTTCAACTTGTTGACCCTAAACACCATAACCCGGAGTATTGAAGCGCTATGCCCCACAGCGTTCTGTGGGCAAGTCTGCCTTCTTCTCCGTCTGAAATCGTCAACCGACCTCTGCTGTGACTTGCAATGTAAAACACTGAAACAAACCAGAAATGAATCAGAAAAAGTAAAGAAAAAGATGAAATAATGGGGAAGGGAGGGTGGGAAGCTTTCAGTGAAGATGCTGGAGAAAGAGGCCATCCCCCTATCAGGGCCATCCTTTTAACCCCTTAGCCGCTACCACCACCTCAGCCAACCAGGACGCAGGGGTGTGGGTTAAAAGAAACACCCTCTCGCTGGTAATTAGAAACAGTGTCCACAAGAGAAACACCCCCACGGGCAGAACCATTTTTTCCCCTTACTGCAGGCTGAGTTCATTAACCATTTAATGCACCACCGCTCGTCAGTCATAGACGCCTTCACTTAGTCACCTCGGCGTCCGCTAAAATCAAAAGTGTAATTGGTGGAACTTCTGTCTTCAAAATAGAATCAAAATTTATGCTTTATCTTTTGTAGCTCCAACCGTCAGGGAGGCAGAGTTTTCCCCAGGACCCTGGGAGGACCATGCCGTATGGGTGTCTAGTAAGTACAAAGCCATAATTCACATAAGTGAAATATTCTCAAGCACTAGGATCATGTCACCCAACATGTTATGATAACTAGACTGTGTACACATTATGTTCTCCAAGTGGTTAGTGAAGGAGACATATCACAATAATTTTAAAATCAACGTAGTGAAAGAAGTAGAAACTTGAGTTACACCAAAAATATTTAAGAAAAAGGTGACATACATCACATAATATTATAGTACATTGGCAATCTCTTTTTAACAAAGCGAGAAACAGCCCTGCACCTCACATAGATCCAGAGATCTGCCCCAATTACTGCTACATCAAGCTGGTTACTCAAGGGTAGTGTGACTAGTGTCTATTCTGCTGCATGTCAGGACTCCTGTCCATCTCTCCCTATCATAGCTCAGGACAGGAGGCAGTTTAAGATTGAGGAGGCAGTGAAGATTTAAACTGAGCATGTGCGACCTTGTCAGTGAGCTGTTCAAAGACATAAGAAAAAAAGGCTCAATAAAAATACATTTTGCAACGACCGGGGTGCCGCGGTTGCTACGGGGGCGACCCTTTCCCCCTCCAGGGCCCTCTAAGGTGTTTTCCCTTTATGTCCCAGTGGTAGGAGTGCCAAGGGGATTTAGGCCACTCACGTCTTTAGTGGTGTTGTCACGGTGTTCCTACCTCGTGAGACGAACAGGCCCCAGGCGGTGGCTCCGGCTGCAAAAAATTTACTAGTAGTAGTAAATGAGGGTCTTCAGGTGGGAATGATGCGCAGACTTGTATGAATGGTCCAACGTAGTTTTATTAACTGAACTTTGTAGGCAGATAACAAGTTTCATTCCTTCAGCTTGGTGTCCAGCAAGTGCAGCTATTACTTATACTTGGCAGATGCTTGGAAATTCAGGTTTCAGGCTTCCTGTTCTAAGCTGAGGCTACCTCTTAAGTCTGGCTTCCCTTGAGAGTATTGTTGTGCCTTATTGCAGGCTATATTACTCTGTCTTTAGGGCGCAGCAGAGCTGAAGGTGCTCTGCTGCCCTTCACATGTCCTCCCTGGACAGGGGACAACTCACTCTGACTAAAACTGTCTTAACTGTCATTTCCTCTCACTCTGCAGGAAGTTGGAAGAGATTAACTTCTCTCCAGCAGAGGGGGTCAGAATGGACTAAGGACTGTACCATTCTGATAAAACTACATCTGAATCTGCCATAGTATTTACTGACACCTGCTGGTACACCAGGTACATTACATGGGAAAAAGTTGCATAACATTGAATATAATACATATTAATGCTGGTGTTGACATCAATGCACGGAATTACATTTTCACAGTAGCACACAGATAGAAGCTGGTTATGCAGAGTTGTAACACTACTCTGGGGTGTTACAATTTCACTGAATAACTGAGTCAGTTCGAGTAGATATACAAAATATTTAATGACATGTAACTGCTAAAGTATTCAAATCCAGGTGCTGCTTTGAAAGTGTAGAATATGTTTTGTGCAACAACCCCTTTAACTAGATAATACTAATTGTATTAATGTTTACACCCCTACAGCTATCCCCACAGACTTCGAATTGGAGGCAGCCCTCAGAAGGGTCAATGAGCGGCTCTATGCTGCCTCACGCATCCAACGCAGCCTTCAATTAGAGGTGTCGGCGATGCAAGTCATGTTGGCGAGGCGTCGTCAACCTCCGGTTTAATATTTTTTTTATTTTGTTTTTTTATTAATAATTTGTAATTGTTAAAATATTTTTTCTTTAAACCTGTGTTTTGTGTTTTTTTAAAACCTTTAACCCCTTCCTGACATACTTTGAAGAAATATTGTTATGAAATATATGATGACTTGTACGTAAAGCTCAAGTCCAGCCAAAAATTTCAAGGAACAGGCACTCCGATACACCTTTTATTACACATAAAGGAGGGCATTAGTTACACCCGTGAAAAATTACGATTGATGGCCTGGTGGTGAACAGACCCTTGAAAACATTATGGTAGAAGGCCTGGTGGTGAACAGACCCTTGAAAACATTATGGTAGAAGGCCTGGTGGTGAACAGACCCTAAAACATTATTTTTGATGGACAGGTGGTGAACCAGTAGGGTTGAGAAGAGACAAGTTGAGGAGGAGGAGGAGGCAGCACTTGATTGCACCCAGTATGTTTCCAAATAGACAATTGATGGTGGGGGCATTAGTAAGAGCAGTATTCTTTTGGACCCAGAAGGGCCTAGTACAGAGAAATGAAGTTGGAAGCTAAGAATATGCACGCTTGTAAAAATCAGTTTTTATACATGACAAAAAGTTGATGTTGAGTTCAGCACAGGACAGTCAACGTTAAAAAAACACCTCTAACATTACAGCTAATCTAGTAGGATACGGATACGGTGAAATAGACAGACAACCTCACCCACAGAATCCATGAGGTGAAGAAAGGACATTTAAAAAGGCACAAATTCAAGAAGGCTTTATGCCAGTTCCATTATACAAAAATATGTGTCCAATTTTCATGAAATGGACACCTCACTGCCACTCGCTTTACAAATTGACGCAACTACTCTGGTGTAAAACCAGTTTAATCTGGGCCTATGGCTGTTGGCAAGACATATATATATATCTTTGTTACACCAGTTTGATTTCCTAACCGAGTGCAGCGCCCAAACCAATGGATGTATGCTTTTTTTTTTTTTTGTGCTGTCACCAACTGGCTTAAAGGATAAGTCTGTGCAATTTATAAGGCACCATTCACACGACCGTAAGTGAATGGGGCCGTATCTATCCGCAAAATCGCGGATAGATACGGCCCCATTCACTTACAGTCGTGTGAATGGGGCCTAAGTTTCTGGGTCAAATAAGGGCACAGAAAGTAATTTATTGCCTCGACTTATCTTTTAAAATGGGTAGGGGAAAAACCCCTGATGGGGTATGGGAGTGACCTTCCCACCCTCTCTTTGGTCACTCCCAAAAAACCTCACCCTATGGGTACCTTTACATGGGGCTGCGGGTCTGCTGAGTAAAATCCACAGGGCCTTTTTATACCGTTCACCAAATGGCGTTCAGTACTATGGTGCCGACCGGACATACGCAGTTCTACGCTGAACTGGGTATTTGCGTCCAGCCCCATAGTACTGAAGGTGGCATAAAATCAGCCAACGATGCGCTGTGGATTTTATGCAGCAGAGAACCACAAAAAAGCATCCCATTGTAAAGGCACCCATAAATAAGGCAAGTAAACCTGCCATTCACCAACTGTTTGTTGCTGTAACTAAGTGTGGAGGTTTTTTATATCACAGTTGAAGGACAGCAGCCTCCGTGATATATACCCCATAGACAGACTTATTCCACGCATGACTGCATGAGAGGCGTGAAATCATTCGCACAGAGAAGAACCCCATCGGGATTTGCGGTGCGAGATTTTACTACTCTCATGATATCAACAAAATACCTCAAGAACAGTTAGTACCCGCTCACAAAACGGTGAGTAGTGTTCCTTGGCACGGGTGCCAGGGATAGAACCCCATGGCTATAGTTCACAAGAGGTGAAATCCCCACTTTGTGAAGCATAGTCGTGGGGATTATTTTAGGGATGGTACTGTTCTTGGGGTATGGGTTGGATGGTGCACCGGTGTGAGGCATTAAGCTGGTGTGAAGATGTTAAATGGCCAACACACCATGGGCATTAAATTTGGAGATGGGGTTCTGTTTATTTAAATGTATCCGAATTAAGTAGGGAATTTTTAAGGTGATTTTTTTTTTAATTTGAGGTCTAAGGGGGGAACATTACTTAATAAGTTAAATTACGGATTTTTACATTGGGCACATATTTGGGATCTTAAGGTCATTTTCTTGGACACACGGATTGCCATGCAAGACGGGTGACTGATGACTTAGTCATTCACATCAGGCAGGGGGGTGGTATAATCCGATGTAATCCAGGCACGATTCATTTTTATAAAAGTCAGCATCTCAACACTGTGGCAAGAGAGCCTCGTTCTTTGCGGTGTTACAATGTTACCCGCCACACTGAACACCCTCTCTGACGCGACACTACTGGCTGGGCAGGACAGCAGAGCCAAAGAAAACTCTGCCAGTTGAGGCCAAATGTCCAGTTTCTCTGCCCAGTACTGCACAGGGTCGGTGACACTTTGGGGCAGGGTACAATCCAGGTAGGCAGTGACCTGGTGGGTGAGCTCATGCTGGTCCACGCCATGAGTCCGGTGTTGTGTCCCCTCTTCAGCAGCTGGCTGCATGAAATCGCTCATCAGCGATTGGAGGCTGTAGCGACTTCTCACGCCTCCACTAGTGGTGGTGGTAGTGGAGCGCGCTGGTTCCCCCCGAGCGGATGTTGTCTGGGAACCTGGCTGGTCTCGCTGGTAAGTAGAGACCAGCTGTCTGGTGAGTAGGTCCCGGTAGTACCCCAGTTTTGCCTCCCTCTCTGATGGTGGGAAAAATTCCGCCATTTTGCGGCGGAAGCGAGGGTCCACCAGGGTGGCCAGCCAGTATTGGTCCCTCTGGCGGATGTCCACAATCCGGCTGTCACTCCTCAGACACTCCCGTAGGCACCTTGCCATCCGCACCAAGGACAATGAGCGCCTCTCCTCTCCACTGTCCTCGGTATAGTTCCAGGGTCTGCTGGGGTCTTCCTCCGCTTCCTCTACCACCTCATCCTCCATCTCCTCCTGTGATTGAGAGGCAGAGAAGCCAGGTGGCGCTGTGTGGAATGGCTGGGCATGGACATCTTCCTCCTCCTCACCCTCCATCTGAACTTCATCCATCTCTGGGCTCAAGGCGATGTTCAGCCTTGGAGTGGTGGCCTGGGAATCCTCGCTGATGATGCTTTTCAGCGCACTTTCCAGAACATGGACGAGTGGGATGATGTCATTGATCCCATAGTCATTCCTGCTCACAAACAAAGTCGCGTCCTCAAAAGGGATCAACAATTGGCAGACTTCACGCATCATCTGCCAGTGTGTGACTTGGAAGTCGCAGTGTGGCGTGAAGCTGCCTGATTGCCCCATGAGGTAGTCTGTAACGGCTGACCTTTGCTCATACAGGCGGTCCAGCATATGGAGGGCAGAATTCCAGCGTGTTGGCACGTCGCAGATTAGCCGATGTTGGGGCAGACTGCGCTGTCTCTGGATCCTGAGCAGGGTGTTCCTTGCAGTGTAGGAGTGGCTGAAGTGTTTGCACACTCTGCGTGACATCCTCATAAGGTCTTGTAGTGCAGGAAATGATCTGAGAAACCTGTGCACTATGAGGTTTATCACATGTGCCATACAAGGTGTATGACTTAGCCCTCCCTGCTGCAATGCAGAGACAATGTTCCTCCCATTGTCTGCTACCACACTTCCCACCGTTAGTTGACGTGGGGTCAGCCACTGATCTACCTCCTCCCTGATGGTCCGGAGGAGCTCCTGCCCACTGTGTCTCCTTTCACCCAGGCTCACCAAATGGAGGACAGCCTGAGAGCGCCGGGCCTGACATCGGTGGTAAGACACCGGGGCAGGTTGGACTGCAGTAGAAGCGGCGGATGTTTGCAAGGTGGTGGAGGCAGAACTTCTGCTTCCCGATGCTGGCCCCCTAAAGCACCGTGGAGGTGACAGTGGCAAGAATGGGCCAACTTCCTGATGGTCTTCTGGGAGGATGTTGACCCAATGGGCAGTAACAGACATATACTGCCCTTGGCCATAATTTGAGGACCAGACATCAGCACTCAGGTGCACACTCTTGGACACCGAGAGTCCCAATGAGTCGCCCACCTTTTTCTGCACATAACTGTGCAGTGATGGGACAGCTTTTGCAGAGATGTAGTGGCGGCTGGGGACTCGCCATCTGGGGTGCGCACACACCATGAAATCCCTAAAAGGCTGGGAGTCCACGAGGTTGAAGGGCAGGGACTGAAGCACCAGCAGCTTAACCAGGTGTCCGGTCAGTTTTTGGGCCATGGGATGGCTGCTGGAATACACCTGACGTCTGCCCATGGACTCAGTCAGGGATTGCTGCCTCATTAGCGGTGTACATGGCAGTGACACTGTGCTGCTGCTGGCAACTGAGGCTGACGAGCCCTGAGTTCCAGTGAGAGGATGCTGCATTATGGGATCTGCAGTGTATGGTACATCATGACAGGAGGTGGTATTGGGGTCACGGTTCTTCCAGGCCTGTTGGTGTTGCCTTTCCATATGCTTTCGCATGGATGTTGTCCCCAGATTGTCACCCCTACCACGACTGACCCTCTCATTGCACAGCAGGCACAAAGCAATATGCTTATCTGTCCCCAGGCGGAAGAACTGCCAGACTACTGAGGACCGTGGTTTGCTGACAGCCACGGGGGGTCTTGCTGGCTGTTGACTGCCACTACTGCCTGAGGGTGCCCTCTCAGGACCAAGGCTTTGAGAGGGTGATCTCTGCCTGGTAGCTTGTCTTCTACCCCTCCCTCTTGTGCCTCGGTTGCTTCCAATAGTGGGATGTTGCTGTGTCGGTGGCACCTCTATTTCCTCCACCGACGATGCTGATGATAATGCTGCTTGAGGGCACCACGTCCGATCAGCGACATCATCATCAAAGTCAGGACCACTGCTACTTTCCTCCGGTGGCTGGGACAGGATATCAGGTGTGGCACTGGATGCCCCTCCTTGGCTCTGTTGACTGCTTACAGCCAAAACTTCCTCTGTACCTTCCACCCGCTGACTTTGGTGGACTTCCTCCTCCTCATCACTGAAAAGTGGTAGAGACTCCAAGGGCAGATCAAGGTTTGCAAAGAGTTCACTGGCAGAAGGTGCCCCAAAGGAGAGTTGCATTCTAATAACAGGGGATGGGCCAGAGGACTCTCGCTGACCGTCCCATGTAAGGGTGGTGTCAGATGATCCAGCGGATGCTTGACTCCTCGTTTGGGAGCTTTGGGCGGTGGAACTGGAGGATTGGGTAAGCCAATCTAGAACCGCTGGCTGTGTGGTTCTTACTTGACCAGTGGCTGTCAGGGGTAGCTGCACCCTGCTGCCACGCCTGTTACCCCGGCTGCCACCGGGCCTGGTGCTGCCACTTCTTCTACCCTCACCGCCTCCTGTTGCACTCCTTGCCTGGGAAGTGCTGGAAGTAGGACGCTTGGACATTTTTTTATTGTGTGGGGGAAAATGTAATATAATTTTTTTTATATTTTTTTAAACTTTTTTTTTATATACCTTTTTTATCTTTTTTTTAAACTTTTTTTTTTATTTGTTTATAACTTTTTTTTGAAGTTTTTTTTTAACTGTTTCTGTTGTGGCTTAACGGGGTTGACAGCACCCAGCTAAGCAGCAACGTGTACCGTGTACGGTCACAGAACAGGAATGCTACCTGTCCTGACTCTTTTCTCACAATTTTTTTTCTCACCCTATCTCTCCCTAGATGACACAATTTTTTTTATTTATATGACTTCCTCTCCCTATCTCTACCTATCTCTTGCTTTCTCAGCCTCTTTCCCTATCTATCACATTAACTTCTATATCTAGCTTTTTCTTCCTCTCTCCTGCTTTTCTCACTAAACCTTTCTATTTCTTCTCTATCTCTCCCTGTATCTATCTACTTGTTTGACTATCTCTCTATCTATATATCGATCTATCTATCTAGCTATCTCTTTTTCCTCTCTATCTACTGAGCTCCTTTCTCTTTGAAGTCTGAAAACGCACTGACAAAATGTCGGCGCGATCAGGCACTTCCTGGTCTGTGTGGGTGACGTCACACATCTTTTTTTTCACAGAAAACCAGGATACAAGGGATTATAGGAGTAATAATCCCTTGTATCCTGGTCTATTCTGTGAAAAAAGTACAGTTTTGCGTCGGCGTTTTTTTTTTTACCAGATTCGTTAAGAATCTGGTTCGTTACGGTTCGGTTCGGTTCGCTCAAAATAACGGCGATGCAAAATATACGCATATTAGAAAAATGTAAACTCAAATATGCGTATATTTAGGGTAAGGAATACGGCATATTCCATACCCTAAATATACGCATATTTGAGAAAGTACGCTAATGTGTACGCATTTATGAACGCATTAGCGTACGCATTAGCGTACGCATTGGCGTACATGCTCAATGAATATGCGTATATTTGGCGTCGCCGTTATTTTAACCAGATTCGTTACGAACTTGATCAAAATTCGGTTCGGTGACGAACCGAACTTTTGGGAAAGTTCGTAACGAATCTGGTTCGTTACAGTTCGGTTCGCTCATCCCTATTTACGACTAAAATCCACCATAATCTGAAAGTCAGTTTTAGGGGTACTCTTAAAGCCCATCTTTTTAGTTTGGAATATCACATCCCTAATACACCAAAGCTAGAAATATCTCTAACACAATTCAACCTTAAATAAGCTTTATTAGTAAATCAATCTTCAATAAATAATTAAAAAGTTCACACTGTTATAGCAATTAGAAGTCTTAAGCCGAAATGGCATTTGGAGGCGGGCGCCCCCATATTGGTCTGTAATCCATAGGTGAAATTGTCTCTTTTCTGCTTTATAGTTATGGATTGATTATGACCTGATATGGTGGCGGCCCCCTATATATATCCTCTCTTGGACTTCTGATCACTGCTAATTGTTATATCAGTTGAACCTTTTAATTATTTATTGAAGATTGATGTACTGGTGTATTAGCTTGGTAGCTATACCTCCACATCAACACTTGTGCTGAGATCCTGGTATTTTTTGGAGTTGCTATCACATCTCTTATCTAACTTTTCTCCAATCACTGCCCCCAACACTATTCTTCTGAACGTGATCCATTATCAAACACTTCATACACTCAAAACCATTACAAGACATTGACCAGCGACTGTCTTATGCTTCTTCATATCTACGCCCTTATTGTGTCAAGATGGCTGGAGCATTGTGAAAAACAAAATCTTTCTACCTTCTGTGTCAACCCATGTCGTCATAGATTGTAATTTCTTGTGAGCAGGACCCTAATCCCTCTTGTTTTAATATTAGACTTGTTTGTTGCTATGTAATGTATGATTTTGTTTGTAAACGAACCTCCCGATTATAAAGCACTGTGGAATATGTTGGCGCTATATAAATAAGGATTATTATTTAACACATGGTACCAAATGTATTGGATGGCATACAGTTGACGCTAAGAGCTGTGACATAATTTGTTGTATACCGAGCACTTGAACTGAATCATATAGCAATAATGTTTTCATTTCTGCATTCTTCAAATATTTTTACAACTCTAAAATCATCTCTTGGAACTCTGAAGTGATTACTGAACTGATTAAAAGCTTAGAAAACTTGGCAAATGGCAATGATAGTTTGAGAACTAGTGTGAAATTCAGTCCTGCATAAATGCCATGTGTCACATTCCAATTAACCAGTCTCAACAGCTGTTTAAAAGAAACGCTAAGTTCCTGAAATATTTGAGCATCTGAAGAGAGCAAAGTCAACACAAGAGACATGTTAGAGCATATATTCCAAAAGATGTAATGTTTAAATGTTAGAAATAAATATGTAACTATTTAACTTTGTTTTTTACATTTTAAATATAGAAAACAAGTTTTCATTTCATCTAATAGCGAGTTAGTTATCTATCAGTTCTGTCTACATGCATCAGTAGTAAAGATGAGCGAATTTCAAGAAATTTGTTTTAGTTCCAAATTTCAGTTCTAATATAGTGGCTATCAGATTTTATTTGGTCTGAATAGATTTTACCCAAATCAAAAGTACCCCAATTGCCCTGAAATGTTGTTTTGGGGTACACTCTGGGCTCTTCTAGGACTGTATTCAACCTCTTTTCAAGCTTTTTAAGGCCAGTGTAAGAAATAGGATTATTGACAATATTAAAATTAAAGCATAATAATACTGAACAATAATAATATCCTCACGTAAATTGTAGGGGACGATCGGCAAAGAAAGCACACAACAACAGTGCATAGAAACAAAAGAAATTATATTATTTATAGACACAAATGAACTGTGTGATAATAGAAAAATATCAACCAACAATCAAACACTGGAAAATATAAAACCACACTGATACAAACAGACCTAGAACATTAGCCAGAAAAACACAACAATACAGACGGTTCCTCCAAAAATAACCCTATAGCACAATAATCAACAATAATTCAACAATAGAGAATCACCATATAGTTACCCAAGGCTGAACTAAGTTCCTTCTGGCCTGGTCTGATGTCCAGAATCCTCCTCCTCCCTAGGATCTCCTCCCATCTCTAGGATCTCCCAAGTGACCATGGCCAAGGTTTTTTATACTCAATTGAAGCATCCCCTCTGTGAGGTTCCCAGGCCACTGGTGCCGACCAATCTCATTCAAGATCAAAATAATGTTTTGATCCTCCAGATTTCTCCTCCCTCTATCTGCGCAAAGGAATCAGGCCGATGTTCCCACATTAACATTTTACAATTACCTGTCTCTTCCTTGTTTTCACCCAAACGCAAACTAATCAAGTTGGAGACATGGAACCTGGCCTCACAATAGTGGCTATTTGCAATGGAATGGGAAAAACACCCAGGAGCCTTTGAAATGTAATTCACCAAAACATTTCTTCTGGCACCTTGATTACCAATGCAAAGAGGCTTCCTGATATTTCAATTAACCCTGACAAACTTGTTTGAAACCGTATTTAGCCCTTTATCTATAGAGTGACTCTCTATTGTTTTACAATTCAGTCTACACCCAAGATTTTATACCCTAATAATACATATAGATAGACATTTATAATACATATGGATAGATGTGCATTTTATCATAACCCATATCTGTATATTTCTACACCAGGACAACTTTAGTAATGTCAAAGAGACAGTGACATATATGGCCAGGGGTGGACTTGCCAACTACCTTGAAATTTCCCAGTAGGCCGATGCCCAGGGAGCCACCCGAGTGCTCCTTACGATTGTCTGCGAGGTACAATTGTCGACTCGGATTGCCTGACTACGTACCTGTGCCGCCTGCCCTGACCCTTTGCCTATCTGACTCTGCTTCTGCCTTATTCCTCGGTCCTGTATTGCCTCTCCTGGATTCGACCCAGCCTGCTGACCACCGCTTTACTACAGGTACCTTCGCAGGTATCTCCTGGTCCCCCTGGACCAGAAGATTTGGCGTGGTCTGCGTCAATAAATTAACTCGCATCTAAATTAATGCAGACAAAAGAAGACGGAAACCGCCTCACTTCTCGTCAGGAGATAAGGTATGGCTCTCTTCAAAAAAATATTCGCCTAAAGGTTCCCAGTTTCAACTTTGCCCCTAGGTTCCTTGGACCCTTTGAAGTTTTAAAGGGGGATCAACGAAGTGACATACAAGTTACATCTGCCCTCCTCTCTGCGCATTCCTAATGCCTTCCATGTATCCCTACTTAAGCCGGTGGTTCTTAATCGCTTCTTGACGGCTCCTTCTACTCGTACTCCGGTGTCTGGAGATTCTGACGAGGTCTTTGAGGTCAAGGACATCCTTGACATCAAGAAGCGCGGCAAGAAGACTTATTATCTTGTGGACTGGAAGGGCTTTGGTCTTGAAGAAAGATCGCGGGAACCAGAGGAGAACATTCATGCTCCGGATCTGATCTCGCTGTGGCCTCAAGAAGTGGGGGCGAAAGGGGGGGTACTGTAACAGCGGCTGCTGTGCGCCGCTGTACCCCTGCTTACCGCTGCCGTTCTTGGCGTCGTGTCCAGCGGTGAGCTGCTGGTTGAGCTGCTGGTTGCACTTTCCATTCACCGCTGCAGTCCTGAGCTCTGGCTGTGTAGTACTGTTGCATGATGATCCGCTCCAGAGCTTCCATACTGCCCTGTATTACGTCACTCCCTCTGGGCTGGAGCTGGTTGATCATGTGACCATGCTAGGTCATGTGGGTTGGTCACATTTCCTCTTTGACCAACCCTGGAACTATTCATGCTGCTCAGCCCTCTCCCAAAATGCCTCAGTGTCAAGGTCCTATCTTGCATTTTGGTTATACCTGTTTATGCTTGGAAAATAGAGATATAAGTAGTGGCTCACCAGTTTGTAAATAATGTTTAGTGTGGTGCTCCCAATCACTGGGCTATACCCTTAGCCTAGATGAGTTTTATAAAGATGAAGTAAATGTGTGATGAGCACTCACTCTACATTTGTTTTTTATGTAGTATTGGTATAAAGCTCTGACTGTGTGTGGCTGTATATATCTGCTATACGTCTGCTATGTTGTTCAAATATATGGTTGTAACATTTATTTATCAATACAATATCAAATATAATATCAAATTGGATATCCCCAGCGCTGGTACATAAAAAATAGTAAAATAGAAATGTATGTATAAAAGGTGAATATAGGATAAAAATACAGAGTTGAATAAAAAATCTATGCAGATATAAAAATGTATGTATATATAGGTCTCTGTTTAGCAGCAACGTTATTTATCTCTTAATAGGGTAGCCAGGTAACGATGTTCAAGTATTTGGTTATCAATAGTTTGTATTGTTCCAATATACGTCAAGAGTGTCAAATTTGTGGAAGCAAAGAAGTTCAAGGAAGTTCAATACATTACCCTCCTATGGGGGTCTATGTTCCACGATTCGCTGGGTCGTAGTGACGTTGTGTTGCAATAGCTTCGCTCTGTGTGGGTCCGGCCGGCGCCCGGCTCTCCCTGTGGCGTCCCACGTGGGTGGCCGTCCGGCGTGTGAGCAGGTTGGCGCGCTGTTAGAATCTGTGTAGCGTGTCAGAATGATGAATCAGCTCTCTGCTTCAGCCGTTCCTTCTCATTGAGCGCTGTACTGATAAGCACTATGCTGTTGGATTAAATAGTCGCTCCAGACGTTTTTCTTTGAATATACTGGGATGCAATGTGTCACTTAGGTACAGTGTGTCACTTAGTTGTTATAGATGTTTTCCTGTTGTGCCGTAGTTTACAATCCACAGGATGATGGTCTCTGAACCAAACGCGTTTCAGGGCTATCCTTGCCCCTTCCTCAGTGGTCTGTGGAATCCCTTTCATTATCTGGCACATTTATAGTGTTTTAATTTAGACCCCTCCTATTTCTCAAAGAGGAGGAGGTTTTGTAAGCTTCAGGTTTGTAGTATGCTTGAATTGCCCTGTGGATTGTAATTTCACTTTGTTGTGGAAAGAAATATAAACCTGTATATATGAGTTATAGTATGTAACAGGTTATAATATATAGCTGATTATACTGAGTTGACAGGAAAAAATAGAAGGGAAAAAATAGAAGGAAAAAATAGAGGATACAGGTACATTGAAAACAATGTTACTTGTGTAGACCATATCGTTTAAATTAAGCTTCCTTTTTGTCTATCTAGTGATCTTGAGATGGATTTATAGAGTGGTTATCTTATTATAAAGTAATTGTCCAGAACAAAATGTCCGAAAATAGGTATATAATTATGGATGCAAGTAGTTCAGGATGCAGGTGACTGGGGATGCAAGTGTTTTTTTTTGTTTGTTTTTTTTGTTTTTTTTTGTAATTGTTTGTATTGAGCTTCTTTTCGGGATGTGCAAAATATGTGGGTATATAATTATGGATGCAAGTAGTTGAGGATGCAAGTGACTGAGGATGCAAGTGTTTTTTGTTTTTTTGTTTGTTATTGTTTGTTTTGAGCTTCTTTTCGGGATGTGCAAAATATGTGAGGCTGGGAATGCAAGTGAATGGGAATGCTAGTGCTGTAATCATTCTTTATTTTTTATTTTTAATTATATATTTTTAATTTTTTATTGTTATTTTTATTTTTATTGGTTCTTCTTATTTTCTAGAGTGGCATATGTGGGAGTGGCTGTAGAAGTGTTTGGGTAAGTATATATTTCTTCTATTTTGAGTGAGTATATGTTTCTTCTATTTTGATGCATTTGTTTGTTTTTTCGTTTGTTTTTTCAATTTTTCATTTCTTGGTTTTTATTCTAGATGGATCTAGATGGATGTCAGTGGGTCGTCATTGATTGGTGTTTGGGGGTGGGGGCCTATCGAGGAGAGGAGATCAAAGTGCTGGTAATTAAACAGCCGGTCTTTGATGTCCTGTCCTTAAAGGGCACCCATCCCGATTCTACAGAAAACCAAAAATTTCCATATCCGCATTTAGTCCGTTCGGGATTATGGTGTCGAATTCAAAGATTTTTCTTGATTCCAGACGGGACATGTTATTGATGTGGTTCCCCCCCCTCCATTGTTTGGGGACTCTCACTAGAGCTACAAAGGTAAGGTCTTTTGGATTTTGGTCGTGGTGTTCTTTGAAATGTTTGGAGACAGTGTGTAGTTCATATCCTTTTCTTATATTGTTAATGTGTTCTGCCACCCTTTTTTTCAATGGTCTCTTGGTTCTCCCAATGTACTGTTTGTTACATGTGCACTGGAGTAGGTAGATGACATCCATTGAGTTGCATGTTAAACATTCATTGATTTCATGGCTATGTGTGTTTCTTGTGGAGGTTACTTTTTCTATTTGTCTTGAAAATTTTGTAGTTCTACAGTTACTACATGTTCCACATCTGAAAAAGCCTTTTATGTTTAGCCATGTTTGTTTCCCTTGTATTTTCTTATTCTTAACTGTGGGGGCAGTTTTTATGCCTAAGTTAGGAGCTCTTGTATATACTATGCCTATTGTCTTATCTTTGGTTAGAATTGGCCAGTGCTTTTTGATTATTCTTTCTATTGTTTTATATTGTGCGTTAAATGGTAATATTATTCTCAAAGTATCGTTGTGTTCAACTGATTGAGCTGTTTTGGGTTTTGATTTAAAGAACGACTCCCTCTCCATGGATTTAACTTTATTTAAGGATTTCTCCAATATGTTAATCGGGTAATCTTTTTTGATAAATTGTTCTTTCACGGCTTCTGCCTCTTCTTCAAATTTTTCTGTTTTAGTGCAGTTTCTTTTGATTCTCCTAAACTGACTAGGCGGTACGTTTAGGAGCCATCGTGGTAGATGGCAACTCCCAAAAGGGATGTAGCTGTTCTTTGTCACATCCTTTTGAAATGTGTTGCAAATGATTTTGTTATTGTAAATATTCACGCATAAGTCAAGGAACTCCACCTGTTTGTCGCTGATATTGTTAGTGAATGTGAGGTTATAGTCGTTGTGATTAATGGTTTCTAAGAAATTGTATAGATGGTTTTTGGTACCTTTCCATATGAATATGATATCATCGATGTACCTACGCCAGAGGACCAGATTCTCCCCCAGCTCGGGTAGTATGGTATCCTTTTCCCATTGGGCCATGAAAATATTAGCGTAGCTGGGGGCGAATCTGGTCCCCATGGCGGTCCCCTGTAACTGGATATAGTAATCTGAATTGAAGTTGAAATAATTATGAGTTAGAATGTGATGTACACCTTCTATGATGAATCCTATTTGTTTCTCTGGAAAAGAGTGATTGTCTGTGAGGTGTTTTCTCATGGCCTGTATGCCTAATTCATGATTGATGTATGTATAAAGTGAATTTACGTCTATGGTACCTATGGTCCAATGAGGTTCAAATTCTATTTCTTCTAATGTATGTAAAATGGCTGTAGTGTCCTTAATATATGATGGGATTTGTTCTACAATTGGTTGTAATAGTCTATCTATGTACTGTGATAAATTTGATGTTATGGAGCCAATGCCGGAAATAATCGGTCTGCCTGGAGGGTTATTCTTGTTCTTATGTACCTTCGGTAAGCAATAGAAAACTGGGAGGCGTTGAGGGGTGTTGATGATATAGTTGTATTCATTTTTTGATAATATGTTGTTTTCCAGGCCTCTGTCACAATATTCCACTAATTGTTTTTTAAATATACGTGTGGGATCTGTGGTGAGTTTGCGATATGTTTGTTCATCTGTCAATTGTCTAAAACATTCGTTATTATAGTCTTCAATATTTTGTATAACAATTGCTCCTCCTTTATCTGCAGGACGTATAATTATTTCATTGTTGTCTTATAAGTCCCTAATTGCTTTAATTTCTTCTTGTTTTAAATTATTTCTAATTCGGCTTGTTTTTTTTATTTTTCTGATCTCTGATTCTACGTTTTTCCTGAATGTCGCAATCTCATTGCTTATTTCTTGTCGGGGAAATTTTTTTTATTTTTCGCTAAGATTTGTATGAATATAGGTTGTGGTTTCATTCATTTCTCTTTCCATCGGATTTTTAATGAAGTATTTCTTTAAGCACATCCTCCTTATAAACTTTTCTATGCCTATGAATGTGCTGAATTTGTCCAATTTGTTGGTTGGGGAATATTTTAATCCTTTGTTTAACAAATTTTTTTGTGGTGTGGTGAGTGTGTGTGAATTATTGATATTGTGAATTCATGATAATGTCTTCTAATCCTGTTTTGTTTTGCTCTGTTTGTTCTTTCTCTGTCCTCTCCTTGTCTTCCTTCGTTTTGATATGGTTGTGTTCTTGATTTCGTTCCGTAGTGATTTATTTGTTGGTTTTGGTATTGTTGTTGGTAGGGTGGATGCTGTGATTGATTGTGGTAGGTTCTGTATCTTTGTGGTGGTTCCCTGTTTGTATAGTTCTGTTCCTGTCGATGCCTCAGGTTGTAGCTGTGATGTGGTGATTGTGATCTCCTGTGTCTCTGGTTTGTCGGTGGTGATTTCTGTTGTGTTCTTATTCTGTAGTGGGGGGGGGGGGTTTGATCTAAAAAAAGGGGTTGTGCCAAAGATTCGAATCTGTTTGAGGTGGTGATAGATTGAGAAGTGGTATTTGGTGTTCTATAGTTTTTGTTTGTTTTATTCGTGACTTTGTCATTGTGTGCCTCAGTGTCTGTGAAGTTGGCTCCTGTATTTTCTAACTGTTGTTTTCTCCAATTGAGTTTTTTCGTTTTTTTGTTAATAATCTCTTTTTCTAATGTGTCTAAACTCTTGCATATTCTTTCTTCCCATTTTTTGAAAACCTCGTCTTGTGGTAGAGTGTTTATGTTGTTTTTAATTCATTAATTTGTAATATGATTTGTTGGAGTATTTCTGTTCTCCTTTTAATGATCATAGTAACTAGGACTCGTGATTGAGTTAGCAAAAAATCGTCCCACTCTTTGTTAAATTCTGTGCTATATAAGTCTTGTGCTGGTGCTTTTATGATTGATAGGCCTTTTGGGATTATCCCCTTTTCCAAATATTGGCTAAGGGATTTGATTTCCCATTTTTGACGTAATTGTTTCTGTAATAATTTCTCCAATTCTCTAAAAAGATCGTCTTTTGATTTCTGTCTCATGTGTGTTGCCTCTGTATCCTTTTCTGAGTCAAACATAAAGGTTTCAACATTTTTACATTTATTCTCCATGCATGTCCAAATGTCCATTATTACAACTTGGGAGCTCTACTACCTGGGTATAGATTTTAGATTAGAAAATAGAGATATAAGTAGTGGCTCACCAGTTTGTAAATAATGTTTAGTGTGGTGCTCCCAATCACTGGGCTATACCCTTAGCCTAGATGAGTTTTATAAAGATGAAGTAAATGTGTGATGAGCACTCACTCACACATTTGTTTTTTATGTAGTATTGGTATAAAGCTCTGACTGTGTGTGGCTGTATATATGCAAGTATTCAAAAGGTCTGCTATGTTGTTCAAATATATGGTTGTAACATTTATTTATCAATACAATATCAAATATAATATCAAATTGGATATCCCCAGCGCTGGTACATAAAAAATAGTAAAATAGAAATGTATGTATAAAAGGTGAATATAGGATAAAAATACAGAGTTGAATAAAAAATCTATGCAGATATAAAAATGTATGTATATATAGGTCTCTGTTTAGCAGCAACGTTATTTATCCCTTAATAGGGTAGCCAGGTAACGATGTTCAAGTATTTGGTTATCAATAGTTTGTATTGTTCCAATATACGTCAAGAGTGTCAAATTTGTGGAAGCAAAGAAGTTCAAGGAAGTTCAATACATTACCCTCCTATGGGGGTCTATGTTCCACGATTCGCTGGGTCGTAGTGACGTTGTGCTGCAATAGCTTCGCTCTGTGTGGGTCCGGCCGGCGCCCGGCTCTCCCTGTGGCGTCCCACGTGGGTGGCCGTCCGGCGTGTGAGCAGGTTGGCGCGCTGTTAGAATCTGTGTAGCGTGTCAGAATGATGAATCAGCTCTCTGCTTCAGCCGTTCCTTCTCATTGAGCGCTGTACTGATAAGCACTATGCTGTTGGATTAAATAGTCGCTCCAGACGTTTTTCTTTGAATATACTGGGATGCAATGTGTCACTTAGGTACAGTGTGTCACTTAGTTGTTATAGATGTTTTCCTGTTGTGCCGTAGTTTACATAGTAACATAGTAACATAGTAACATAGTTTGTAAGGCCGAAAAAAGACATCTGTCCATCCAGTTCAGCCTGTTTTCCTACAAGTTGATCCAGGGGAAGGCAAAAAACCCTGTGAGGTAGAAGCCAATTTTCCTCACTTTAGGGGGAAAAAATTCCTTCCCGACTCCAGTCAGGCAATCAGAATAACTCCCTGGATCAACGACCCCTCTCTAGTACCTATAACCTGTAATATTATTACCCTCCAGAAATACATCCAGGCCCCTCTTGAACTCTCTTAGTGAACTTACCATCACCACCTCCTCAGGCAGAGAGTTCCATAGTCTCACTGCTCTTACCGTAAAGAATCCTCTTCTATGTTTATGTACAAACCTTCTTTCCTCCAGACGCAGAGGATGTCCCCTCGTCATGGTCACTGTCCTCGGGATAAATAGATGATGGGAGAGATCTCTGTACTGACCTCTGATATATTTATACATAGTTATTAGATCTCCCCTCAGTCGTCTTTTTTCTAAGTGAATAACCCTAATTTTGATAATCTTTCTGGGTACTGTAGTCCACCCATTCCAGTTATGACTTTAGTTGCCCTCCTCTGAACCCTCTCCAGCTCTGCTATGTCTGCCTTGTTCACAGGAGCCTAGAACTGTACACAGTACTCCATGTGTGGTCTGACTAGTGATTTGTAAAGTGGCAGGACTATGTTCTCATCACGGGCATCTATGCCTCTTTTGATGCAACCCATTATCTTATTGGCCTTGGCAGCAGCTGTCTGACATTGGTTTCTGCAGCTTAGTTTGCTGTTCACTAAAATTCCTAGGTCCTTTTCCATGTCAGAGTTACCCAATGCTTTACCATTTAGTATGTACTGGATGATGGTCTCTGAACCAAACGCGTTTCAGGGCTATCCTTGCCCCTTCCTCAGTGGTCTGTGGAATCCCTTTCATTATCTGGCACATTTTTAGTGTTTTAAATTAGACCCCTCCTATTTCTCAAAGGGGAGGAGGTTTTGTAAGCTTCAGGTTTGTAGTATGCTTGAATTGCCCTGTGGATTGTAATTTCACTTTGTTGTGGAAAGAAATATAAACCTGTATATATGAGTTATAGTATGTAACAGGTTATAATATATAGCTGATTATACTGAGTTGACAGGAAAAAATAGAAGGGAAAAAATAGAAGGAAAAAACAGAGGATACAGGTACATTGAAAACAATGTTACTTGTGTAGACCGTATTGTTTAAATTATGTAGACCATATCGTTTAAATTAAGCTTCCTTTTTGTCTATCTAGTGATCTTGAGATGGATTTATAGAGTGGTTATCTTATTATAAAGTAATTGTCCAGAACAAAATGTCCGAAAATAGGTATATAATTATGGATGCAAGTAGTTGAGGATGCAGGTGACTGGGGATGCAAGTGTTTTTTTTGTTTTTTTTGTTTTTTTTTTGTTTGTTTTTTTGTAATTGTTTGTATTGAGCTTCTTTTCGGGATGTGCAAAATATGTGGGTATATAATTATGAATGCAAGTAGTTGAGGATGCAAGTGACTGAGGATGCAAGTGTTTTTTGTTTTTTTGTTTGTTATTGTTTGTATTGAGCTTCTTTTCGGGATGTGCAAAATATGTGAGGCTGGGAATGCAAGTGAATGGGAATGCTAGTGCTGTAATCATTCTTTATTTTTTATTTTTAATTATATATTTTTAATTTTTTATTGTTATTTTTATTGTTTCTTCTTATTTTCTAGAGTGGCATATGTGGGAGTGGCTGTAGAAGTGTTTGGGTAAGTATATATTTCTTCTATTTTGAGTGAGTATATATTTCTTCTATTTTGAGTGAGTATATGTTTCTTCTATTTTGATGCATTTGTTTGTTTTTTCGTTTGTTGGAGCTTCCATACTGCCCTGTATTACGTCACTCCCTCTGGGCTGGAGCTGGTTGATCATGTGACCATGCTAGGTCATGTGGGTTGGTCACATTTCCTCTTTGACCAACCCTGGAACTATTCATGCTGCTCAGCCCTCTCCCAAAATGCCTCAGTGTCAAGGTCCTATCTTGCATTTTGGTTATACCTGTTTATGCTTGTGTTCCTGTGTTCTGACACGTGCCTTGTTATTTGACTCCGCTACCCGCCTGATCCTTGCCTGCCTGCATTGACCTTCTCGTTGCCGACTCGGATTGCCTGACTACGTACCTGTGCCGCCTGCCCTGACCTTTTGCCTATCTGACTCTGCTTCTGCCTCATTCCTCGGTCCTGTATTGCCTCTCCTGGATTCGACCCGGCCTGCTGACCACCGCTGTACTACAGGTACCTTTGCAGGTATCTCCTGGTCCCCCTGGACAAGCTGCCACGTGTCCCGACCATTCTCAGGAGGTAGCGACCTGGTGTTTCCCCTCGGAAAGTCTATCCCCACCATCAGGGGTAATTGTGAAGAACAAGGCGTTTCACTTAGACAACGCCCTTAGAGGAGGTTTGGCGCGAGGCACAGTGGGTCCACACCTGCTGGTTCGTGACACTAGAAAGGACAATTGAAAAAATAGAAGCTCTTTGCGCACATTTTTGATCAAACGTGTGTCGGGCCCATCTACCAGGCGTCAAGGTGGCTTCCGCAGATGGGTACCTAACACTAACAGACTGCCTCTCTTGGACTTACCTAACATAGTAACATAGATTATAAGGCCGAAAAAAGACGTCTGTCCATCCAGTTCGGCCTGTTTTCCTGCAAGCCTACAATATTCAGGGCGGTGTAGGAACCAGCTACTATAAGAGCTTCTATTTTTTCAATTTTCATTTCTAGTAGGTATAATACCACTTTAATTTAGAATGATCCCCATTCCTTAGTTCTATTGTTTGCTTGTGAAATGTTGTGCAGCCATATTTTTATTAATTTTCTGTATGCTTGCTTACTATACTTTAACTCAGCATCTCCGATCAGTTGGGTGTATAACACGACTGGCACGTACTGCTGCGGGCCTATATTTCAGAACGTTCATCTACTATATTGGCTAGAATACACATTGGCTACAAAGAGTGTATTTTGCTCTGGAGAACCTGGCACATCAACCAAATACATGAACAGTGAGTTGATTTCAATGATAACAGTGAAGTGCATAGGTGACGCTGCACATATTTCAGTTGATTCAGCTGATCACAACAGAACATCTGGTGACCAGTTTACCATTTGGTGACCCTTCTAAAGAGAAAATTATTCATTTGTAATAAATTCACAAGTATTCATATGAATGGAAGTTATGCCAAATGGATCCCCAGGATGCTGTAAATGTAATCGCTATTTAACTGAAGTTCACCCTCTAACAAATTGACATTAATGTTCTTGATCCCTTTAACCAACTCATTGTGAAACAGTCATCTTGTTATCATTTACCTTGAAAAGAACTTAAGTTGACAACTGGATTTAACCTGTCAAGGATAATTCTATTCTAAAAATTTCACTGTGCCATCTAGTAGACCTGATATAAGCCCCATTTATTACATTAGTGTAACCATATTTACTGCCCTGAAAAAATATGAATGTTTAATGGCTTCCCATGTAAGCACCAACCTGACCTCGGTGTGACGGTATTTTTCATATAATTTGCAGGAAGGTCAGTGTCAAATATGACATAATACTAATGTACTGTATATCTGAGTAATAATACCTATGATAAACAATCAGCAATCACTGTCCTTACAAGGTAATTTGCGAGAAAGAAAGATGTTCCCAGCTTGCTGTAAATTAAGAGTTTATTGCATGCATACATTAAAAAGCTATTGTTAATAATCATTGAAGCATGAAACAAACATAAAGAGATTTGCAGGTTATGACTTTATCACACCAGCCTCAGTTGCCTGGTGATTTATTAAAATCTTAAAAAAATATATAAAAATGGAAGAAATTGCAAAAAATGCTAACCTTGTTTTATTATTTCTAGTTCTTTTGTAAGAGGAATACGGTTATGTATAAGGACTACGTATCCAATATCAGAATAAACTTGGCATGGTGGGCTTAAGTTCATAGCTATTACTTGACCACTAAGGAAACATCTTCATCATCTCCTTTTTGGCGATGGGTAACTAGAGATGATGAAAGTTCACATTGCTAGGGTTTCACTATAGGGCAAATTTACAATTAGAGAGCCATTGCCCTAGTGTGTAAAGGGGTTAAACAAATTTTATTAAATGGGTGTGTCCTTATAGGGAATATGGACACTATAGAGTAGATAATTTGCTTGGACCCCCTTCATAGGCCCCCTCTTTGGTGGACATAGGACACCCATTCATTACATGTAGTAACATTTTCCCAGCAGTTACACTGGAGTTGTATATTCGGCGGATAGCATGGGAGATTTCCCAGCACATAGTCTAAAATTCTCACAAGATAAGGCGTAATCACAACATGATCTGAGTCTTTGCTTGCAATAATAGTGTGGAGGGTGAAAGGATGGGTCCTGCTATAAGTTAATACATAGCTAAAGGGGTTGTGGATCAAGTACATATTGATGACCTCTCCTCAGAATAGGTCATCAATATCTGATCAGTGGAGTTAACTCCTGATGATCAGCTGTTTGACAGTGGTGCTCGTACAAGCACTGCTTCCTCTTGAATGGACTGTTATTACACTGCAACATCAAGACTTCCAAGAGGACACACAGTTTAATCAATATGTACTCACTGCACAACCACTTTACGTTGGTACAGTAGGCTAGTTAATAGTGTTGAGCGAGCATGCTCGCCCGAGCACTATATTCGCTCGAGCATCGGTATGTCAGCAAATCGCAGTGTTCGGCCGAACACCACGTGTGCTCGAGTGCGATGCTCAAGTCTCCTCCCCGCACGTTTGTTCGCTGCCATGCAGCGAATAAACATGCAGGGGAGTACTGACATTCACTGTAATGCCGTAACCATGTTGATTTGTACGCTAATGCTACGCATTGTATGCTAATGTGTATGATTTTGTATGCTAATGCTACGCATTGTACGCTAATGCGTACGAATTTGTATGCTAATGCTACGCATTGTACGCTAATGCGTACAAATTTGTATGCTAATGCTATGCATTGTGCGCTAATGCGTACAAATTCAGTTAATTAGAGTACTTTTATGAGTGAAAGGAGTGAAAGAGGAGAAGTTGGGATTCTGACCTTTTCCTATGAACCAGACACCCTACCCATGCTGTTCCCTAACCATTTCTGTGGTGTTTCCACCATTTTCTCATGTTTCCCTATCAACCAGACACCCTCCCCTCTGCAGAGCAGGGGGTGCCTGGTCTTCTCCCATTGACTTCCATTATACTTGGGTGCCCGGCCGAGCACTCGAGCACCACCTAGTGTTCGGCCAGAGCGCCCAAGCACCCGAACATCGGGGTACTCGATCATCACTACTAGTTAAGTCTCTTCTCTTATAGCAGACTGCCTTACAAAAATTGATTGTATTGGAGTAGCCAAGAGTTAAGATTCCCAAATATGACTTATTTAGTATTTTTCCAAACATGGTATTGCCTGTTCTCTACAGTTCCCTAGATTTTCCCTAGATTTATCTATCTTTGCTTTGGTGCTTGCCACCGCTGACACCAAGAATAGTTACAGTACTATACTATTGCTATCCTAGTTCTGGTACCTCATTCTTACCCTTTTCTCTTTCAATCGTTCAACGAATCTGAAGATGTTGCAGATTTTTTTAGAGCAATCACATAACTAAATTAAAGACCAGCTAATTTGAATAATTTAGAATTGATCTCTCCATTCTACTAAAGACATGATCAGAGAAAGACAAAACAAACCAGTTAAAATCTAGGTATTATCCTGATGAAGAGGGATCTTCTACCCTCGAAACATGTAGACTTCTGAATAAAGTAATCTTCTCACCATATCAGCTATATTGATCAGGCTTCTTCCAAGCAGTGACGAAAAAAGCGGTCAACCACAATCCTTTTGTGTATTCTTGTATATTATTTTTGTGCACTGAGGCACCACAGAGAGACCACGGCTGCAGCCTGGAGCACACCGTATGCTGGCCGGGTACCCAAAATTAGCAGCAAGGCTTTCTACAGTGGTTGTGACTCCTCACAACCCCTTATGGTAAGCGTATCCTATTCCTGTTTTACCGAGCCTCTTATACATTGACACCACACATGTGACGCTGCCTCCTCTTCTCTTTATTCTTCATAAATATTTAAAGATTTTTTGTCACCCGGATCAACCCTACCCTACTAGGCATATATGCCTGGTAGGGTATGGTTGATCCAGGTGACAGAGCCTCTATAAAGGGAATGTGTCACCATACACCTGTATAGTAATCCAAATGAATTGTCAGATGTACACTTGTTTGCTGATTCAGACACTGTTTCCTTGATCAGTAGCAGCATTCCAGAGAAATTCATGCTTACTTACATGCAAATGACCTGCTTGTTGCAATAAGGACGTCACCGTTACACCTCCTTAATAAAAAGGAGTTTACCTCCTTTTCAATGGAGGCTGCACCCCCTAATTAACGTAACAGGCAAGCATGGGAGATATAATCTCACCTGGTCCTGTGTTCTTGGCTATGCAACAGCACTTTGGGGATCGGTGCATACATAGTACAGCCAGGGCTACATAGTACAGACAACTTCCACTATGAAGGTATGTGGACTCCTATTAATGCTCATTCAGCCAACGTCTTTCTCTCTTGACTTTCCCATATACAGTACATATACAGTAGCTTATGCCATGGGATGATAAAATTATCAGGTGATAAAATCTAAAGTGCCCAATCCTTCTTTCCTCCCAACATCATCTGTTGCTTCAGAGTAGAAAGCTACCCATACACATTGGACTGCTGGCTGATTCTATCAGAAAATAGCAGATTTGGCTGACAATAGCATAATGTACTGTATATATTGATTTTAAGAAATTGTAGCTTGAAATTGGGCTTAGTGGATCCTATTGTGAGACCATAACAGTGAGAAAATACTGAGCAAGGATAGCAGTAGCAATAGCAAGTAAAACTAGAAAAGTGAAAGGTGGAAGAAGAACTATGTCATTCTATAACACATTGACTAAAAATTATCTTCATTTAGATATTGTCAACATATTCTGCATAGTGTCTTTAGTAACTGACTTATGTCTGCAATTGTTTTCTGTAAGACACAGACACAGCACATTGCATCACAACTCATCTCTAATTTAGAAGATACATGTACTGACAAAATCAGACATTACAGAGTAATAAACTGTTAAACAATAAGGAAGAACTTTCAATTTATTAGGAGCTAGTGATGACAAAAAGGTAAAAAAAAAAATCTTGTTTTGTAAAATAGACCAAAAAAAGGAAAAATGAATTATGGTGCAAAAAATATGTCGGATAACGTCGGATGGAGAATTAAAGTTTTGAGGAATAAGATAGATATAGGGTACAAGGTAAAGAGTATAACAATTCACCAAATGTGAATCTGAAAGTTTTTTTTTCAAATCCGTTCAACGACCTGATTTTACTGCATATATCAAATATACCAGAATTGCTAAAGCAATTATAATAATGAGGAAAACATTCCACAACACCATTTGATTTGCATTTAATATACATGCTGGAAAAGCAAATACAAAGTGTAAGAAGACAGGCGTTAGTGACTGGTTTAGATCTCAATCCTGGCAATTAGTTCCATAATATTTCAGTAGATATTGGAGTCCCGGCTACTGTATTTCCATTGCTGTATTTATATCTTTTTCTGCCACATGGTAACAAAAAGGAGCAATTATTTACTGCATCAGTGCAATTATTTTTCTCACAAAATATAATGTTACATTGTAAGCGGGACACAAAAAATAGGAGCAAGGTGTTTACTGTTTTTAGCAATTATGTTTATTTTTCCATAAACAGTAATCATAAGCACATATTAAATTTCTTCTTGGTGATAAAAGCAATGTGAAGATTAATTTGCACAATATAATCACATGCCAGCATTTTGCAAAGTTTTATGAACTGTATCAATGTTGACATAAAAAAAAATCATTATGCACGGAGAAAGTAGAAGGTCTGATAATATGCAGAAAAGTGATAATAAGGTAACATTAAAGATTCGACAGAAGGAGGACACATTATGTTTGCCGAGCTGCTGGAAAATACAATAAAATGAAGCATGCAGATTAATACCGTTGTCTCGTTATATTTCTGGTGTAAGCTTATAATGCTCCCTTGAAATAAGTGTTTTCAGTTATTTGAGGATATAATGAACCCTGTATAACACAATGCATTCTGAGCATGTATTTAAATATTCACTAAAGCACAGAATAGATTTACAGGCCCTTGGAAAGGAATACAAATACCGAAACTTGTTTATCCGTATGCTTTACAATTTCCGCACATATTTCTCCATTTAGCATGTAGTGTTCATCTAAGTGTTTGGAGAGAGCAATCTGAAAAAAAATATTTATCAGATTTTTAGTATTCAATTATTTCAATGGGAACACATTTTCAGTCTCCAGTTATGCAATATTCTCGAAAGGTATACACATTGTTTACATTTCGCGTGTTAGTGGTGTTAGACCTTAATTATAAAGACATAACCACTATGTCTGTTAATACTGTATGTGGCTTGGACATAAACAAAACTGAACTCAAATGCATCCGGCTAAGGTAATTTAGGTTAATTAGCCCAAATGAGCAGGTTTAAAATAAGAAATATGCAGTTAGGAAGAATACTGACTAAAAGGTAAGACTGACTAAATGATCTGATGCAATCTGGAAACTCCAATATGAGCTTGGGTTTGGATTACCATGGATCAAATAAGAACATAGAAATATAGGAAATTGACATCAGAAAAGGCCATCTAGTCCATGTAGTATACTGTATATTATTTCCTTTTTATTTGTACCTTAAGGTATATATATATATATATATATATATATATATATATATATATGTATTTGTACTAGAGATGCGTGAACCTGTGAACCTGTCAGGTTTTGGTTTGGTTCACAGGTTCACGTGAACCTGAACAGGTTTGGTTCAGGTTCACAGAGCTAGTTGGCCAAGCCAGACTGGCTCCAATTGCCCTGGAAATTAGCATATAATACCCTCTAATCTCCTAGGGCTCTGAATTTTTAGGAAAACATGTTATCTCTTTTTGCTCATTTTTTTATGAAATTTTACTTCTTCTACCACCTTCCCCAAGCTCTACAACACAATGACAACAATATTAAATGATGTCTGTATGAACAAGCCTATAAAAAATTATCCCTTTTAATTGGGAGCAGCAGCAGTGCAGTGTGGATGTGGAAAGGATAGGGTAATAAGAGACATAGAGCAACAGAAGCAGCATAACATAGAAAACACAAAGCATGTATTTCTGTTAAAAATGACAAAAAAATAAATAAAATAAATATTCTTGCAGGTAGCTGCTTTTGATGATCTGAAGCAGCTGCAGCTATGTTATGAGGAAGTAATTGCAACTAGAATATACTGCCAGGCGCACCCAGCCTCAAGTCCTCCCTCTCACTCCCTGGTTGACAGCTTCCCTTGCTTTTCCCTGTTCTACACAATTCTTTTTTCTTGCCTTTCCCTTCAATGCAAGACACTGCAAGACACATCCACCCTCAATGACAGCCCAACACAAAATGATATTCTATTAATTCTGCAAGGGCACCGCCCTGCCAGCTGCATCACTGAGTGGCTCGTCCTTGCTATTTGTCAGCCTATAAGCTAATCAATGCTCTTTAGACAGCACAATCTGCTGCCCGGGAACAGTAATTGAGACTTTGGCACCTCTGATCAAATGATTTAGCTCTGTAGAGTACAGTACTTGCATTTTTTTTTGCTTTGTTTTTTTATAGCGTCCATTAGAGATAATCGAATCTATTCGCCGCTTCATATATTACTTACAAACCTTCGTTATTTCCTATGCCGAAGCGAATCAGAATCTTTTCAGATTCTCTTCGTATGAATCTTTTTAAATGTTCTTAAATAGAGATGAGCGAGCACTAAAATGCTCAGGTGCTCGTTATTCAAGTCGAATTTTTCCCGATGCTCGGGTGCTCGTTTCGAATAACGAACCCCATTGAAGTCAATGGGAGACTCGAGCATTTTTTGCAGGGGACCAAAGCTTTGCATAGAGAAGGTTGCGTGAAAACCTGAAAACCTCAGAAAATTATGGAAACACCACAGAAATGGACAGGAAACAGCAGGGAGAGTATGCATGGATGCCTCCGAGGCTGCCTAATCGCACCATTACGCCAAATTCTTGGCAACAGCCTGGTGGAGACCCTCAAGACAATTGTGCTGACCCGCACCAAGATGGACAAGGCACATGCGCTGGCACATGTTAGGTAAGCACCCAACTAGGTGCAAAGTCCATCACCGCCTGCGGGTGACACCACTGCCCATGCTGGCACTGCTGTCCTATCCCCTGCCCCAGGACGCAGGCATAAGCGTCTCCCTCCCCGCACCCACCCAGTAGTCCACAGCGTACACAAAGTTCTCCCAGCACAGTGTCCAGCTCTCCCCATCCAAGACGGGCAAACACGCACCCCACACCCACCCTGTCCACAGCAGACACAAAGACCTCCAAGCACAGTGCCCAGCTTTCCTAATTCCAGACGGGCTAAGACACACACTGCACCCACCCATTAGTCTCCACACACAGGTGGGTGCAGAGCCTTTTAGTGCCCCTCAAGATAATGTTTGTGTGCCAGGACCGGGTAGTAAACCTCCTTGAAGTTGTGGGGGAGAGGCCTCCGGTGACCCTCAAGACAATTTTGGGTGACAGTGTAGTGAGAGCCTGGAGGTGACCCTCAGAAACAATTGGTTTGAAAAAGCATGGTGGTGCACCCCTGAATGACAGTCTGTGACTGAGATTGCAGTTGAACCCGCTAAAATTGTAGTCTTGAACACCTTGGTGGTGAACCCCTAAATTACATAGTTTGACTGAGATTGCAGTTTACAGCATGGGGGTGAACCCCAGGATGACTTGTTAAGACTGAGACTGCAGTTTACAGCATAGCGGTGAACCCCAGAGTGGCTTGGTTAGACTAAGATAGCAGCTGAGCCACGCAAAAATTTAGACTAACACAGCATGGCGGTGACAACAGAGTGACCAAGTTAAATGAGGTAGCAGGTGAGCTACGCAAAAATTTAGCCTGACACAGCATAGAGGTGACAACAGAGTGACCAAGTTAGATGAGGTAGCAGGTGAGCCACGCAAATATTTAGCCTGACACAGCATGGCGGTGACAACAGAGTGACCAAGTTAAATGAGGTAGCAGGTGAGCCACGCAAAAATTTAGACTTACACAGCATGGCGGTGACAACAGAGTGACCAAGTTAGATGAAGTAGCAGGTGAGCCATGCAAAAATTTAGCCTCACACAGCATGGCGGTGACAACAGAGTGACCAAGTTAGATGAGGTAGCAGGTGAGCCACGCAAAATTTAGCCTGACACAGCATGGCGGTGACAACAGAGTGACCAAGTTAAATGAGGTAGCAGGTGAGCCATGCAAAAATTTAGCCTGACACAGCATAGTGGTGACAACAGAGTGACCAAGTTAGATGAGGTAGCAGGTGAGCCACCCAAAAATTTAGACTGACACAGCATGGTGGTGACAACAGAGTGACCAAGTTAGATGAGGTAGCAGGAGAGCCACCCAAACATTTAGCCCGACACAGCATGGCGGGGACACCACCAAGTGACCAAGTTAGATGAGGTAGTAGGTGAGCCACCCAAACATGTAGCCTGACACAGCATGGCGGTGACACCACCAAGTGACCAAGTTAGATGAGGTAGCAGGTGAGCCACCCAAACATTTACCCTGACACAACATGGCAGTGACAACAGAGTGACCAATTTAGACTGAGTTAGCAGGTGAAGCACATAAAATTTTACCCTGACAAAGCATGGCGGTGACAACAGAGTGACCAAGTGAGACTGAGTTAGCAGGTGAAGCACATAAAATTTTACCCTGACACAGCTTGGCGGTGACAACAGAGTGACCAAGTGAGACTGAGTAAGCAGGTGAAGCACATCAAATTTTACCCTGACAAAGCATGGCGGTGAACCCAGAGTGACCAAGTTACACTCAGGTAGTAGGTGAAGCACATAAAATTTTACCCTGACACAGCATGTCGGTGACAACAGAGTGACCAAGTGAGACTGAGGTAGCAGGTGAAGCACATAAAATTTTACCCTGACAAAGCATGGCGGTGACAACAGAGTGACCAAGTGAGACTGAGTTAGCAGGTGAAGCACATAAAATTTTACCCTGACACAGCATGGCGGTTAACCCAGAGTGACCAAGTTACACTCAGGTAGTAGGTGAAGCACATAAAATTTTACCCTGACACAGCATGGCGGTGACAACAGAGTAACCAAGTGAGACTGACGTAGCAGGTGAACCACTCAAAAATTTACTCTGACACAGCATGGCGGTGAACCCAGAGTGACCAAGTTAGACTGAGGTAGCAGGTGAACCACCCAAAAATGTAGCCTGACACAGCATGGCGGTGACACCACCAATGCCTTTGGTAGATTGAGATTGCAGTGAAATGGCTGTTTGAAGTTGACTCTCCTAAAAAAATCTTTTCAGTGTGTGTAGTTGACCCTCCTAAAAAATTGTTTTTGAGTGTCTGTAGTTGACCCTCCTAAAAAAAAGTTTTTGAGTGTCTGTAGTTGACCCTCCTAAAAAAATGTTTTTGAGTGTCTATAGTTGACCCTCCTAAAAAATTGTTTTTGAGTGTCTGTAGTTGACGCTCCTAAAAAATTGATTGGAGAGAGGGCCTGTAGGTGGCCCGCTGTAAACATTGCTTGAAAACAGAACTAGTAGGCCCTCTGAAAAATTGACTGTTGGCTCAGCGTTTGTGTAAGAAGAGGAGGAGGAGAGGAAACAGGAAGAATCTTCATGTTGAGCTGCTTTCCCCCGTTGGAGATTTGAATTCTGGTGAAATCCAGGCTTTATCCATTTTAATAAGCGTCAGCCTGTCAGCGTTGTCAGTTGACAGGCGTGTACGCTTATCAGTGATGATGCCACCAGCTGCACTGAAGACCTGCTCTGACAACACGCTAGCCGCAGCGCAGGCCAGCACCTCCAAGGCGTACAGCGCCAGTTCGGGCCACGTGTCCAGCTTTGCAACCCAGTAGTTGTATGGAGCAGAGTGATCACGCAGGACGTTGGCATGGTCAGCTAGATACTCCCTCACCATCTTTCTGAACAGCTCCCACCTACTCTGCCTAGACTGGGGACGCAGTTTACAGCACGGCGGTGAACCCCAGAGTGGCTTGGTTAGACTAAGATAGCAGCTGAACCACCCAAAAATTTAGCCTGACACAGCATGGCGGTGACAACAGAGTGACCAAGTTAGATGAGCTAGCAGATGAGCCATGCAAAAATTTAGCCTGACAAAGCATGGCAGTGACAACAGAGTGACCAAGTTAGATGAGGTAGCAGGTGAGCCATGCAAAACTTTAGCCTGACACAGCATGACGGTGACAACAGAGTGACCAAGTTAAATGAGGTAGCAGGTGAGGCACGCAAAAATTTAGCCTGACACAGCATAGCGGTGACAACAGAGTGACCAAGTTAGATGAGGTAGCAGGTGAGCCACCCAAAAATTTAGACTGACACAGCATGGCGGTGACAACAGAGTGACCAAGTTAGATGAGGTAGCAGGAGAGCCACCCAAAAATTTAGCCCGACACAGCATGGCGGTGACACCACCTAGTGACCAAGTTAGATGAGGTATCAGGTGAGCCACCCAAACATTTAGCCCGACACAGCATGGCGGTGACACCACCAAGTGACCAAGTTAGATAAGGTAGTAGGTGAGCCACCCAAACATGTAGCCTGACACAGCATGGCGTTGACACCACCAAGTGACCAAGTTAGATAAGGTAGTAGGTGAGCCACCCAAACATGTAGCCTGACACAGCATGGCGGTGACACCACCAAGTGACCAAGTTAGATAAGGTAGTAGGTGAGCCACCCAAACATGTAGCCTGACACAACATGGCGGTGACAACAGAGTGACCAATTTAGACTGAGTTAGCAGGTGAAGCACATAAAATTTTCCCCTGACAAAGCATGGCAGTGACAACAGAGTGACCAAGTGAGACTGAGTTAGCAGGTGAAGCACATTAAAATTTTACCCTGACACAGCTTGGCGGTGACAACAGAGTGACCAAGTGAGACTGAGTTAGCAGGTGAGGCACATAAAATTTTACCCTGACACACCATGGCGGTGACAACAGAGTGACCAAGTGAGACTGAGTTAGCAGGTGAAGCACATAAAACTTTACCCTAAAACAGCATGGTGGTGAACCTAGAGTGACCAAGTGAGACTGAGTTAGCAGGTGAAGCACATAAAATTTTACCCTGACACAGCATGGCGGTGACAACAGAGTGACCAAGTGAGACTGAGTTAGCAGGTGAAGCACATAAAACTTTACCCTAAAACAGAATGGTGGTGAACCTAGAGTGACCAAGTGAGACTGAGTTAGCAGGTGAAGCACATAAAATTTTACCCTGACACAGCATGGCGGTGACAACAGAGTGACCAAGTTAGATGAGGTAGCAGGTGAGCCACCCAAAAATTTAGACTGACACAGCATGGCGGTGACAACAGAGTGACCAAGTTAGATGAGGTAGCAGGAGAGCCACCCAAAAATGTAGCCCGACACAGCATGGCGGTGACACCACCTAGTGACCAAGTTAGATGAGGTATCAGGTGAGCCACCCAAACATTTAGCCCGACACAGCATGGCGGTGACACCACCAAGTGACCAAGTTAGATAAGGTAGTAGGTGAGCCACCCAAACATGTAGCCTGACACAGCATGGCGTTGACACCACCAAGTGACCAAGTTAGATAAGGTAGTAGGTGAGCCACCCAAACATGTAGCCTGACAACAGCATGGCGGTGACACCACCAAAGTGACCAAGTTAGATAAGGTAGTAGGTGAGCCACCCAAACATGTAGCCTGACACAGCATGGCAGTGACACCACCAAGTGACCAAGTTAGATGAGGTAGCAGGAGAGCCACCCAAACATTTACCCTGACACAACATGGCGGTGACAACAGAGTGACCAATTTAGACTGAGTTAGCAGGTGAAGCACATAAAATTTTCCCCTGACAAAGCATGGCAGTGACAACAGAGTGACCAAGTGAGACTGAGTTAGCAGGTGAAGCACATAAAATTTTACCCTGACACAGCTTGGCGGTGACAACAGAGTGACCAAGTGAGACTGAGTTAGCAGGTGAGGCACATAAAATTTTACCCTGACACACCATGGCGGTGACAACAGAGTGACCAAGTGAGACTGAGTTAGCAGGTGAAGCACATAAAACTTTACCCTAAAACAGCATGGTGGTGAACCTAGAGTGACCAAGTGAGACTGAGTTAGCAGGTGAAGCACATAAAATTTTACCCTGACACAGCATGGCGGTGACAACAGAGTGACCAAGTGAGACTGAGTTAGCAGGTGAAGCACATAAAACTTTACCCTAAAACAGCATGGTGGTGAACCTAGAGTGACCAAGTGAGACTGAGTTAGCAGGTGAAGCACATAAAATTTTACCCTGACACAGCATGGCGGTGACAACAGAGTGACCAAGTGAGACTGAGTTAGCAGGTGAAGCACATAAAATTTTACCCTGGCACAGAATGGCGGTGAACCCAGAGTGACCTAGATACACTCAGGTGGTAGGTGAAGCACATAAAATTTTACCCTGACACAGCATGGCAGTGACAACAGAGTGACCAAGTGAGACTGAGGTAGCTGGTGAAGCACATAAAATTTTACCCTGACACAGCATGGCGGTGACAACAGAGTGACCAAGTGAAACTGACATAGCAGGTGAACCACTCAAAAATTTACTCTGACACAGCATGGCGGTGAACCCAGAGTGACCAAGTAAGACTGAGGTAGCAGGTGAACCACCCAAAAATGTAGCCAGACACAGCATGGCGGTGACACCACCAATGCCTTTGGCAGACTGAGATTGCAGTCAAATGGCTGTTTGAAGTTGACTCTCCTAAAAAAAATTTTTTGAGTGTCTGTAGTTGACTCTCCTAAAGAATTGTTTGGAGAGAGGGCCTGTAGGTAGCCCGCTGTAAGCATTGCTTGAAAAGAGAACCAGTAGGCCCTCTGAAAAATTGCCTGTTGGCTAAGCGTTTGTGTAAGAAGACAAGGAGGTGGAGGAGGAGGAGGAGCAGGAGGAGAGGATACCGGAAGAGTCTTCATGTTGAGCTGCTTACCCCCAGTGGAGATTTGAATTCCAGTGAAATCCAGGCTTTACTCATTTTAATAAGCGTCAGCCTGTCAGCGTTGTCAGTTGACAGGCGTGTACGCTTATCAGTGATGATGCCACCAGCTGCACTGAAGACCCGCTCTGACAACACACTAGCGACAGCGCAGGCCAGCACCTCTAAGGCGTACAGCGCCAGTTCGGGCCACGTGTCAAGCTTTGGAACTCAGTAGTTGTATGGAGCAGAGTGATCACGCAGGACGTTGGTATGGTCAGCTAGATACTCCCTCACCATCTTTCTGACCAACTCCCCCCTACTCTGCCTAGACTGGGGATGCAGTTTACAGCATGGCGGTGAACCCCAGAGTGGCTTGGTTAGACTAAGATAGCAGCTGAACCACCCAAAAATTTAGCCTGACACAGCATGGCGGTGACAACAGAGTGACCAAGTTAGATGAGGTAGCAGGTGAGCCACGCAAAAATTTAGCCTGACACAGCATGGTGGTGACACCACCAAGTGACCAAGTTAGATGAGGTAGTAGGTGAGCCACCCAAACATGGAGCCTGACACAGCATGGCAGTGACACCACCAAGGTGACCAAGTAGATAGGTAGCAGGTGAGCCACCCAATACATGTAGGCCTGACACAACTTGGGCAGTGGAAGAGTGCATGACAAAGAGACTTACAGGTAGGCGGTGACCATAAAATTAGACTGACAGCCCGGTGAAACCTGACCAAAAAGATGTGACAACAGTGACACACACTGCATTTAACCCAAGTGAGACTGAGTGGTGGTTAACTAGCAGAGTGACCAGTGAAACTGAGTTAGCAGGTGAAGCACAAAAATTTGACAGCATCCTGACCACAAAGCTGAGTTAGCAGGTGAAGCACCTTACTGACCAATAGCGGTGAACCAAAAATTTGACCAGGTGACCCTGACACAGATAGCCTGACACAGCAGAGTTGACAACAAAGTGACCTAGTGAACCAGAGTTACACCTAGTACAGCAGGTGAGAATGCACATAAAATTTTACCCTGACACAGCATGGCGGTGACCAACAAAGTGACCAGGTGAGACTGAGGTAGCAGGTGAAGCACATAAAATACCCAGCATTACCCTGACACAGCATGGATTTTACCCTGACACAGCACCCAGAGTGACCAAGTTAGACTGAGGTAGCAGGTGAACCACCCAAAAATGTAGCCTGACACAGCATGGCGGTGACACCACCAATGCCTTTGTTAGACAGAGATTGCAGTCAAATGGAAGTTGAAGTTGAAGTTGACTCTCCTAAAAAAATCTTTTCAGTGTGTGTAGTTGACCCTCCTAAAAATTGTTTTTGAGTGTCTGTAGTTGACCCTCCTAAAAAATAGTTTTTGAGTGTCTGTAGTTGACCCTCCTAAAAAAATGTTTTTGAGTCTCTATAGTTGACCCTCCTAAAAAATTGTTTTTGAGTGTCTGTAGTTGATGCTCCTAAAAAATTGATTGGAGAGAGGGCCTGTAGGTAGCCCGCTGTAAACATTGCTTGAAAACAGAACCAGTAGGCCCTCTGAAAAATTGCCTGTTGACTCAGCGTTTGTGTAAGAAGAGAATGAGGAGGAGGAGGAGTAGGAGAGGATATAGGAAGAATCTTCTTGTTGAGGTGCTTTCCCCAGGTGGAGATTTGAATTCCAGTGAAATCCAGGCTTTATTCATTTTAATAAGCGTCAGCCTGTCAGTGTTGTCAGTTGACAGGCGTGTACGCTTATCAGTGATGATGCCACCAGCTGCACTGAAGACCCGCTCTGACGACACTCTAGTGGCAGGGCAGGCCAGCACCTCCAAGGCGTACAGCGCCAGTTCAGGCCACGTGTCCAGCTTTGCAACCCAGTAGTTGTATGGAGCAGAGTGATCACGCAGGACGTTGGTATGGAGACATCCACGTCCACTCCTCATTGTAGACTTGAGGAAGCTGACTAACCTGACTACCTGTTCTCGTGGAAGTTGTCGTCTGGCAGTCTACAATCGTTCTGCTCTGCTGGTAAACCCTGGCTAACATGTGTAATGTGGAATTCCATCGCATGAGCACGTCGCACAACAGTCTGTGACCTGGCAGTTGTAAGCGCCGTTGCACTGCCCTGAGGGTGGCAGCATCTGTAGTTGACTTACGGAAATACGCACAGGTGCGTCGCACCTTGGTGAGCAATTCAGACAAATTGGGGTAGGTCAAACCGCTGAACCACAAGATTGAACATGTGGGCCAGGCATGGCACATCTGTGAGTCTGCCGAGTTGCAGAGCCGCCACCAGGTTACGCCCGTTATCACACACAACCATGCCTGGTTTGAGGTTCAGCGGCGCCAGCCAAAGATCGGTCTGCGCCGTGATGCCCTGTAACAGCTCTTGGGCGGTGTGCCTCTTGTCACCTAAGATCAGCAGTTTCAGCACTATCGACTGAAGGCGCCGTGCCCACGGATGGTAATTTGGAGGAGGAGGAGGGGTTGGAGGAATAGGCATAGTACATCTGAAAAACCGTGACCGAGGTAGGCCCCGCAATCCTCGGTGTGGGCAGTACATGAGCGGCCCCAGGGTCAGACTCGGTCCCAGCCTCCACCAAGTTAACCCAATGTGCCGTCAGTGAGATATAGTGTCCCTGCCCGGCAGCACTTGTCCACGTGTCCGTGGTTAGGTGGACCTTATCAAAAAACCACGTTGGTCAAGGCACGGATGATGTTCTCTGACACGTGCTGGTGTAGGGCTGGGATGGCATATCAGATAAAATAATGGCAGCTGGGGACCAAGTACAGAGGGACAGCCACCGCCATCAGGTTGCGGAAAGCCTCAGTCTCTACCAGTCTATAGGGCAGCATCTCCAGGCTCAACAATTTGGAGATGTGGACGTTTAGGGCTTGTGCATGTGGGTGGCTGGAATTGTATTTGCGCTTGCGCTCAAATGTCTGCTGCAAAGACAGCTGAACGCTGGGCTGGGACACATTGGTAGAGGTTGTGGATTATCGTGGAGATGAAGGGGTGGTTGTAGGGTGGGAGGCGCTCGTGCCGGGGTCCTGGGCAAGGGGTTGACTCGCCGAGCCAGCATGTGACACAGGGGAAGGGGCAGTGGTGTGACCCACAGGAGCTGAACGGCCTTGGTTCCACTGAGTCGGGTGTTTAGCACTCATAAGCCTGCGCATGCTGGTAGTGGTTAGGCTGGTAGTAGTGGCTCCCCTGCTGATCCTGATGTGGCACAGGTTGCACACCACAGTCCGTCGGTCATCCTCACTTTCTTTAAAAAACCTCCAGACTTGCGAACATCTAGGCCTCGGCACGGGAGCTTGACTCCGTGAAACAGTTGCTGATGCACCTGCTCTGGCCCTGCTTCTCCCTCTGGCCACCCCACTGCCTCTTCCAACCTGTTCTGGTGCTGCTCTTGCCTCCCCCTCAGAAGCACTGTCTTGAGTTTGATTACCAACCCAGCTCGGGTCAGTCACCTCATCATGCAGCACACAACAGAATTTTTCACTGCACTGTATAATATATAACTAAGAGATAAAACGTATATTTTCTACACTCTGGCTAGTGTGCAGCACACAACAGAATTTTTCAATGCACTGTATAATATATAACTGAGAGAAAAATCATATATTTTCTACTCTCCGGCTAGTGTGCAGCACACGACAGAATTTTTCACTGCACTGTATAATATATAAATGAGAGAAAAAACTTATATTTTCTACACTCCGGCTAGTGCGCAGCACACAACACAATTTGTCACTGCACTGTAGGATATATAACTGAGAGAAAAAACGAATATTTTCTAAACTCCGGCTAGTGTGCAGCACACGTCAGAATTTTTCACTGCACTGTATAATATATAACTGAGAGAAAAATCGTATATTTTCTACACTCCGGCTAGTGTGCAGCACACGACAGAATTTTTCACTGCACTGTATAATATATAAATGAGAGAAAAAACATATATTTTCTACACTCCGGCAAGTGTGCAGCACACGACACAATTTTGTACTGCACTGTAGTATATATGACTGAGAGGAAACACGTATATTTTCTACACTCCGGCTAGTGTGCAGCACACGACAGAATTTTGCACTGCACTGTAGTATATATGACTGAGAGGAAAAACGTATATTTTCTACACTCCGGCTAGTGTGCAGCACATAACACAATTTCACACTGCACTGTAGTATATATGACTGAGAGGAAAAACGTAGTCTTTGGACGGTGGCTATTGCACCGCAAACCACTCAATTTTTCACTGCACTGTAGGATATATAACTGAGAGGAAAAACGTATATTTTCTACACTCCGGCTAGTGTGCAGCACACGACAGAATTTTGCACTGTAGTATTTATGACTGAGAGGAAAAACTTATATTTTCTACACTCCGCCTAGTGTGCAGCACACAAAACAATTTTGCACTGCACTGTATTATATATGGCTGAGAGGAAAAATGTATATTTTCTACACTCCGGCTAGTGTGCAGCACACAACAGAATTTTGCACTGCACTGTAGTATATATGACTGAGAGGAAAAACGTATATTTTCTACACTCTGGCTAGTGTGCAGCACACGACACAATTTTGTACTGCACTGTAGTATATATGACTGAGAGGAAAAACGTAGTCTTTAGACGGCGGCTATTGCAACGTAAACCACTCAATTTTTCACTGCACTGTAGGATGTATAAAAAAACGTATTCCCTAGACTTACGCTACTGTACAGCACACTACATAATTGTTCACTGGACTGTAGTGTATAGAAATGAGAGAAAAAACGTATTCCCTAGACTGACGCTACTGTACAGTACACTACATAATTGTTCACTGGACTGTAGTGTATAGAAATGATAGAAAAAACTTATTCCCTATACTAACGCTACTGTACAGTACACTACATAATTGTTCACTGGACTGTAGTGTATAGAAATGATAGAAAAAACGTATTCCCTAGACTGACGCTACTGTACAGTACACTACATAATTGTTCACTGGACTGTAGTATATAGAAATGAGAGAAAAAACGTATTCCCTAGACTGCACCACAGATCCCAGCAAGCCAAGGCACAGCAGCAGCAGCAGCAAAAATGTGTACTGAGAGGACTTTGGGCAATTTCTTTTGGGTCTGTCTGGACCACGTGCTGTCCCTTCTACCACCAATCGCTGTGCACGGTGTACAGCCAAGATGGCGGTAGCTGCACTACAAGTCCCACCCAGCAGCCAGGAGGAGACCAAAAAAAAAAGGTGCTTGTAGCCCTTAGAAGGGCTGTTGGGTTCTTTGAGAATGATTCCTGCCTAACCAACATCTAAATTGAGGCCCTATCACTCTCCCTGACAGACAGCAGCTCTATCCCTAATCTCATGCAGACGGCGTCTGACGCGAGCAGCGCGGGACCAGATTCTTATATTCCCAGGTCATCTGATCTGGCCAGCCAATCCCTGCTATCGACTTGTAGGGGCCCCACGTGATGCTAGGAGGTACCAAAGACTCTCCTGCATGTTGATTGGCTGAGAAAAGGCGCCTAACATGCAGGAAGAGGAAGTTGCCATTTCCTCGAGGATCGCGATATGCTCGTCCGAGTATCGAGCATATGCGAATACCCTAATGCTCGAACGAGCACCAAGCTCGGACGAGCATGTTCGCTCATCTCTGTTCTTAAATCTTTGTACGCTAATGCTACGTACACATCTGATAATTTGTACGCTGATGCGTACATATTCAGTTAAAGGGATTCTGTCACCAGGTTTAGGCGTATAGAGATACTGACACATCTGTATAGCTATTAGCGCTCTCATAGTAAATATGTTATTATTATTCTTCCTAGAGCTGTACTTTGCTCAAAAAATCGTTTTTATTCATATTATAATTACTTACATAAGGAGCCCAAGGGGATGTCCTGTGGGCCGTTGGAGCCCGGCCACGCCGCATATTGTCGAGCCCAGCACCGCACTCTAGCTAATTATTCACTCCCCTTCATCACTGTGTTCTTCTCCTGGTGCGGCGTAATCTCGCACATGCACCGTATGAGCCCGACTCTGTGCCCGTGCGGTCTCCTGGCATGGCCTCATCGGATGAAGTACGCATGCGCTGGAGACTGCACGGACGAGATTACGCCGCACCAGGAGGAGAACACAGGGATGAAGGGGAGTGAATAATTAGCGAGAGGGCGGTGCTGGGCTCAACAATATGCGGCGTGGCCAGGCTCCAACGGCCCACAGGACATCCCCTTGGGCTTCTTATGTAAGTAATTATAATATGAATAAAAACGATTTTTTGAGCAAAGTACAGCTCTAGGAAGAATAATAATAACATATTTACTATGAGAGCGCTAATAGCTATACAGATGTGTCAGTATCTCTATACGCCTAATCCTGGTGACAGAATCCCTTTAAGTAGCGTACCTTTAACAACGCTAGACTGTATGTTGGTTATTTGTGCGGGGATGTTCGCAGAACACGACCCGAATAATGAATATTTTTTAACGTTCGAAGCTTCAAGCATATAGAAGCAAATCAACTTGGACCAAATAAATTCTTATCCAAAGCGAATCTTTTCAAAAATTTGGTGAATATTCGCTGAAGCGAATCTTTGAAGATTTGCTCATCTCTAGCTTCTATCTTGGACATTATACAAAATCTGCTGAGACAGGAACACATTTTAACCTTGTAGGTACAATGTTGTTTTCCAAGTTAATGTATTGCCAGGTTACAAACAACCACTGTATTTCACTGTAGCTGTTCAAGAGTGGCTGCAATCAGGACATATTTCTTTTTTTAAATGTAGTATAAAGAAATGTTTATTTTTTAGTTTCCTACAGTAATTCTAAAGTGGACTGTGCTGAAGCTGTGCAATAGCTGCAATATATGTAATATTCACAGGAGGGCAACACGTTTCCCTAGAAACAGTTTGACTTTCACTGCCTCCCAGCATGTAGCCAAATGTTAATTTAGCCACTTAGTTAACATGTACAGTATTAAACCCTTAATGATCAACCCTAAAAAGGCCTTTGAAGGGACTCTTCTATCAAAAAGGAGTATATATTTTATATTTAAACTCAATATTCATTGAAAATATTTTAAAATATTTACAGCTGCTGTGATGAGAAGATGTTATCTGCAAGCTAATGCTCATTATTAATAGTAGGTGTAGAATTGGGTTAACAGTATGACAGTTTCATTGTTCTCTTGTCAGGCCTAGATAAAGATACCCACAGAAGGGCATTGCAGTAACTTGTTTAATGTGCAATGTCCAGCCTTTACCGTCTTACTCAACTTTTTAGCTGTTTTTTTTAGATTTTATAAGACAGTCCCTGCACTATAGTAATAAAAATCATGATTCTAACACTAGTTATCACATGGATGCATCCTATGTGCTGACCCAGCACATGTACATTATGTAACACTGTTGCTTACTGAATCATACTTCCCAACTTTCCAAAAAAGGGAAAAAGGGAAAAAAGTAGCATTGTGTGTAGCGTGCTGAAAAAAAAAAAAGATTAGGTCACGCCCATGTCACGGCCCCCTGAACACACCCATTTCCCTGCCCATTGATACCAATTCACACCCGGTCATGTGAATGGACCCTAAGGTGTGTCATCAGTGACACTTGGTGGTGACAGCAGTGCTGAGTGCCAGTAGCTACTGACAACATTTACTTGTCTATGCTAAATCCTTAGAGCATGTCCTAATTATAACTAAATGGGACAAGACTGGCACCTCTACTCCCAGCAGAATGATGTTGGACATCATTCTGCTGGAAGTAGAGGTGCCTGAGACTTACAACCATTGTAACGTGGCTGAGTCTCAAGGGGTTTAATTAAAAACAACTGAACTTGACAGGAAAAAGTTTAAAAAATACTAGTGTTTGAAGGCAGGCCAGCAGCAAGCAAGACAGGGACCAACTGCACCCATGGAAGGAAGGCAGGAGGATCCAATTCCACACTTTTTTTCCAAACAGAACAATGTCCCCTTAATGCCACAGTAGTGTTAGCCCCTTAGTAATCCCAATTCAAAAGTGAATCCCATATCTCTTAATATTATAAAAATGAGTTTCTGTCTGTCTGTCTGTCTGTTCTCTATGCGCGACCAAACTACTGGACCGATTTTCACCAAATTTGGCACACAGGTACATCAGGTATCTGAGAAGGTTTCAGACCAGGTCTCATCTCTCTAGGACATACCATAAATAAACCCATGTGAAGCATCTTGCTAAGCCACTCCCCCAACTCTGTCAGGCCATGCCCCCTCCCACTCTGCAGCCAACGGGGATTGAAAAAATGAAGGTAAAAATAAATTTCTGTTAGCTGCAGGGGTGGGAGGGTGAATTTCTCTCTGCAACGACACACAAAAATGTTAGATGAAATAGACTAATTTTAGACTACAACCGTTCAGTAGTAATAAAAGATGTTTTTTTCCACTGCTACCCATTGCGTGTCCTCATAAATTACCGTGGCATCGACCTGTAATTCACACCACCCTCAAAAGAAGGACTTAAAACCCCCGCCCCAGGTCTCGCTAAACCACGCTCCCTAATCTGTCAGGTCACGCCCCCTCCCACTCTCTGCAACGACACACAGAAACATTCGATGAAATAGACTCATTTTAGACTACGACCGTTCAGTAGTAATAAAATATGTTTTCTTCCACTGCTACCCATTGAGTGTCCTCATATATTACCATGGTATTGATCTTTAATTCAGACCACCCTCAAAGGAAGGACTTCAAAGCAATCCCCCCAATGTCCCGCTAAACCACTCCCCCGGTCAGGTCACGCTGCTCCCCTCCCACTCCGCAGCCAATGGGAATTGAAAAAAATGAAGGTTAAAATCAACCTCTGTCAGCTGCAGGAATGGGTGGGAGGGAGACTTTTTCTCTGCAACGACACACACAAACATTAAATGAAATAGATGAAATATACCCAGGCAAAGCCAGATCCCAACTACCATACACACGGTCACATGTCTTCAGGCCATGCCCCCTCCCACTCTGCAGCCAATGGGGATTGAAAAAAATGAAGGTAAAAATCAACTTTTGTCAGCTGCATTGACTTTCTCTCTGCAACGACACACAGAAACATTAAATTAAATAGACTAAATATACCCAGGCGAAGCCAGGTCCTTCGCTAGTCTCTTATCTCTTAATAATATAAAAATGAGTTTCTATCTGTCTGTCTGTCTGTCTGTTCTCTATGCACGACCAAACTACTGGACCGATTTTCACCAAATTCGGCACACAGGTACATCAGGTGTCCGGGAAGGTTTTAGACCAGGTCTCATCTCTCTAGGACGTACCATTCCTGAGATATTCCCAAAATATGATCTCCATTAGCCAACATTACAACTGGGAACTTTGGTTTTAAACTCCAACTGCCATTATCTGCAAAGGCACACAGGGAGGGCAGGTTTCCATAACAACCAGGTAATTATCAGCAGCTGAGGATCTCATCCATTTCTATTCACTGACACTGTTAAAGGTATTCCGGTTACCATAAATATAACTTATGTTTTTTTCTATTACTACAGTTCAGTAGTAATAAAAGATGTTTTCCTCCACTGCTGCCTATTGCGTGGGCTCATAAATAAGCATGGTATTGACCTTTAATTCAGGCCACCCTAAAAGAAGTACTTAAAACCCCCGCCCCAGGTCTCACTAAGCCACTCCCCCAACTCTGTCAGGCCACACCCCCTTTCACTCCGCAGCCAACAGAGATTGAAAAAATAAAGGTAAAAATCAACTTCTGTCAGCTGCAGGGATGGGTGGGAGGTTGACTTTCTTTCTGCAACAACACACACAAACATTAAATATAATAGATTAAATACACCCATGCGAAGCGTCTTGCTAATCCACGCCCCCGACTCTGTCAGGTCACGCCCCCTCCCACTCCGCAGCCAATGGGAATTGAAAAAATTAAGGTAAAAATAAACTTCTGTTTGCTGCAGGGGTGGGAGGGTGAATTTCTCTCTGCAACGACACACAAAAATTTTAGATGAAATAGACTAATTATAGACTACAACTATTCGAAGCCTTTTGCTAAGCCACGCCCCGTCTCTGTCAGGCCACGCCCCCTCTCACTCTGCAGCCATTCTGCAACGACACACAGAAACATTAAATGAAATAGATTAAATGCACCTATGCGAAGCGCTTTGCTAAGCCACGCCCCGACTCTGTAAGGCCATGCCCCCTCCCACTCCGCAGCCAACAGGGATTTAAAAAATAAAGGTAAAAATCAACTTCTGTCAGCTGCAGGGATGGGTGGGAGGTTGACTTTCTTTCTGCAACAACACACACAAACATTAAATATAATAGATTAAATACACCCATGCGAAGCGTCTTGCTAATCCACGCCCCCGACTCTGTCAGGTCACGCCCCCTCCCACTCCGCAGCCAATGGGAATTGAAAAAATTAAGGTAAAAATAAACTTCTGTTTGCTGCAGGGGTGGGAGGGTGAATTTCTCTCTGCAACGACACACAAAAATTTTAGATAAAATAGACTAATTATAGACTACAACTGTTCGAATCGTCTTGCTAAGTCACGCCCCCAACTCTGTCAGACCACGCCCCCTCCCACTCTGCAGCCATTCTGCAACAACACACAGAAACATTAAATGAAATAGATTAAATCACCTATGCGAAGCGCTTTGCTAAGCCACACCCCCAACTCTGTCAGGTCATGCCCCCTCCCACTCCGCAGCAAACAGGGATTGAAAGAATGAAGAGAAAAATAAACTTCTGTCAGCTGCAGGGGTGGGAGGGTGAATTTCTCTCTGCAATGACGCACAAAATTTTAGATGAAATAGACGAATTTCAGACTACAACCGTTCGAAGCATCTTGATAATCCACACCCCCAACTCTGCCAGGCCACGCCCCCTCCCACTCCGCAGGCAACGGGGATTGAAAAAAATCAGCTGCAGGGGTGGGAGGGTGAATTTCTCTCTGCAACAACACACAAAAATCGTAGATGAAATTGACTAATTTTAGACTACGACCATTCAGTACTAATAAAAGATGTTTTTTTCCACTGCTACCCATTGCGGGTCCCCATAAATTACCATGTCATCGACCTGTAATTCATGCCACTCTGACCCACGCCCCAGATCTCGCGAAACCACGGTCCGACTCTGTCAGGCCACGCCCCCTCCCACTCCGCAGCCAACGGGGATTGAAAAAATGAAGGTAAAAATCAACTTCTGTCAGCTGCAGGGGTGGGAGGGAAGTTGGATTTCTTTCTGCAACATACAGAAACATTAAATGAAATAGATTAAATATACCAGTGCAAAGCAATGTTTTCTTCCACTGTTACCCATGGCGTGTCCTCATAAATTACCATGGCATCGACCTGTAATTCTGGCCACCATCAAAAGAAGGACTTAAAACCCCGCCCCAGGTCTTGCAACGTCACGCCCCCGACTCAGTCAGGCCATGATCCCTCCCACTCCGCAGCCAATTGAGATTGAACAATTGAAGGTAAAAATCAACATCTGTCAGCTGCAGGGATGGGAGGGAGGATGACTTTCTCTCTGCAACGACACACAAAAACATTAAATGAAATAGATTAAATATACCCGCGCAAAGCAATGTTTTCTTCCACTGCTACCCATTGTGTTTCCTCAAATTACCATGGCATTAACCTATAATTCAGGCCACCCTGAAATGAAGGACTTAACCCCCCCCCCCGTGTCCCATTAAACCACACCACCTCCCACTCCGCAGCCAATAGGGATTGAAAAAATGAAGGTAAAAATCAATTTCTGTCAGCTGTATTGACGTTCTCTCCGCAACGACACACAGAAACATTAAATAAATAGATGAAATATACCCAGGCGAAGCCGGGTCTTTCTGCTAGTCTCTTATATATATAAAAATGAGTTTCTGTCTGTCTGTCTGTTCTCTATGCGCTACCAAACTACTGGACCGATTTTCACCAAATTTGGCACACAGGTACATCAGGTATCCGGGAAGGTCTTAGACCAGGTCTTATCTCTCTAGGACATACCGTTCCTGAGATATTCCCAAAATATTATCTCGATTAGCCAATATTAGCCTGGGAGCCTTGGTTTTAAACCCCAAGTGCCATTCTCTGCACAGACACACACAGGGAGGGCAGGTTTCCATAACAACACAGCCAGGTAATTAGCAGCCAGCTGAGGAGCTCAGGTAATAACTCAGCCATTTCTATTCACTGACAGTGTTAAAGGTATTCCGGTTACCATAAATATAACTTATGTTTTAGACTAATTTTACACTAAGACAGTTCAGTAGTAATAAAAGATGTTTTCTTCCACTGCTACCCATTGCGTGGCCTCATAAATAAGCATGATATTGACCTTTAATTCAGGCCACCCTAAAAGAAGTACTTAAAACCCCCGTCCCAGGTCTCGCTAAGCCACGCCCCGACTCAGTCAGGCCACACACCCTCCCACTCCGCAGCCAACAGGGATTGAAAAAATAAAGGTAAAATCAACTTCTGTCAGCTGCAGGGATGGATGGGAGGTTGACTTTCTTTCTGCAATGACACACAGAAACATTAAATGAAATAGATTAAATACACCAGTGTGAAGCGTCTTACTAAGCCACACACCCATCTCTGTCAGGCCACGCCCCCCCGCCACGCGTGTCCTCATAAATTACCATGGCATCGACCTGTAATTCACGCCACCCTCAAAAGAAGGACTTAAAACCCCCGCCCCAGGTCTCGCTAAACCACGCTCCCAACTCTGTCAGGTCATGCCCCCTCCCACTCCGCAGCCAATGGGGATTGAAAAAATGAAGGTAAAAATCAACTTCTGTCAGCTGCATTGACTTTCTCTCTGCAACGACACACAGAAACATTAAATGAAATACATGAAATTTACCCAGGAGAAGCTGGGTCCTTCTGCTAGTAGTGTTAATAAAATAAAAAAGTAATACTCACCTAGCTCAGTTCTCCCAAAGAGCATGCTCTTCTCTGTAGCAAGCATGATGCAGTGATGTAATTACATCTGCTAATATGAGCGGGCCAAAGCCCCTGAGGAAGCAAAAGCAAAACCCGTATCTGGAGCCGTGATTTACTTTAATTGATGTGCATGCTTTTTAAAAGTGATGGGGAGGGTGATGACTTTGATGATGACTGTGTGTTGGACATGGGAGTCAGATCAGGGTACTGAGGAGGTGGTGACATCTCAGGAGGAGGATGATAGCAATGGCAACGGCAATAAAGACCAGTGGTAATGTATGTCCAAAATCTCCAAAAGAACTGGCAGAGCCAGATGTGCTTCTATTGTTGTTAGTTGTAGTTTGAAACAAGCTCCCTGCTGAGTTCCTTCAAAAACTATGTGCAAGTGAATCTGGAAGAATTTATACTGTTTTGAAGGCAAAGGTTGTTCATATAAAATATCGATTTGATTAGATTTCTCTTTTGTTCATTTACTTAGCATTTTGTTAATTCATAATAAATTATTATCACTTCTATTTTTGAAAGCATTCTTACTTTGAAGCATTGTTTTCACGTATTGTTTCCATTTGCGAGCAAAGTATTTATTGTTTTTGTTGCTTTAGGAATGGGTTCATTTTTATCTTGGGAATTAATTTTATGTTTTGAAAATTGTCTTATAATGGTGACAGTTGCTTTTGGGAATTAACAAACAAGAGATTTCTGAAGCAACTTTTTAATGGAGGGAATGGACAATTGCTATATGTCCATTAACAAAGCCAGAAGGCAAATCCAGTTGGGCAACATTCACAGTTTGTATGTTTTAGATGATGTACTGGTTTACAAGTGTTATCCCTTTGAGCATATCAAAGTGAGAAGGGAATGGTTCCCACCCACAGTTTCTTCAAAGCTGGCCATACTCATTAAATGTTTGCCAGCCAAATACAATGATTTTAGTAGGACTGGAAGACCACCTAATGTGTATGGTGTTTCCCTGATGGCAGATGGCTAATGTCATGATTGGTCAAGTTGGATTTTAACTGAATGACCCTTTTGCTCTTGGGGAGAAGAGTCGGAAAGTGGCTTCATCCCAACTTCCTAATGAAAATCTGTGCATGCACAGCATAGTTGAGCATGCATTTCTATGGGAGGAATGGGAGTGCTAGCTATCTTAATGTATGTCTGGCCCTATTCTTCGAGACAGCAAGTATGGAACATGAAAACCTGCAGATTTTGGCCAGAGCAGGTATCCACAACTGTAGAAACAAGCAAAACAAGAGAAGAAGAGGACAAAAAGGTAATAGAAGTGGTGACTTGTGGACTTTCCCAACTTGGAGTGGTGAGCAGTCTTAATGTTTGTACTCCCATTATCAAAATGAGGGTGAGATCCCTATGGGACAAGACATTTTAATATCAACCACTCTTGTTTTTCATTTTTTTAAATATATTTTTAATGATTCAGTCTTGTACTCTAATCTTTATTATACATATTATCTATATTATTATTATTATTATTATTTTTTTTTTATTATTATTATTATTATTATCTACACTATCACTATTATCTACACTATATTATATATATTTTGTTTCTGCTACGGGTTGTAGTCAAAAGATATCTTTAAGAACAATTCAATATATGTGCGTCATAACTTTTAGTTGACATATTCCACACACATTTCATCCTATTAATTATCTGAAATATATATTAAGCATTCACCACAATATGTTCCAGGACTATATCTGTCTATAGATGTCAAGGCAGTGGGTCACTCTTCTTGCTATGCCTCTTTGGCCACTTATTGTAAGATTGATTTCCGTGATTTCCGTGATTTAGCTTCCGTGATTTAACAACCAGGCATCCTTGCTAGCAGTAGCGCAATGACTACCCAATTAGTAAGCACAGTCAATGAATAGGTCAAGCTGCCTAAAGTCCAGGGATATGGTGTTGGTCTGAGCTTATAGGATTGTTTAGCTTATTCTCCTGACCCTCTTTTCATCATTGGAAATCTCTTTACGGTGTGCAAAACAAGTGAATAAATCAGCGTTCATCCAAGTCTTGTCATACTGTCTGAGGGAAAAACACAGAAAAGCACAGGTCATTAAAATGTTTAAGATTTTTTTTTCAAAGCAGGTCAATAATGAAACAGGAAATCAAAGAAGGTGCATGGTCTTAACTTGGTTCAATAACAACTTTTATGTACAGTGTACATTGCATGCTTTATAAGAAATGTCAGTGGAAAGTTCCATACAAAATATCTGTAAAGTTATGAAGACTTATATTCTGATTTCAGAGGTAGATAATTATACAAAGATCAGTGGTGCTTCATACACACCATTTATCTTATTCTTAAAAGGGTTTTTCAGGCTCCTGATATTGATATTTAGGTTATCAATATCCAATTGGTCAGGTCCACCCCGCACCCCAAACAATAAGCTGTTCCCTTCAAAGTGAGCTGCAGTAACTTGTCACAGCCACTACTCTTACATACATACAGTAATACCGTTGGTAAGGCTGAAAACATATATCCATTCAGTTCATCCTATTATCCTGCAAAGTACATCCAGAGAAAGGAATAAAAAAGGTCAATTTTCCTCATTTTATGGGGAATAAAATCTTTCCTGATTCCAGTCTGGCTATAAGAATAACTCCCAGGATCAACGACTCTTCTCCAGAAACTTAGTAACTGCATCCTGTAATATTATTACACTCCAGAATTACACGCAGGTCCTTGAACATTTAGTGAATTCACCATCACCTCCTCAGCCAGAGATTTTCAAGTCTGACTGCTCTTACCGTAAATAATCTTCTATGTTTGTATAGGAACCTTCTTTCTTCTAGACGCAGAGGATGTCCTCTCGTCACAGTCACAGTCCTGGTGATAAATAGATGATGGGAGAGATCTCTGTACTGACCCCTGATGTAGTTATACATAGTTAATAGATCTCCCCTCAGTGGTCCGAGCTGTGATAGGCTGAGCACTTCTGACCCCTCTAAAGCTTGAAATTTTTTTATCATCTCTTCAGTTAGCCATTAAAAGGTAATATCAACCATCATGGAAAATACATTTTCTTATCCCTAGTTTATTGATTTTAATGTTAAAAAAAGAAAAGCTCCTGTCTGTTATGTTCATAACTGTCTTGTCTGCATGTAAATGCCTTCTTGTGTCTCCTCTCCTCTGAACCTCAACGCTTGCTCAGCCAACACATCTCTAATTTGTTCACAAGTCTCTTCATCGCCCTTGTAAGGGTGCATTCACATCACCGTTAGGGCTTCCGTTCAGTCTTTCCGTTATAACATCGTTATAACGGAAAGAAACGGAATCCCTAGGACGGACATCAAAACGGACACCTTTAAGAGGCATTCCGTTTTGATCTGTCATAATAGAAGCCTATGGCTCTGCATAACGGATCCGTCTGGTTGCCGTTATGCTGGACGGAAAACAAAGTCCTGTCGACAGGACTTTGTTTTCCGTCCAGCATAACGGCAACCAGACGGATCCGTTAAGCAGAGCCATAGGCTTCTATTATGACGGATCAAAACGGAATGCCTCTTAAAGGTGTCCGTTTTGATGTCCGTCCTAGGGATTCCGTTTCTTTCCGTTATAACGATGTTATAACGGAAAGACTGAACGGAAGCCCTAACGGTGATGTGAACGAGCCCTAAAGGACATCTGTCAGCAAATTAGTACCTATGAAACTCACTGAGCACCCAACCTCTTCTAACAGAAAATTGGTGGGGGTCCCAGGTGTCAGACCCTCACATATCTGATACTGATTACCTATCCTGAAGATAGGTCATTAATATTATTTACTGGACAATCCCTTTAACTTCAAACATAAGAGGTCAGATAAACATAGAGGACATACATCAAACACCACAGTTGGGCTCTCTCTGCATTTTCAAGTACACATCACCTAAAACTAAAATAAGCTAATGTGCAGATGAAAAAGAAAACAGATATAACTAGTATACAGTATATCATTATAATTAATGATTACCAATATATGGCAAAATAGTCCAATATTATTTCAATTCCTTTTACAACTAACTTTTAAAATAAACCATTATTCTAGATGGTATATTTTAGTACATGGTTACTATAGTCATGAGAGTCAGAATTCCAAAAATATAGGTTACAATTTTCAAATATGATAAGGGAAAGGGACAATATGATCTTGGCTGAATGTTTTCCAAGTTCCAATAGTTTAGTGTGAAGGTTCATTGTGCCAAATATAACCAACATCCATCTGTGGGAGAAGTTGTACATGGTGATATTAAACATTGCATTGTTTCAGTGGTATGTGTCAGAAATGATGCAGATCACAATGTGGAAACATCTGAACTGAGTAACTATGGTTTTCTCACAATGCAGAAACTGCTTATTAGCATCCATATATCTAACACGTTGACACCACAGGGAAAGTTAGTTTAAAATCATAAATGTCAAGACATAATTAACTAAAAGGTCAGATTTAATTACAGTTGTTGAAACTGAAATGCACTAATTACTACTACTATATAAGAACATTTCTTGAAACAGTCTGCATGATTTCTTACTGCCACCATATATCCCAAACACAGATGCTGTTTATATGGCACAAGTTGTGTCTGATCTTAGAAGCTACAGTATATTACATAAATAAATAATATAATATAATTTGAGAGGTTAAAAACTACCAAAAATAAATAAATAATATTCTGAAAAAAAAACATAATTTGGGGGATTTAGGAGTAACAAAAATAAATTGCATTCTAAAAAAATAAATCAAATAAACAATTGATGTTTAGTTTTTTTTAAGCTAATATTTATGCTGAAAATAAGGGGTTGTGCAGTGTAATGACATTGATGACCTATCCTAAGGATGGGATCCCACTTCTAGCTCCCCTACTGATCAGTTGTTTAAAGAGGCTTCAACGCTCATGTCAGGAATGGTCTAAAATTCCTCCAAGCCAATGTGTAGGACTAATCAGCAGTTTCTTACATACAGATACTGAAAACAAAGGATCACATACTTTTGTCACTCACAAACATATGATACCGGATCATTTTCCTCAATAAATATATCAACAAGTCTAATATTTTTGACACACTTGTAGAGATGAGCGAGCATACTCGTCTGAGCTTGGTGCTCATTCGAGTATTACGGTACTCGTAAGTGCTCGCTGCTCGGACGAGTATCTCGCCATGCTCGAGGAAATGGCAACTTCCGCATTGTGCATTTTTGGCGCCTATAAACTCAGCCAATCATAAGCCAGGAGACTCTGTGGTACACCCAGCATCACGTTGGGCCCTTACATGTCGATAGCAGGGGTTGGCTGGCCTGATCAGGTGACCCTGGAATATACTAGTGACTGCCCGCGGTGCTCGGCTCAGATGCTGTCTGGATATCGTTAGGGAAAGAGCTGCTGCGTTTCAGTGAGAGTGTTAGGGCCTGCATTTAGTTCTTTGTTAGGCAGGAGTGATCTCACAAGAACCCAACAGCCCTTCTAGGGGCTACAAGAATTTTTTTTTTTTGTCTCCTGGCTTGGCTGGCTGGCTGGCACTAGTAGTGCAGTTATCGCCATATATAACCCTTTTTTTTATTAACGTCGGATACATTCAAGGCAGCGGTGAACCATTCTGTGTGTCACAGTTCAGCTGTCCACTCCCAATCCGTATTTACTGTCCAGTGACACATTCTGTACGTCACACAATACAACCAAGTCATTTGCTCTCCTATCAGCTAGATCAGAAAATCTCTGTGCGACATTTCTGGGGTCGCAGACTAAATAGCACCGTCAGCAGGGTGAGTCAGGTCCTACCATAGTTTCTGCACGTACGTTCCCAAAAAAAAAAACTAAAAAAATATATAATATAAAAAAAATATTTTTTTTTGTTTTAGCTCAGTGATACAAATCCAACACAGCTGGCGTGTAACCTTTCTGTGTGTCACAGTTCAGCTTTCGCTCCATCCGTATTACTGTCCAGGTGACACTTCTGTACGTCACACAATAAAAGTCTTTGCTACCAATATTCTACGCATCAGAAAAATCTCTGTGCGACATTTGTCTGGGTCGCAGACTAAATAGCCACGTAACAGGGGCTGAGTTAGGTCTCTGATAGTCTCTGCACGTCATTTTATAAAAAAAAAAAATATAAAAAAAAAATATATAAAAAAAATAGTTTTTTTGTTGTTTTAGCTCAGTGATACAAATCCATTTCACACAGCTGCGTGGAACCATTCTGTGTGTCACAGTTCAGCTGTCCACTCACTACAATCCGTATTTTCTGTCCAGGTAACACATTCTGTATGTCACTTAATTAAACAAAGTCTTTTGCTTTCACTCATACAGCTAGATCACAAAAATCTCTGTGCGACATTTGTCTGGGTTGCAGTCAAAATAGCCACCGTCAGCAGGGGCTGAGTTAGGTCTCTGATAGTTTCTGCATGTCACGTTAAAAAAAAAAAACTAAAAGAAAAAATATAAAAAAAATATATATATAAAAAAATAGTTTTTTTTGTTGTTTTAGCTCGGTGATACAAATCCATTTCACACAGCTGCGTGGAACCATTCTGTGTGTCACAGTTCAGCTGTCCACTCACTACAATCCGTATTTTCTGTCCAGGTGACACATTCTGTATGTGACTTAATTAAACAAGGTCTTTTGCTCTCACTCATACAGCTAGATCACAAAAATCTCTGTGTGACATTTGTCTGGGTTGCAACTAAGCAGACCATGTCTGCCTAATCTAATAGTTTCTGTGTAATTGCTCCATACTGCACGGTACGTAATAACACACGTAATTTTGATCTAACTTATCCACCTATATATTTATTTGTTCAGACTGAACAAGTTTGTGGGTTTCAGTACAGCAGGCCCATTTATTTTATTTTTTTTATATAATAAACTTATATACAGAAAATGTTGAACCCCAGAACTAAGGGTCGAGGACGAGGGCGTGGGCGTGGGCATTCAATTACTGCAGGGGGCAGAGGCCATGGTCCTGGGCAGGGTGAGACAGTACCTGCTGATGAGGGAGCAGAGGAACGCCGCAGAGCTACACTCCCTAGCTTCATGTCTCAACTTACAGGGACACGTGGTAGAGGACTGTTGAAACCACAACAGTGCGAACAGCTGATCTTGTGGATTGCGGACAATGCTTCAAGTAATTTGTCCACCAGTCAGTCTTCCACTCAGTCCACCCACGTTACCCAAGGGAGCACTCCTCTGGCTCCTCCACCTCAGCCCCCCCCCAGGAAAATTTGGAATGCGAACCGGCATACTCTCAGGAACTGTTTTCTGGACCCTTCCCAGAGTTACAAACCACTTCTCAGGTTGCTGCTGACCTCGTTCCCGATGCCCAAGTTTTCCAACTGTCGCAGTCTGTGGGTGATGATGATGACAATGTTGACTTAGTGGAAGAAGTTTGTAAAGAGGTGTCGGACGATGAGGAGAAATGGTTGTCAGACAGTGGAGAAGTTGTTATCAGGGCAGGAAGTCCGAGGGGGGAGCAGACTGAGGAATCGGAGGATGACGAGGTGACTGACCCAAACTGGGTTGATAAGCCGAGTGAAGACAGTGCTTCTGAGGCGGAGGCGAGTGCTTCACCAGAACAGGTTGGAAGAGGCAGTGGTGTGGCCAGAGGGAGAAGCAGGGCCAGAGCTGGTGCATCAGCAGCAACTGTTTCACGTAGTGAAGCTCCCGTGGCGAGGCCTAGATGTTCGCAAGTCTGGAGGTTCTTTAAAGAAAGTGAGGATGACCAACAGACTGTGGTGTGCAACCTGTGCCACACCAGGATCAGCAGGGGTGCCACCACTACTAGCCTAACCACCACCAGCATGCGCAGGCATATGAGTGCTAAACACCCCACTCAATGGAACCAAGGCCGTTCACCACCTCCTGCGGGTCCCACCACTGCTCCTTCCCCTGTGTCACTCGCTGCCTCTGCTAGTCAACCCCCTGCCAAGGACTCCGGCACGAGCGCCTCCTGCCGGAAAACCACACCTTCGCCTCCATGATCCTCCACAGTGTCCACCAAAGTGTCCCAGCGCAGCGTTCAGCTGTCTTTACAGCAGACGCTGGAGCGCAAGAGGAAATACAGTTCCACCCACCCACATGCCCAAGCCCTCAACGTCCACATCTCCAAATTGCTGAGCCTGGAGATGCTGCCCTATAGGCTGGTAGAGACCGAGGCCTTTCGCAATCTCATGGCGGTGGCTGCCCCTCGGTATTCGGTCCCCAGCTGCCACTATTTTTCCCGATGTGCTGTCCCAGCCCTACACCAGCACGTGTCACAGAACATCATCCGTGCCCTGACCAACGCTGTTTCTGAGAAGGTCCACCTAACCACGGATACGTGGATAAGTGCTGCCGGGCAGGGACACTATATCTCACTGACGGCACATTGGGTTAACTTGGTGGAGGCTGGGACAGAGACTGACCCTGGGGCCGCTCATGTACTGCCCACACCGAGGATTGCAGGGCCAACCTCGGTCATGGTCTCTCAGACGTACTATGCCTCCTCCTCCGACCCCTCCTCCTCCACCGAATTACCATCCGTGGGCATGGCGCCTTCAGTCGGTAGCTCTAGATGCAGCAGCAGTGCCGTGGGTATGCGCCAGCAGGCGGTGCTCAAACTGCTGAGCTTAAGTGACAAAAGGCACACCGCCCAAGAGCTGTTACAGGGCATCACGACGCAGACCAATATGTGGCTGGCACCGCTGAACCTCAAGCCAGGCATGGTTGTGTGTGACAAAGGGCGTAACCTGGTGGCGGCTCTGCAACTCGGCAGACTCACACATGTGCCATGCCTGGCCCACGTGTTCAATCTAATAGTTCAGCGGTTCCTCAAGACATACCCCAATCTGTCTGATTTGCTCACCAAGGTGCGCCGCATCTGTGCGCATTTCCGCAAGTCGACCACAGATGCTGCCACTCTCAGGGCAGCGCAGCGCCGCCTACAACTGCCCGCTCACCGACTGTTGTGCGACGTGCCCACGAGATCGAATTCGACATTAAACATGTTATCCAGAGTTTACCAGCAGCGCAGAGCGATTGTAGACTGCCAGATGTCAACTTCCACCAGAACTGGTAGTCAGGTCAGTCAGATTCCTCAAGGCTACAATGAGGAGTGGACGTGGATGTCTGATATCTGCCAGGTGTTGAGCAACTTTGAGAGTCACACAGATGGTCAGCGGCGA